>DF239033.1:190765-325765 GCA_000507305.1 Breviolum minutum Mf 1.05b.01
ACGGTCGGCACGGCAGGTGACGGACGCGAGGCGCAGCGGCAGGAAGTCGGTAGTAATTTCCGGAACACCACTGGGAATACTATCGACATCTTGAGCGCGATTGACTTTGCGAAGCGTTTGCAAGCTGCGGCAACCTCTGGAAAAGAGGCGATGCCCAACGAACAGAGCAAGGTGTACACAAGGAGACCCTTGGCCTTCGAAAAATTGTCTGAGGCCCAAGACCGCCAGCTGCGTGAATGTGGTGATGAGTCGCAAAAGGGTACAGGATGCTTTAGGCACTGGCCAAAACAGTACCTAAATTTGATGTTGGGCTAGGTATACAGATTAGAATGCTTTAGGCACTGGCCAAAACAGTGCCTAAATTTGATGTTGGGCTAGGTATGCAGATTAGAATGCTTCAGGCACTGGCCAAAACAGTGCCTAAATTTGATGTTGGGCTTGGTATGCAGATTAGAATGCTTCAGCGAGGCGCTAGCGTGCGGGGACCCTCGAGCAGAAAAAGGAGCTGAAGACCGTTCGTCTTTCCACGAAGAATGCAGAAGATGAGTTGCTTCAAGTGCTCAATGGGTTGTTGCTTCCAGTGAGAGGCAAACAGCAGCGCCACCTCTGCCGCCCCACCTCCGCACCCACCTCCGCGTTGTAGGTTTTTCTTGTTATTCTTTGTTTGCTTTGGTTGCTTTTCTTTTCTTCTTATTCTTGCTTGCTTTTCTTTTCTTCTTATTCTTGCTGATGACTGCTGCCGAGCAAGGTGCTAGCAGACTGAGGCGCGAGCACTTTGATGCTCAGATCAGGGAGGATCTCTTTGGGGAAAGAGATTCAAGGTTTACTTGCGGGATCCTTGGAGATAATGGAACTTGATTTCTCCTGGTTGGTCTCGCTTTGCCTTCGTTTGGTGAAGATTGAAGATGTTCTTTCGCAGCGCCGTAGCTGCTATTCACTCGACAGGTGAAGAAAATGGCATCTAAGCATTGTGATGTCAGACAGGGCGGGAGCGAGCGAGCGCGTTGTGAAAGATCGTCAAGATGACAAAGATGTTCAACCTTTGTCAGCAATCTTGAGGAGAACTATGGGCCAAGAATTCCTGAATGACGCAGTTTGTAATCTTGATCAGTCGTCATTTTGGGAAATGATGGAAAGCGCGAAGAGGTGTTCCTGAAAAAAAAGGGTTGACAACGCCGAAGTTGTGAACAAAAGAAATGATACTTCAACTTGTTGGGATTGTGACCTCTGGTTGTTTTTGCATCCCGGAGTTGTCTCAGTTCCTGCGCCCTCGAACCATGAACGCTACGGTTTGGCGCGGTTCTGCTGACGAGTGTGTCCGGCTTCAGAAGGAAGAGCTCTTCTGCCAGTGGCTGGAAGCTCTCCAAGTTCAGAAGCAGAAAGTGAAAAAGCAGAAGCCAACTGAGAGAGACCCGTTTCTTTCCGGGAACGAGCGAGCGCGGTGTAGGCCCCACCTCCGCACCCCCTTGCACCCCCTCCGCAGCGCAAGCTACAAGCGTTAGACACATTTGGAGGCAGCGTCGGACGTCCAAGAATGCTTGGCCACTTTGCGTTCTCTGACCAGTCGGAGAACAGAGGCGCAACGCAGGGCTATGCCTCTGAGGCCAGGCGCTTTTCCGTTCTTGCTGCGTCGGGGTGCACACCAGATAGACAGATGCAGCTACTGCTACACTGCCACACTGGTTTTCTTGCTTTTCTGGGATTTGGATTCATTTTGATGATTGGGTGAAGATTGAAGATTTTCTTTCTCAGGGCCGTAGCTGCTATTCACTCGACAGGTGAAGAAAATGACTTTTAAGCATTGTGATGTCAAACAGGGCGGGGCTGCAGGGCAGCGTAGTGCGACTAGCCAGAACTGGCGCTTCCAGTTCTGTGGAGAAGACTTCCACGAACCGGAACCTTGGAAGACTGCTGTGTGTGAAGTGCTTAAGTGCTTCAGCGCCACGCACTGTTGCAGCTTCCTTGGCACGCCGCGCTTCAACAGCACCGATTCAGTTTCGGATGCATCCCGCATCACCTCACCCATATACCCACCCCACCCACGCGACGTAGCAACATTCTACGTTTCACTCCTCCCCCGAGGATGGGGGGCGATTCCTTTATTTCACCTTTTTCTACAACAATATAAAAAAAACATGTTTTTTTTGGCTTTGTTTTTGTTTTTTTGTGCCTTTAGGAAAGGATTTTCATTTTTTTCAAAAATTGAAAGTAGGATATGTTTAGCGATGTTTAGTGATAGTGATGGTTTATTAACTTTGTTTTGGAGCTGATATATGTCGCTGCTGGATGCGAAATGTTTGTAACAATGGTGTGAAAAGCGTCGTGTTGGCTATTCCGAAAGACCTCAGTTTGGTGACCCATGGGAATCCTGAATATCCCTGTATGTTTGCCATGTGTAATTCGTTGTAGCCCCCTTAGCAATTTTCTGGGGGTTGTGATTCTGTAAGGGGTGGCACGTGGTTTTGGGTTGGGAGATTGATTCTGTACAAGTGGTCAATTTAGTCAGTTTCAACAGTATTTCTTTCATGATCCTTTGGGGGTAGGAAAGATTAGGAAAGATTAGGAAAGAAATGGAAAGAATTTGAGCATGATTCTTTCGGTCTTTTGGATAGTATGCTTATGATTGCTTATGTATGTTTGATAGTTTTTAACTCTGGTTTGGCTATGTTTGGCCTTTCTTCTCGGTTTGCCCAAGTTGATCCCAAATTTTCTCATGTGGCCCCTTGAAAAATTCTGAGAACATTGGGAAATAGATAGAAATAGCCTCAGGGCACCTCCATGAATTTTTTGGGGGTTATGATTCTGTAAGGGTTGGTGCTTGGGGTTAGGTTGGGAGATTGATTCTGTACAAGTGGTCAATTTAGTTTCAATAGTATTTCTTTCATGATCCTTTGGGGGTAGGAAAGATTAGGAAAGAAATGGAAAGAATTTGAGCATGATTCTTTCCGTCTTTTGGATAATATGTGTCATAGTTTGATAATGTTTGAAACTTGGTTGGTTGATTTCACCATGGTTTGGCTATGTTTGGCCTTTCTTCTCGGTTTGCCCACGTTGGTCCCAAATTTTCTCATGTGGTCCCTTGAAAAATCTCGAAAACATTATAAGGTTTTAGAATGTTTTAGAAATCTTTAGAGGCAGCAAAATTTGCTCGGGTGAGGAAATTTTAGAAACATGATGAAACATGTAAACAAGTATAAACATGTCATAAGAGCTTTTTGGGGTGAGGAAATTGCGCTTCTACCTGATCCTCTCTGTGGCCATCGTGAGCTTCCGCCATCGCCAATGAAGCCTAGTGTCAGACCAGAGCTTCTGGAAGAAGTAGAAATAGGGAAGGTTGTAATAGCAAAAACCACGACCAAAAACATGCCTGTCAAGCCGGTAAAGGTTGAGAAGAGTCTTGAGGATCCTGTCCCTCCTGTCCCTCCTCCAGATACCTCGCCTCCCAAAGTTGTTCCAACCAAAGTGGTTCCGAAGCAGTCAACTGAACCCGCTGTAGAGAACGACAACTCAGTAGAGAAGGACAACTCAGGAAAGTTCAAAGCAGAGATGCCTGACAGCACCTTGGATTTTTTTGGGGTGCGTGATGGTGGTTGTGTAAGTGTGAAGTATGTGGTGTTTCTCCAACCATTGTCTAATGATGTATAATGATGTCAGAATATGTCATATATTGTCAATTATTGTCATATATTGTCATATGATGTCTATACGTTTCTATAGTATCGTCTAGTCTTTTTGTACAATTCTGGAAGACAAGATTCGTATACAATTTGCATCAATTTGCTAAATTTAAATTTATCGCTATGTATCAATGTGTATCATGAGATATCACGAGTGGTTGCTAGTGAATGCGCATGAATGCGCCATTATTTTGCATCTAAGCATATCTAAGCTATAATATAGTTTATCAGTGTTTTTCATCATCTTTGGATCATTTTGGATCCAAATCCTGCATTTTTAGGGATTTTTATGGATTGATATTGAAGCTTTGGTCTTTCAGGGTTTCATAAGCATGCTATTGCATGCTAGACTTGGGCCCCTTAGTTTTGTGCAGCATGCTAGCTTTCTTTCCAAGGCAGTGACGCAATGCGCTTCTGCCAGGCAACAAAAGACAGAATGGCGCCTTGTCTGTGCATGTCTGTGCTATTCTCTGGTAATTTCGGGGTTTGGGATGTTTGGGGGTTGTGGGGTTTGCAGTGAAAATTGGGAACTAGCCCATGGCACCTCAATGTTTTTTCCAGGGGGTTGTTATTCTGTACCAGATAGGGATTGTAATTCAACTGAGAGACTGATTCTATACATTTTGCGGGGTTGCAGAACATTTATAGAACCTATGAAGAAATTAAGCTTCAAATTTGGTGAATTTTCCCAATGTTTGCATGATTTGGCTATGCTTGGCCTTTCTTCTTTATCTTCTTTAGTGTTTCATTAGCGTTTCCATGTTTCCCTTTAGCTTAAGAGACCCATGGCACCTCAATGTTTTTTTTCCTGGGGGTTGCTATTCTGTATTAAGATGTATTAAGTTTGGATTGTAGTTGAACTGAGAGACCCATTCTATACATATGGAATGATTTGGATACGCATGTATCTGTCAATATCTGTCATTTATTGTCATATCATGTCATATCTCATTTTGAATCAAATTTCTGTGATTTGTTTTCCCCGCCTTTGTCGTCCATGAAATGTTTCCTTTCCTCCGTACCACGCACATCCACTGGTGAGATGAGGTAGCATATGCGGAGAAAGTTGGCAGACCAGGAGAGTGGTTGGATGCTTTGGATGCGCAGCTGATTGCATCTCTTGAGAAGAGGAGTAACCTATTTGCTCGTAGTTCATTACGAATTCTGTCATCCTCCAGGCGTGTCAATTTGGAACTATCCTCTGGATCCAATGAATCTTTCCACCAAGCTGGGCACCAGTGATTTTTGGGACCAGAAGGGTCGAAGGAGACATTGACTGAAATCAGAAGCATTGTCGGATTCTCTTGTTTCAATTCCATGTGATCAAATTTCAACGATGGACAAATAGATTCCAAATACCGACTAGCTGGAACTGGCTCCAAGTTCTCAGCCGGACTATCCACTGCGATACCCAAGAGTCTTGGAAGCAGAGGATATTGATCCAAGTGAGATACGTGATCCAATGGCTCACTTGTCAGCAGTGGATAGCTACAAACGGGAAATTCTGAAGTTCCTCAGTTGCGTTTTTTCGAGGTCGCACTTGAAACTTCTTGAATTTGTATTATGTGACATTATTTAATTTGACTAATTTTGACTATATTTGACTTCATTATACAACTTTGACATACTTTGACCATCTTTGACCGATTATGTATACTTTTCCCTGCTTTAGATCCTGCTGGTTCATATTCTGTAGAGCTCATAAGGGACATAGAGACTGGGTGCCTGATTCTGTACCTAGAAAACCCCGAAGGTATCCCAAGGTCTAATTGAAATTTCATGATGGATTTTTCTTGAATGTTCCTGGTGGTTCATATTCTGTAGAGCTCATAAGGGACATGGGTATTGAGTGCCTGATTCTGTACCTAGAAAACCCCGAAGGTTTCCCAAGGTCCAATTGTTTTTTTTACCCCTCGAAAATCCTCGAAATATGCTCAGGTATGAACGTTGCCAAGAATTTCGTCGCAAATGCAAAGACAGAGGATTGGTGACAGTTGATGTGGCAGGGGACGGAGACTGCTTGGTGTGGGCTGTGAGGGCATTAATTCTCGGGGGCAAAGAGATGGCCGTGTATGACACACCTCAAGGACAGGAAGACATGAAGGGTATACGGGATGAGCTCAGAAAAGGATGGATAAAGGTTAGTGATGATTTGCACTGGCAAGCCTTCTTCAGAGAAATTGTTTTACGTGATGCTCCCCGTACACCTCGTAAGACTAAGAAAGAGAAGATTGACACTGGCACTAATGGAACAGAAGGATGCACAGGTGGTGTTGTAGACTTGCTGACACCTCCTAGACCTGAACCACCTATTGATACGAAGAAAAGCAATCACAAGACAGATGAGCAGAGTATTCGTGTTGGTTCTGCCCGCCCTGTCCAAGCAACACCCCCTCCTCCATCTCCAACCTTGAAACCACCACAGAAGAGACCATTCAAAGAGGCTGAGGTTGAGGAAGCAAGTTTGCAGATGGTTCCAGCTGAACCAGCTGGTCAATCCGAATGTGGTAAAGATGTAGCAGATTGGGCAGAAGACATGTTGCAGCAACCCCTGGTTGAATCAGATTTTTTGGAGGGCCTACCCAATAGAAAATCAGAACGATCCAGAAGGGTTTGCAAGAGAGTCAAATCAGAGAAGCAGTTAGAGGAAGAGTCAGTTCGAAACTACTTAGCAGAGAAAGGGATAACGTATGCTTCGTGGATGCTGATCCACAAGAGACGATGTGCCATTCCCAAAGCAGGTCTGTGCCAAAATGGTGGCTTTGTCCGCTTTCAAGCCAACATCAGACTTGGGAAGGACATAGCTTGCGCATCGTGCCATGAGGTACTGGAGGCAAATTCCTTCAATGCTGAGGAACTCAAACAGTACGTCAGCCAGCCTGCCGTGCCCCTTGAAGATGCACCTGATGCTAGGCGTGAGGATGGTGATGATGGTAACAAGGATCAGAAAGGGCAATGTGATGGTGGAGAAGCGGTTTCTGAGATGGAAAGCTGTTTGGAATACATTCGTTCCCTGAGTCCTATCATTCAGTTGGAGGAAAATGGCATTCGAAAAGGTTACAAGATAGCATACAGGTGTACCATTTGTCGTTCCAAAAAGCAACCTACGGGAAAAGTCAATAGCTTAGTCCGCCCAAAACTGGCAGTGGTAAAGCACTTTTTGAAACAACATATGGAACTTCCAACACATCGCAAGAATCTAAAGGACTACCAGAGAGCACAGGCCTCGCCATCAGAGAAACCCGTTTGTTCTGGCTTATGCATCAACGACTCGGATACTTGTTTGGCCAAATATATCGATGAATTCCGTATGTGGGCCACCCACACTGTGATTTCTGGAAAGTGGACTGAGCATCGTTACTGGAGTGAACTGAGCACTGACAAGTGGTTTGTACAACACAAGGGTTGTGGAGGTGTCATTGACAAGCCGGGTATGTCAGCTTGCACCCTTTGTACAAATTTAGGTGGTCCTCGAGGAATCAAACGGTATGTTGCCAGATTCATCTTCAAGATGTTTTCTGCCAATCTTCTTTGCAGAAGGTTGTTTTCAGGGGACCTTGAGGAGGAAGAGTACAAGAAATCTGTAAGTGACACGCTTTTTGGGAAACGTCACCAGGAACATTTGGACAAGATCAGTGCTTTGAAAGCCCCTGAATTGCAGAAGTTGGTAAGATATGGGTTTAAATCCTCAGCAGGTGAAAATCAAACTACTGCCATGCAAAATTTTGTTGCAACCACTGTAAGTCCATGCCTCAAAGTGCATGTTGATGCTGTTGATAGCAAAGTGCCCGTGTTCGTGAATCATTTCCTGGCCACTTTGAAAAGCAGAAACATGACTGAAATGCAAGAGGTCAATATGACCATTGCCACTGCCGCTGCCACAGGCAAGCTTGAATCCAATCCCACGTTACAGGGTTTGATGGTGAAGATGGTCAGAACCTTGGAACGAAACGAAAGAGGTGTGAGTACAAGGGGTAGGCATGGTAAGTCAGAGCTGGAACGGACCCTTGTTGCAGACGCTGCCCTGACACTTTGTTTGGCAAGTGGTGGCAACCAACATTTAGCCACCAAGCTGGGCCAGAGTGCATCACCACCACGGTTCTTTCTAGATGATTTGGTAGGTAGGAGTCTTCCATGCCCCGCATTGGCCTTGCTAGATCCCGAGTACCTCATGTTGAACTGCGAGCTGGTAGACCAACGTTTCAGCAGGTCGGGGGGGGAACCGGTGAGAAGATTGATGGTCGCACTCGACCATACTTATTTGCAGAGATCCCTTCAGCAAATACAGCTTCGTGGCAAGAGAGGCCTTGTCGGAGCAGCATGGTGGCCAGGCGATGCAAGCAGAGCGTTCCTAGATATGGAGTGTTTGCCACAGGACGTCTTTAAATCCATTAAGGCGCCGTTGATGTTGGAAATCCTCTCCTGGGATCCAAATTCTACTTCTCGGAAGGAGACATTTAGTCTTGCAAGCATGCCCACATCATTGACCCCCAAGAACGAAGAGGAGAAAAACAGAGGAAACTATGAGCCTTGCTTTTCCTTTGTATGTTTTTTCCCTTCATGTTCTTATGATTTTCCTTCCAAGAATTTCCAAGATATGTCTAGATTCTTTTTTAATCTTTATTATCTAGAATCTCTTTTTAGAAATGTCCTGATGGTTTTGATTTTGTAGTCTATTTCGGCTTTGATTTGGGTTGAGAGATTGATTCTGTACACACTAGGTGTCCAACATTCCAACCAACAGAACATCACATAGATTCACATAGTACAGATATGTACAGATATCTATCATTATCTATCTATATATATCTATATCTATGTATATCTTTTTTTTTCTTGTGTGGGACTGGGAAAACAGGAAAAAAGGCTGTCCTGGTTGTGGTTTTGGTTCTGGTAGTTCTGATTCTGTACTTTGTATCAGATTTGTTTTTGGTTGAAAGATGGATTCTGTACAGACTAGGTGTCCAACCCACAGAAAATCACAGAACTATTTTGGAATTGAAGATCTTCAGTTTTTTGTTGCAAATGATCATTTGCAATATTGAGGACATGCTCCAGATATTGGCCAAGTTCCTGGAGACATCACATTTTCTGATCAAAGGAGTGACATTTGACGGCCATTTGGCCAATACCTACATGCGAGAAGCCCTCCGTGGTCATTTCACAATTTTGAAAAAAGACCTCCTGAAAGATTTGCCATTCTTCAGCGAGGTTTCCTATGCTGATCCTCCCAGCAATTGCATGCCCAGGCTACCGATGAAGATCCTGATGCACAAAGGAGCATCGATTTGGGGGTTGCAAGGAAGCTGCGCCTTGGCATGTCTTGGTTGATGGGTGGTTTGTGTAGAAGAATGTAGAAGACTTATCTAGCAATAATTTACTAATTTGAATTGTAATGAATTGTACATATATAGTTGTAATTAACTGTACATAATTGGACCATCGAAGACCCATATAATCCTATATATTATTGATTATTATTATATATTATTAATATTTTTTGATTATTATGATATGATTATATAATATTATATGATTATGTTTAGTTTGATTATACCCAGATGATCCTAGATGATAGACATATGGACATATGGACATATAGACGGAGAAAGATGGAGTGGGGATGAGTTCGGGATAATGCGGCTCGGAAATATCAAGAAATATCAAGAACTTTCAATAACCATCACCAGCCTATCTTGGAAGACAAACTGGGCAAAGCCCATTGCACATCAGGTCACGCTTCAAAAAACTGCGCAGGGCAAATCAACAGCTGGCATCCGCAGCATCTTCCTTGGAAGATATGTGGTGGACAGCTCGTGGGAACTGACATTTGGTCTGCCACCAGCCTCCTTTACAAGGAGTGAGGCAATGTCAGACAAGCTACACGCTGTGTTATACAATCCCTTCTATTTGATCAATGTCCAAGAAGCAACTGGGACACAAATGTAGGGATTTCCGAGATATAATGGGAATAATCTGGGTGTTCTGGAATCATCCGGCTGTTCTGATTTTTTGGGCCAAAATCAAAATGACAACCACCATGTGTATAGAACCAATCTCTCAGCGTCAAAGTAATTGAAAGCATTACAGAATGACAACCCCCAGACAATATGTGGGGTGCGATGGGGATACTTTTACCATCTTTTCCCAATGTTTCATGGCAAATACAGGGGAAACATGGGGAAAATGGCCAACCACATCCAACCATCATGTGTACAGAATCAGTATCTCAAACCCAAACCAATCCACCACCCATTACAGATGATTACAGAATAACAACCCCTAGAAAATACTTGGGGGTGCTTTTCCCAATGGTTCATGGATGTTCGAGGCCGATATAGGGAAACAATGGGAAACATAGGGCAACTGTGGGAAACTGTTCAACCACATCCAACCACCACGAGTATAGAATCAATCTCTCAGCCCAAATCTAATCCCAACTCATTACAGAATAACAACCATAAGGCATACTTGGAGGTGCCATGGGCATCATGCCGAATCATTTGTTCATGAAATCTTGTGAGCATTACAAATAATTTCCCCTGCACCAACCCAGCAACTCCGACTTTTCTTGGTTCCCCTTCTATGACAGCGGCAAACTTGAGGCTGCTGCAGGAGAAATCAATATTTCATGGCGATTGCGTGGGATGACATTGATGAACATGCTCGTTGCGATGTGCATTGCTCCAGCCAACCATAGGAAGTGGGAGATGATTGACAGAGCAGAAACTGCTCTAGCAGGTTTTGCTTTGGTGGATCTTTTTGGGTTGGTAGCACAGTCTACTTGCCGAAGGCTTTCCTGGCCAAAGGGAAGCACATGGATGGCCCATCAAACCTCAAACAACTTGCAGCAAGTGTGTTTGGGAGTGCTATCGGTATGCCTGTCAAAGTCACAAACTGGCAATCCATGGATTGGAACTAACAGACTGAATGAAATTTCAGTGGAGGAACACTTCGGGCGAGTCAGATCTTCAAGTGCCAATGCCCAGGTGACTGCCAGGGCATACTGGAGAGCAGTGGCAAAAGAATGTTTGCTTCGAGCAGATAGGCCCCGAGCTCCGCCACAACCCTTGGAAGAGTTGCCCCCCTTGACAGATGAACAGTTCCGAGGTGCATGCGAACGTGCTCTCAGTTCAGCTTTGGATTTGGTTTCACGGACCAGTGGGGTGCCCGTAGATGCTCTGGAGAAGATGTATCGTGATGCTTGTCAAGGTGAGCTGTTGGATCCACAGGATTTGGAATCATTGGAGCCCAATCCTTTAGAAGCAGATGAATCTGACCAGGTTGGTGTAGAAGCAGAACGGAAAGGGGCACAAGCTACCGCAGCCAAGGAATCAGAGAATCTTCTTAGGAACATCCAGTTTGATGCTGCTTCCCAGAAATGCGATGATGAAGACGTGAACGATGAGCAAGAGCTGAGGGGAGATCAACAGACCAGTTCCTACAACGATTTAGGGGATTTGCCAGATTTGGATGCATTTCAGAAGATGGCTTCTGCTTCAGCGCAAGATCCAGCCGATGGTCATGTCGAACAGGTTTCCATGTCCAAGCTTCCCACCACCCTTTCCGATGCATTGAAACATGTTGACAATGGCAGACCTTTCTGGGACTCAATTTGGAGACTGGTTCTGTTTTTGCGGCATGGGTAGCTCAACTGAGCCATCAGCAAAATTCTTGAATTGAAAATACACCGTTCTTTTATTTAGCCCATTATTTAGCAATATTTCTTCATTGGACTTCGTGCATTTTTTTTATCAATTTTTCCTGTTCTGTCCTGTACCAATCTTCAATTTTTCATGAGACTTCCGTTCGCAAACTGTTGAGGTATTACAAAGGTTCTGACAGTAGCTGGGTTCCAAACCCAGCAGCATGCAGAGCAGCATCTTCCAAGCTTTCCTGGTACCAGCCGCTGGTCCTGAAACATTGGGTTTTGATGGATTTGGAATGGTTTGGATATGTTTGGATGGTTTGGGATGTTTTGGAAATTGTTGGGATTGTTTTGGAATGGTTTGGGATTTGGATGGATTTGGGATGGTTTGGATTTGTTTATGATTGTTTTGATAATTTTTGAATATTTTTGATATGTTTTGATGATGATGTGTTTTTTTGGCATGATTGTTCGGGGTCCAGTGATACCTTCTACCTCAGATTTCAGGTGGAACTAGGCATCTACAAGATAGTTTTCCATACTTTTGATCTTTAGATCCTGGTGGTTCATATTCTGTAGAGCCCATAAGGGACATGGGTGCTGGGTGCCTGATTCTGTACCTATAAAACCCCCAAGGAATCCCAAACTCCAATTGAACATTTATTGTTTTTTTTTGTGTCAGGTTTTCTTGAATGTTTCTGGTGGTTCATATTCTGTAGAGCTCATAAGGGACATGGGTATTGGGTGCCTGATTCTGTACCTATAAAAACCCCAAAGCTATCCCAAGGTCGAATTGAAATTTCTAAGCCAATCCCAAATTTACGCAGGATATTGCAGGATATTGCAGGATCATGTTTTCTAGATTTTTTTTTGACATGTTCAGGTGATTTCCAACTTGAAATGCCTTGCCCTGGAATTTTGATTTTTTGTTTCTGGCATTTTAGGATTTCTTCTAGGTCCTAGGATCCCCTAGGTATCTCTAGGTATCCCTAGGTAAATGTAACATGCCTTCGAATAATTTCAAATAGCTGATGTATGCTGTATGCTTAGATACTTTTCAATCTTTTTCAAAATATATGCTCAAAAATGCTTTAAGTATGTAATGATTGTTTATGTATGTGTTGATAATTTTTGATATGTTTTGTTTTGATGATGCATTTATATTACAGCAAATCCCCAACACATCCCGAACTAGGTTCAACGAGAGGAAATTGGCCGAGATGAATGCCTGGGAACAGGACAACCAGTTCAGAAGCAGGACTAGTAGGCTTGACAAATGGAAGGAAGTGGCCCGTTTGGAAGCTCAAGCACACAAGGTCAAACTAGATTTGCCTGACAAAATTGAGATGCTTTGTGTGAACACAGGATTGTGCATTTTTTTTTGCCTTCGTTGGTTTTTGATTTTCCAATAGCAGCTGATGTTCAGTGATTTTCCATGATTTTTCGGACATTCCCGGTCAACGATGGTCAATAAAATTCAATAAATGTCAATGGAGATGCAGCAAATATCAGCAAAGCAACCTATGCAAATATTATTGATTCTTATGATTTCTTATGTATGTTTTGTCCACTAGACATCAAACATCATCAAACAAGCAAACACATCAGGATGGGCAACGTTATCTCCTTCGTCTCCCACATGAAGAAGGGTCCATTTGTCGGACTTGTTGTTTCCATTTGGCAGGGCACGTCCAAGCCAAAGTTGGCCACACAGCCTGCTTCAATAAAATCCGTGAGATCACTTAGGGTCTTTCAGATGCAAATTGTGGACGATGAGGTGCCAGAGGAATTTAAGGCAACGGCAGAATCCAAGGTGCACATGCTACAACCGTGGAATGTCATGCAAATCTTGGATGTCGCGCAGGCTAAGGAGAGAGTAGATTCACTCAGAGTGTCCTTGAGTCCAGATTCTGTTCTTTGGTTGCAGCAGGCAAAATTGTGTGCCAAATGGTGGCCTGAACCTGAGAAAGATTCCCAAGCCAAAGACGAAGCTCGCTCATTTGGATTGCCAGGAATTAGAAAGAGGAGGAAGAAGGCCAAAGCATCCAAGCAGGGGAAGAGCAAGGGCAAGGGCAAGAAGAAAGCGCATTCTGATGGCCTTAAGGAGACCAAAAAAACCAAGAAGCCAAAACTCGATGCCCCAGCAATTCCAACAGGAAAACCTGTCGAGTTTAGTGTGGAAAACTTTCGGAAGAACGAAGTAGGCCGAAAGCTAATCAAGCAAACGATTTGCAAAATCAATGATTTGGATGTAGTTCATTTCCAGGACAACCCCATGTTTGCCACTACAGGTTTGTGCAGGCTTTCATTTGCGAATTGTCAGAATGCGAGTTTTGCAGCATTGCTGGAAAAGTCGGTGGATTACTTTTACATGGAGCCGCCTAGCTTACTTTTGGGATCTTTTGGGATGTTTTGGTACTCTCATGGGTTTTTTGCAAATTCTTAATTTCTAGTTCTGAACATGCTTTAGATATTTAATAATATGCTTTAATATTTGATCAAAAATGATCAAAATATATTGAAATTGATTGAACATGCAACTGTATATGTGTAAGACTGTGTGAGTATGTGTAAATTATTGTAAGATAGCGTAAGGGTGTTTAGCTGGGTGTCCTGATTCTGTAGTGGGGATAAGAGTTTGAATGCTTGAGCACTTGATTCTATACTTCTTTTCCGCTGAGGGGCTGAGGGTGTGTGATGGTTGAACCACTTTGAAGTACATGCAAGGTTTTGGGGTGGGTTTTTGGGTCTATCAGCCTTGTTTTTGTACAGTATTTGTCTGGTGTTTCAAATGCAGGGCCTTGATTTTATACAGTCTAGATGCTTTAGGAATCTCTGGGAAATTTCAGGGGATCAAGATGGACAGAACATCCTTCAAGAAACAAAGGAAACATGCACAGTACATGGGCTGTGTTTCTGATTCTGTAGATGGAACTTGGGTTGCCTTTTGATTGGGCACTGATTCTGTACAGGGATGATCAGTTATTTCTTAAACCAGATCCATATTTGGTGAAAGATTCGATTTTTATGACTACCATTGACTGCCCATGTCCCTGAGGTTCACAAATTGCAACATGGAAGTTTGGGGCAAGCAGGTTCACCGGACGCTGAGCGATATCATGGAGGATTTTGAGAAGACCCCCCCCAGCCGCAAGCGTTGGGGGAAGCTTATCAAAGACGTATTTGATGCTACCCAGAGCGTTGATGGTAAGTGAGTGTATAAGTGATGTTCCTTGTTCGCCGCGTCCAACTTGTGTGCCAAGATGGGTGCATGATGGTGCATGGCTGCACGATCTGGTCCGCTTGTGTGCTGCACATCTGAAAGTTGTTCCAGCTGTTCAATGTTGAGTTGTATCCACAAATATCCATATAATTCCATATATATATCATATTATATCATTAATTATCATTATATATCCAAATATATCCATATATATCCATATATATATATTTATATCCATTTACACCTGGTATTCCCTGGTATTACCTGGTCATACCTGGCCACACCTGATATTTGATTGCATTTGTATCTAGATAACTCTGATTAATTCTGTAAGATATCTGTAATATTTTGTACCTTTAAAATAAGATAAATGAGGCGTGACTGGCCCAGTTTTATATGTGCAGTTGATTTTTTTCCGGGGGTAGCAGCGGAAGCAAGCAGGGCCGTGAGCATGTTTCTCAACGGGAACTTTCGGGCCTTTGGAAACTGAATGAAAATGAATGAAACTACTCAGTTTCGATATGTTTCGATGATGTTGGAGTTTTTTGGATTTTGTGTTTGGACTTTGCAATTTCGATTTGCTTCGGCGTGCCAGCTAAATTGGCCAGTTTGAAAGATGAACGTGTTTCAAGAACAACCAAGATTTCAACAAACTTGGCAGTTTCCAAATGTTTCAAACATCTTGCGGGGATTTGCGGGGTCTTGCGGGTGACACTTGTGAGCAAGTGTGCTTCAGAATCCTGCAGATATGTCAGAAATTGTCAGACTAAAAGCGGTGGGGCAGCCTGCGGGAAGTTGGAAGGAAACTGGTTTCTTGATGTTTGTTGTACGTTTTTTTTTCTGGGATCAAATTTCCATTGAGTTGATTTTTTTGTTGGACGTCCTTGGTTTCGACATGTTTCTGCAAGATACATCAAGATACAGTAGTCGTGTCGATGATTGTGATGATTCATGATGGCATTGATTCTGTTCAATTTCCAGCTTCTACCCTATAGAATCATGAGCCCATGTTCAAAACAATGATATTCTTGAAAAACAAACTTGTTATAGATTCATGCCCCCAAGATCTTCCAAGAAAACACATGCAGAAACGAAACCTGTACAGAATGGGTTGTGCAAGGTTGAGTTTGATAATTTTTTGGAAATCTACATCTCCCCAGTAACTGGACAACACCATTCTGTACATGTTGTTGATTTGCCTGATTTGGGACTACTCTAAACTTTGGCCCCCTAGGGGGGTTAAGATGACCAAAACAAGGTGTCAAATTCAAACTTGGGTGCCCATACTCTGTACTATCGATTATTTTTGGTTTTTCCTGGGAGTTTGATTCTGTAGTCCTGTTTTGGGACATGGGACCTGGGAGCCCGATTCTGTACCTATAAAATCAGGACCCCCTAGGTCCAATTGGAATTTCCATGGGGATTTCTGGACCATGTTCACCCAAAGTGATGCAATCACTTGAGCCATTCATGTCGTGCATCGTGTTTGGTTTCCCCTTGGTTTTTATACAAGTTTCTCGCTTGCTTACAAAGAAGTGAGTTGTGCGATTCCCCCGGGCCAAGGCAACAATGCTGCTGAAAGACATCAACAAAGCAGGAAAGAATTTGAGGAGCCCTGGCTGTGAACAGCGAATGAAGATGTTCATTTCCGTGAAGGGAGCTGGGGTGTAACCGGGGGTCTCTTCAAGACATTGTTGTGAGAATGGATCTATGACAGACAGTAATTTTTTGACATCGATGTATCGGTGCAGTAGGTTTGGAGACATAGGTCGTGTCGCAGATGATGTTTGAAATCTAGATCAGATAGCTATCAGGTGTGAAACCCCGATTCTCATTCCCAACCTAATACCTGCAGTCATGTGTTGTTTCTCAATTGTCAGGCTACACCGGAGCAAACGTCACTTGCAGATTTGGGGTGCTTGGTTCGCAACTTTGGATAGATACGTATGCATTGTGGCTTCTTTCATGTGACATATCGTCTCATAAACACAGGGGCATATTGACTGCCAGGCCCCGAGGCCAATAAGGTTGAAGAACAATAATTTAGTACTCAAGTGCACAAGTTTTTTTTTGTGATCCAATTGTCATAGGTGAATGCTCTTCATTTGGGTACAGCTGGTTAGAGAACAACATGCCAAAACTCAGGTGAACACCTGAGCTTCTCCAAAACATTCACTGCAGTGGTGGCCAGACTCACTTCCCTCTTTGGGATGTCCATGGTGGATTGTTCCTTGCTTGAGGAAAGCCCACGGAGACTTGCAGAAAGCCCCGATAGCTCATAGAGTGAAGACAAACAGCCAAGGTCAATAGGATTTGTTTGGACTGTTGTTCACTACCTTACCTGTGTGCATGTTTATGGTCCCAGACATTAAGCTGGAGGTTGGGTCAATGTTTATCGGCCTCTTGGACAGCACCATTTTTGCAAGCTGAATAGGATCAATTGTCAAGTCAAATGCGCTGTCCTTTGCAGAAGTTGCGGATTTTGTTTGATCAATCATGTTGACATAGGATGCAGTAGCGGCATAGGAGGTTTGTTTGTGCTCTTAGACTCATTTATGATTTATTTTTCTTTCTTCCAGGAATGTGCTTTAGATTTTTGGGCAGTTTCAAAGTGCGATACTGAGCTCTCATATAAGGAATGGTGCAGAGGAAAAGGCACCACATCATGACAATTACAAGGACACCGGAATGTTGAAGCTTCATTTTTTTCTGCTAAGGTCACGGAATATATATAATTCTTCGTTCTTGCACCCGGAAGGTTCAGAACCAGTCATTCCACTTCGTCACCTCAAGGGAAATCCATGTGTTTGAAGCAGGACCGTCGTCCTAAGCCTTGCGTGACCTTAGGGTTGAGCTTGGGCAGCCCAAGAGATATGCAGCTTGGCAGCATGTCAGGCTGTATCCTTTGGGAACCTACCAGGGATATCCCGGGATGTGTTTGCAAATAGTACGGCCAAATAGATTCGTTTGGCTCAAGCTTCTCTTCATTCCAGCACCACTTCCAGATCTTCCAGTCATGGCCACCTCCGACGTGATCCCCTTGGGATGGCACAACTGGACCAATTTGCTGGCATATGTGGTGAATTTGGGCGTGACCTATAGCAGCTTAACTGGGCTCTTCGGGGAAACCAACACCTCTCTCAGTGCCAAGTATCAAACCTTGGTAACTCCGGCTGGCTATGCCTTCTCCATTTGGGGTCCCATCTTCATTTGGGAAGGTGTCTTTGCAGTCTCACAGATGTTTCCACAATTACGATCGAATTCAGT
Organism: Breviolum minutum Mf 1.05b.01; assembly: GCA_000507305.1. NCBI lineage: Eukaryota > Dinophyceae > Suessiales > Symbiodiniaceae > Breviolum > Breviolum minutum. The sequence continues at coordinate 208,581 of DF239033.1, forward strand.
GATCACTTCTATGACTCCTTGGTGGATTGCCGCTTGTGTTTTCCAGTGCTGTTGGACAATCGCCTTCGCACAAGAGTGGATTTTCATCTCCTTTTGGTGCATGCTGGGCATTTTGCTGTCGCTGTTGGGTGGAATTCTGCGTACTGATTTGCAACCCTACAGCAACAAGGAGTTTTGGCTCTTGAGGGCACCTTTCTCCTTGCATGGAGGGTGGATTGTTGCGGCCAGCGCCGTCAACTTCTGCGTGCTGGCCGACAGATACAGAGCATCCCCTCAGGTGATGCTGGCCTTCTCCATGTTGTCCTTCGCAGCCATCACTAGCATCGTTTCGTTGATGACTTTGGCAGCACCTCGGGCCGATGCCATCATCGGATTGGTCGCCTGCTGGGCTTTAGCAGCAGTGCGATCAGAACTGGTGAAGGCAGAGAATTTGCGTCGACCCACACGCTACAACTTCTATGACTGGCCTGAACTCGATCTGGCAGCTGTACGTCTTTGTGCCTTGGTCTTGAGTTTGACCTGTCTCTTCCTGGCGGTGATTGCTACCTTGCAACGTTTGAGACCAAGGAAGTTGCAAACACCTTTGGACGTCATTGAACAACATGCACTCCGCGTGTAAGTTGATTGGGGAAAACATCATTGCCCGGACTTGAACAGCAAGGGATGTTCCTTGGACAACCCTTGATCCGAGACGACGTTCCTTGGACGTTCGTTTGGCTGCTTGGGCCGTGTTTTGCATCGCCATGTCCTGAATCAGGATGTGCAACAGGTAAATTTGATTTTTCAGTGTCTCCTGCAAACTACAGGCAGTTGAAGATACTCCAGGATGTGTGCTGGAAAAGAAACTGCTGTCAACTGGCGAAGGATTTAAATATATTTAAACCATGAACAGAAGGACAAGTGTTGGTAGTTCTGGTGCGGATGCCACTTTCATTATATCATATCTATATGTTTGATTCTGAAAAGCTGAATCAGAATGGACAAGTTGCGCTACATTGAATCATGCAATGCTATGTTTGAAAAACTTCCTGAGGCTCTTCAAAGACAGGTGCCTGGCCAAAGGGCAAAATGCTTGGGATGAATTGCTGATGGAAGCAATGTTGCAACCACTTGAGACCCTAAGTTTCAACCCTTTTTGCCTATAGGTGGTATAGTTCCATCGAAATCAGATGTGCTGCATGACCGCATCATATTGGTGAATGGTCACAGTGCACCAAGTCTTGTGAGCAGGTTTAGTGGCGAAGAGTTCCGAGTGGAGCAGCGAAACGGTACCTTTGGATGTATACCTTTGGGTGTTGGGCTTGTCAGTAGCACATGTCACATATGTCACTCACGCAATAGCAGGACTTCACTTCATTTCCCATTTAACATTTCTACAAAATCTCTCTGTCTCTCTCTCTCTCTCTGCAGCTAGTACTGTTACTTTATTTCGTTTATTTGATGTTATTTCCGAATTATCGTGGAAGTCAAGGCATCAACAAGTGAAGGATCTTCATAAGCCTTGCCAGTCAACCGATCTAGCTTTCCATAACGGTTCCAGGCGATGTGTTTGCCTTCGACTCCACCTTCAACAATCTCTTCAGCCATGCTATCCCAGTAGCTAAAGATACTTGGATATCGCAGTCATTTCTCTCATGCGATCCTTGTCTCTAACCACCGCTTTATCATCCAAGGAAGACTCCGGGCTTCGTTTATCCATCATCATTTGGGCAACTGCGGGCGATGGGTTGGCTGTCCCTTCTGTGACGAGGAAAGGACCTGGCTTTCCCACTCCCGAGGTGGTGAAACTTGATTCGCAGAGGATACAACGGCATGTGGAGTTGATATGATAAGACTTAGGAGCATAGCTAGCTATGCTCTCAACTCTTCATCTTTGGAAAGGTTGTTACAACGGGACCTTGCTTTCAGTTATGATTGTGGAAAGCAGTTGAACGCCGAGGAATTGGTCTGACTGGGACTTGACTGATGGCTTGTGGTCTGATTCAAACGCTCTTTCCTGAGATTTCGCTTTCACACTCGTTTCGGGCTGGAACAACGGTCCCCCTGAAAGCCTGTCTCCAAAAAAGCATGCGTGTTCACATATTCAGCTTGGATATCATCTTCCTAGAGGAAGAGAGTAGATTGCAGTCGCAAGGGCCAGTGACTGTTGTGATTCAATATGATTCAATGCTTTTGTCAGTCTTACAATGTTTACCGTAGCATCATGTGGCCAATGATCAATAGTTGTGCAGGTAGTGGATTCAAATTAGTTTTGAGGCAGTGCAGTAGCCAATAACATCCAATAGCAGTGAATTGATAAGACATTCCAGGTAAAGCTAACTCAAATCCTTTCTATGGCTTTGTGTGTGAATGAAAGCCTGGGAATGTCGCGGCAGAGGCAGCCAAGCGTATGACGCTGGCGGATCTGTTTGAATATCCTTTCACTTGTTTGCCAGAAGCCAGTACGAGAACAAAAAGACAAAGTTTCACAAGCACCTGACGGGTTGCTGTTAGTGACAGATTTGTTGGTCTTTTACATGTTCACATGCAGGGTACATAATTTACCGTACACAATGCTTCAATTAGCATTAGTTCGCAAAAGTCCATTTGCTATCTAAGATCCCAGGTGTGGTTGTGTGTTCTTCAGTGACATTGCTTCTCTGTATATACTTTGGTTGATGGATGTTGGTGTAACCTGTTGATGCAAAACCACTGGATTGCTTCTTTGACTAGATGAGTTGGTCCTGTTGATGTCTGATTTGCTCCATGATCGAATGTTTTGGTTCATGAGGGCAAGTAGGAGACTGATTAAAGATTATATTGCTGATATGATATGTTCCACAGTACCTCTCTCATGCAAACTGCCAACACAGATTTCACAGACCAGTTGTAGACCTTTTTAATCACTTTGTCAACAATGCTTCCCTTAAATGGTTTTCGCCTGTTGCAACGCATTATTCTGTTTATTTCACAAGATCTCCTGGGTTGCTGCCATGGCAGTGACTCTTCAGACCCGCCAGTTTGAAACCAAACTGAAGTGCTTTGGTAGCATTATTTCTAAAGGACAATTGGCAGTTTACTGATGTTTACTGTGATTTGTTTGTTCTACCTTTGGCCCAGATTTTGTCTACTTTTTCGATGGTCTCATGGTGAGTTTGAGGCAGTTGCCTAACTTGGCAATGTTAGACAGTTTGGATAAGTCTTCACTACCACTGTGTGTGATCAGCGTTGTATTTTTTCTTACTAAGCGATTTCAGCTATTTCCAGCAGCAAGACAACATGATGAAACAAATGTTATCGGATTCAACAAGGAAGGCTATCCAAGAAGTGCAGCTGCTCCTTGAGTCCCAGTGACTTGGATGACATATAGAAATGCTATGCTGCTGAGTATCGCCATTGGATCAGTACGGTTCATAGGTCCGCAGAAGCTGAGGAAGACAGCACAAGTACCATCCGCACATCATCACACCTACACGGAGCGACCTGTCGGGGAAAGGTCATTGCTTGAAGTGTAAGATTTTGGCTGCGTGCGCAGTCTGATTATTGACTCTTGCATTAGTTGTTGGGATTCATTGTTGATACAAGATGTGCACACTTTAACGAAGTGATTTCAAAGGGCTGAATGGCTTTACAAATTGTAACATCTGTTTAAAAAATATCACAAGATTGCCAATGGATACCGAAAGGCCTGGACCCACCGTTGGCCAGAGTTTCCCTCAGGACAACGTCAAGATCCGTGAAATTGCACCCACAAACCCTTCCAAGATGCTTCCACAGGATAAATTTCAATTGGTGGAACGGGTGACCCTTTTGACCTTGGCATCCCAGTTGAACTGCCTCAGCACTTTGGGACTGGGAATCTTGGACCTGGGCAGAGGGAGGCAAACGCATATACGCTGGCAGCAGCATGCGAAGAAACATGACATTTGTTCTGATTTTCAATTGCTGAGTAAGTATCAATGAATCAGTATTTTTTAAGTTATTGCAATGACAATACCGCAGTGATCCACTCAACTTTGTTGAACAATCATTACAATTAAAGATGACTTTCCCGTTCTTGCAGATTACAGAACCTTATGACATCTTTTGACACTGCGCACATGATGGCGCAGATGCGACGATGTGATCACCAAGGAGGCGACGTTTTAGCACAAGCACGTCATTGGGCACAGAGCTCCCAAGTCTCTTTTCGCTTCAGGGCACAGGTGCTGCATGACTGGGAAGCCATGTTGGGATCAAGGATTTGACTGAGCCGAAGCGAGACAACGGATATGAAAGGTGTGAATTTTTTTGATGTGATGTAGCAGAACCTACAGGTTTATATGGTAGAATGGTAGATGGTTTACACATCTGATTGTTTAGTCAACGGTATTCTAAGTGGACGCTTTGGCTGCACGCCCTCTCAAGGCATAAAATGTCACTACTGAAATCTACCAACCTGAGTAGAACAACGGCTACAGCTACGTTATTCATGTGCTGTACACTTTCCGAAGAAGCTGGATTGCAAAGCTGTTGACCTGCAGGAGAAATGCAGCTTTTTGCGAGAAGCTACGCGAAGTGTTGAGGATCCCACGAAAGTGCTTCGACTGAAAAAAAGGTGCCTTGAGGTGATTCTTCCAAATCACCTTTTGGAGCACACCAAGAAGAAGGTTCCCAAACTGTAGGAAGGTTCCCCCATTGAGTGTTTGGTGATTCAAAGAATTAATGGACTTGGATGTGTGCTGGTCAACTGCCAGTTGAGATTGAAGGGGTGCCAATGCCAGTGACGTGACTCAGACGATGGTGATTGATGATGCACTAATGAAACCAGCAAAGACCATTACAATGGAAGGGTTCCAAGATTCAGGGGCTTGACCCAAAATCATCTCAGCTCAGGTTGTCAACGAAATCTCTGTTGGCCGCTTTGCATATTTGCCATTGGACTTTTTTGCACTGGTTTTTGGTTGAGAGTAGTGCGCAGTTGGTAAAGTTACTTTGCCCGGCTTTCTCATCATTGAGGACATGCTGTATGATTCTGATGGCACTGGAGAGAGAGAGAGAGAGAGAGAAATGCTGGTACCTAACAAATAAAGTTCCAATGCCCTGATCACCAGAGAGCAACAACCAGATTTGTGAAGTGCTTTAGTGCCTTTAAAGCTTGCTGACTAAACTTTTCTGACACTTTGGAAAAGCAATCACGTTGTAGCTTCATGGTCCACATTTCATTGCCGCTCGTTCACTGAAGGCGGCCTGTCAATGGGAGTTACCAGCAAAACAGTCACCAAAGTGTCAGGGACTCAGAGAGTTTCTCACAACAGTGGCTGGTTGATGCATTGATGTAACGATACCATGAAACATTCAAATGCCACTTCATGATTTGCTCATTCATCAAATCTCTCTAATCTATGTATAAGCAAAATGTAGTGATATCATTATCCTATAGATGGTATTTGATTTACCTGCTGATTTCAGTGTTTTTTGTTTTGCCAGGGTCGTCAACTCTTAGATGATTTCCTGTGATTTCACTCAAGCACCATGTTGACCACTGTCCAGTCTTTGGGACCAAGGACGGAGTATTTTTGGAAATTTGAAGTTGGTGACTTGGCTCTTCAACGGAGATGTTGGTATTTGGCCTGGACAGAAGCAACGATGCCTGGCTTTTGTGCCACAAGTAGCAGGGTGAGTTTTTCAAAAGCAACACAATTCTGATTCACATACTTAATCTAACCCTAGATTAGATAATACTTAGTAATTATATAGTACCTTCCTTTCAATGTGTGTTCCACAATGGCATCGAAAAATCATCCCCACCCCCAACTCGGGAAATCTGGAGGCTATGAGCTGGAGCTCATCCGCAACGTTGGCGCCGACACCGCGGACCGCCTGGTCTTGCAACGGCGGGAAAGCAGCGAAGAGATTATCACAAGCAGCTGGGACGCCGGAACGGTGGGGTGAGATTTGACATGTTGAAAGTTTCAACATTTTTTCAAAAAGTATTTTCTTGTACATTTTGCCAATCGAATGCATAATGTACCTGAGTTTTCAGTGTACGTTTCGCATGACTGCCTTTCACTAATTCTGTTTGAGGTAGCAAAGTGCTGCCGCAGCCTGAGTCCAACATTGCCATTCGCAAGGAGGCAAGATCTTTGAGTTCAGCCCTTGCAGACATGGAAGATGTTGAAGAACTATAAGTCCTTCAAGCAAATTCATCGAGCCACAGGTGAACATCACCTACCTCCTTCAGCACCTGGCGGATGATCTGATGACACCCGTTTTTCGGATTGACCGAGGGTCGCGCCATTGCAAGACGCCGCGGCGTAATCCAGAGGTTGAGGAGAGCTAGTTGTGTTTAAAAATGTGGAACGAATGTGGAGGGATATCCAGACCAGTAAAAAAGTTTCACGCTACAAGCACATGATCAATGTTCAAAGTAATGTAGACATGCATTTGATTTTATATCATTATTTTTGTTGTATGCAGAGCAGACATGAATTATATATTTTCATTGATGATCTCCATGCATTGTAGTAACACATTTTTTGGTATTCCACATGTATCCGGGTGGAATAGTGACCCACTATCTGTTCAAAACACTTGAGAGCGACGGCGGAGCCCCCAAGCGAAGCCCGAAATGCATTCCATTTTAAGGTCCTTTCATTTTGCCGATCACTCAAGTGATGTCCAGTCCAGCGAATTAGAACAATTATCAGCAATCACCCTAAAGAAACTACTTTTGGCAACCTATCAGATCATAATGTTTTGGAATCTTCAAGACATGTATGGACACTTGACCATGCAGGAGCTGTTGTACTTTCTTCAGGCCCTGTCACCATGGGTAACTCGGTGAAAGTCATGCGCCTCAACAGAGTTGAGCTCGGCACACGTGCAGATTCTTAAGTTCTTCAACGTTTGGATTGCAAAACAACATTAGTATAATAACATATAATAACTGGTTTTGGTCCCTACTTTCTTTTGGTCAAACAGAATGTCTACTATAAGTTTTTCTTACGCAAGTTTTGTGTGGTGAATTCTGCAGCTGAGGTCAGCAAGGTGTGTGAATACTTGACGGGATTGCCACAAAAAGTCAAGAGGCCAACGACTCCAAACACCTTTGGTGGCCACGCACCTGGGATGAAAGCTTGGGTGGGAAAGTTCCAAGGATACGAAGAGGTCAAAGGATTGACAATAGTTGTATGGCATAGGCTGGTTTTGGATGGTTTATTGACGATGACTAGCATTGATTGTGATAATGATGATGGTGATGATGATGATGATGATGATGGTGATGGTGATGATGATGATGATGATGGTGGTGATGGTGGTGATGGTGGTGATGGTGGTGATGGTGATGATGATGATGATGATGATGATGATGATGATGATGATGATGATGACGATCATGTTGATGATGATGCAGGAATACAGCATGTCATGTTTAGGAAACCTCCATGGCATGCAGGTGGTGATACCATCGTTGCCTCTTTTCGTGAAAGGCGATGCTCCAACAGATGCTTGGCAGACACCAGAATTGCCCGGGCTTAAATCCTGATACCGGACACAGAGGCAATAGAACCATTGACGAGCGACATCAAGTGACAATGTTTTTTGAGTACCTGCTTTGCTTTGAGGAAACACCTCCTGCTCGAAGTGATGCTTTGGTTTCTCTGTGTGGCGAGATGGATGTTGAGACCGGCCCTGTGCTTTCTGTCCAAGATGCTTGCCCTGCAAAAATAAAGTTCCACTAGCATTGAAGCGGCGTGAATGTGCAACACATGAGAAATTTGATTAAATCTGTGTTGCATAGGTTTGTTTGCTGTTTCAGCACCATAGTACGCTTTCAGTAGCAACAATCATACAGAGACTTTCTGCGATGCAGCTGATGAGCAGAAGGCTTTCGACAGCCTTCGACCTCTTTTGATCCTTTCAAAACTTGTGAGTCGCCATATGTCGCAATGACATATGCCAGAAACATCAATGTTTGTTTCCACACATCACTTCATGCTAGTGTTGCAACGCGGTGCACCAATTTTTGGCATCCTTTTGGCTTCAAGTGCTTACAAAGTGCTACAACTATCTGACAGGGCGCCCTTTTTTTCTCCTCTCCGCAGAGCAGCTGTCCCATGGCGTTGTCCCTCCGTTGCCTGGCACAAGCTGCGACCAACGCAATCACACAGGCAGCCAGTCCTAAAGCTCCCAGGACGCCCATGACACCAAAGACACCAAAGACGCCCAAGACCCCTTTGTCAGCCAAAAACACTCGCCTGGAGCGACTTCGTGCTCGAGAAAGTTATGAAAGTCCAAAATCCGATTTCTTTCCGGAAAGGCGAGCGGTCCGAACTGGTCGCACAGTCCATTTCTCAGATGAATCTGATCCCTCTCCAAGTGTGACCGAATCAGATTGTTGTGTTCCAACCCCATCTGTGGCCGTGTGGAAGGCTGCCGGTCCTGTGTTGCTGGGCCGCTCCCGAGCACCTGATGCACCTGGTCCCGTTCCAAGCAGCGAGGTGGTGATGGATGCGGCACAGATGGCGCGAAAAGCCTTCCTAGCGCGACAGGCGCGGAGAGCGGGCCGCATGGATGACTTTGTGGTTTGAGATCAACAAGATTTCAGGATGTCCACCTGAAGCTCAAAGGGTGGCCGATGTATGCCGGATGTCACATCAAAACTGACAGGCAGTGGATGTGTCTAAGAAAAACATACAAAACCATGGAAATACAACAAGTTACAAGTGCTTGTACAGTCTGCCGCGAGGGGCGGCTTGTTTGTTGGATGGTTTAGTCACGCACACACATTGTACAGGTGTTGTCAATACGCCAGGTTTTGAATTCAAGTGAGCAATCCAGCCTCACTGGTCACTACTGATCCTTGACCATTGAATACATGTCAGATTTGAATCAGCTCAACTTCAGATTCCCTCTTGGAGTGCACCGGGTGCAGAAAGATATCTGGTGTGCCCAATGAAGGTAGAAGCTTGAGAGGAGGAAAACAAAGCAAACAGCATCGAGCAGCTGTCAGTAATTTTGACGCTCAAAACGTGGGAAGCAAATGTCAGCAATGAATTCTTGCTGTGATGATGAGAGCTGTCCACCTGTAATTACTGAGCTGCACAGCACATGCCCGGTAAGGATTGCAATCGACTTTTGAGTGAAGAAGCACGTTTACTAGGCGAGAAACGATGCTTGAGCAGCACTTTCAGAAATCGGGCTGTGAACGGATGGCTTGACTTCAGTTTCTCAGTGGAAGAAAACATGTGCATGCTTCATCATGTTTTTTCAATTATAAAATCTAGATTTGAGGATGCAGGAATGCACCAAACAATTTTTGGAATGGGTCGGCTCTCGCCACTTGTGTTTAGCTTCAGATCAAACAGACTGGCTAGAGTCACTACCTAGAACAGTGATTGCGTTGAAGTTTCTACATCGTTTGAAAAAAAGTTGTTATTTCCACCAAATCGCACAAATTACGCGTATGAACGGCAAACATCGTGGATTACGGATATTTTCGTCCATTGCCATATGGTATGGTGTGTGTATATTATATCTCTGTTACCCCTGAATGCAACTGAACGCAAATTGAACGCAAAAAGAACGTACCCCGAACGGATTCCCAAATTCGGAAAGTCTCGGGAAACAACTTCAATCCTGCCATGGAGCCCCGAACGGATAAAATCGTAGGAACCAACAATTCATGTTTTTTTGCCAAATAACAACTTTTTTTTGATCTACGTAGAAACTTCAACCGGATCGCTGTTCCAGGTAGTAACTACTACTTCAGGTGGCGCAGTGGTTGTGGCTGATGGTTCACATGTTGTGCTGCCAGGCTTAGGAGAAGAAAACACCAAAAAATCACATAAAAACATATAAAAACAAATCCCTTTGAGCTGGGCCTCGCTACCAGCTCAGGCCTTTGCGGTGAAAGCGCGCTGAACTGTTTTTTTTCTTCAGCCAACTTCAGCAATAATTTTGGATGATGAAAGGTGATAAAACATGATAAAGGTTTAAACAGATGCAAAGCAACTCAAGTATATTCTCAGCTGTTTCCCATAGTTGCGCATCCCGCATGCTCAAGTTGGTTCATATGTTCATGGTATTTCCCCCGGCAGTTTTGGCTCAGCCCAGTGAGCCAGTGGAACGGCTTCGCTTCCCATCGTGGTGCAGAGCAAGGCAGCCATGCAAGCGGCATTCACGGTAACTCCCAGCCGGGTCGTCACACCACAGTCTTCGAGTGTGGTTGGCGTGCCCAAGGCAGGTGCTTTCGAGCGGCAGCAGATATTTGTAAGTTGGGGATGGCAAAATGTAAGTTGGGGATGAAGCTTACATAGCTTTTATATGCTTTTATCACAACAGTCTGTGTTTGTAAATGGGAAGTGACCGGTACTCCTCCCCGCCCCCAAATGTGACCACAGGTTTTTTTTTACATGTAACAATTGACGATGTATTGGTTTCATACTGCTATTGATTTCTGTAAATCATGTGCTGGTTTAGGTTTGCTTTGCTATTGCTTGTTTTGTTCCCTTTATTTCCTTGGTGGTGAGTTTGTTACTTCCTCCTGATTGCTTTTGGTGGATTCATTTAGTTTCGAATTGATTTTGACATGTCCATTTCAATAATTTAGTTCATTTACAGTAATCATGGTTGCTTTTGGATTGGGGTAATGTTTAGACTTAGAGGGAAGGAAGGAAATGTCATCAATAAATAATGAATACAAATGAATGGACATGGAAGGAATGAAGAGGAAGGACATGAATGGAAATGAAAGGCAAGGAACCGAAAAGCATGAATGGACATGTTGAATTGAAATGAAAGGGAAGGAAATGACGGTAGTCCAAAACTAGCCTCCAAAAGTTAGAACACTTTATGTACGACCCCTTTGCTAATCATGTTTTTTGTGGCTCCTGCGTGCCAGTGTGCCCAATTGATTCGAGGCTTGATTTGAATGCCTTTTCAACCAAAAGTTTAAAAAGCAAACGTTGTTGTTTTTTGGATTTGCTGAGGACATGTTAGGAGATGGAAGGAACCGAGGCAAAAATCAATGGCATGAAGTCACCCTGGTGTTTCTCAAGCAGAGTCCTAAATAAAGTTTCCATACCAAACCGGATTGAATCATCAAGGTTCACAAAAATTTGACATGCACACGTGCTCAAGAGTAAGATTCAAAAATAGAACAGTTTTTTGGGGTTAAAATAAGGGGACAAGTATAGTGTTTGAAAATCAGTCCCCCCCAAAAGTTGGACCACTTTTTTATGTGCTACAACTTTACTAATCAGTTTGGGGAGGGAGCTCACGTTATTTAAAACTACCCCTTACATCCCCCTAGGAATTTCCACTATAAAATGTTGGGGGTTGGGGTCTCTAAAAAGCTGTTTTTTTATAGAACTCAAATGTTCTTGTTTTCAAGGTTTAACATTTTATAGAGAACTCTGGTTTGATATGGTTTGATATTTTATAGTGATTCAACTTTGCAGTGCATAGAGGTGCTCATTTAAAGGGCTAACAATTTATAGAACATGTTTGCTTATGTGTTTGGGGCTGGGGGTTAACATTTTATAGACCGCATGTTCCCCAACCGTATGTGAATTCTGGATCTTGGAATTTGGGGTTTTGATTTTGGAGATTTGAGTTGGTACTACCAAAACCAGGGACTACCACTATTTTCAAAACAAGTCCAGAGAAGACATAAGAATACATCATTCACAATCATACACCAACAAAACACATGAAAGATACAGTAAAAACATGAAAAGACCACTAAGGAACAAGATCCACACTCAAATATTTCAATAGTACATTCAGAGGAGATGGAATCAGTTTGAAGCGGTGAAAGCTTGGGTTCCCAAAAGAGGCTCTAGATTCTGAAATGATCCAACATCTTTTTCTTTTTCAGAAACCATGTATCCCAAACCAGGAGAGCTTGAAGGGGGTCCCACCCAAAACCAATGGCACCTTCACAGAGGGAGGTTGCTCAAGAACCTTCTTCTNGGATCTCATTCCACTTGTTGATGGTTAAGACATATTAAGTTCTTCTCTGACTTCATTGCTAGAATCAACAAAGCAAGCAGAAAACATTTGGCCCACTGCAACCCTACAACTATGATTAACAAATATTCACAACCTCTAAAACTCAACACCCAAAACCAGGGACTACCACTATTTGCAAAACAAGTCCAGAGAAGACATAAGAATACATCATTCACAATCATACACCAACAAAACACATGAAAGATACAGTAAAAACATGAAAAGACCACTAAGGAACACGATCCACACTCAAATATTTCAATAGTACATTCAGAGGAGATGGAATCAGTTTGAAGCGGTGAAAGCTTGGGTTCCCAAAAGAGGCTCTAGATTCTGAAATGATCCAACATCTTTTTCTTTTTCAGAAACCATTTATCCCAAACCAGGAGAGCTTGAAGGGGGTCCCACCCAAAACCAATGGCACCTTCCCAGAAAGAGGTTGCTCAAGGACCTTCTTCTTCTCTTCAACCGTTCCATCCTGGCCATGGGGGATCACCAAAGAACACTAGGTATGAAGAAATCACACAAAGGCATCCCTATAAAATCAGAAAAACTAGCTCAGTCTCTTGAAAACTAGAACTGGAAGTCTATAGAATCAGAACTTTTTGTTGTTCCAAGGCCGTGATCCCAAAAAAAATGCCGTCAGTCGTTTTACCTGCCGGGGCCGTATCCCTTGTGTAAACCACAAAAGGACGATAACGGACCTCTATATTTGTCAAAACTCCAAACAGCTGGCACCCCTGTGGACATTCAAGGAGATATAGCTAACTAAAACATACGGATACAAAATGATACAAAGCATAGATATATGTAAGATATGTAAGTAACAATGAAAACAGGATGAAGTAATGGATAATAATTGCTCAAATTGAAGGGCTCCAATTTGGGAACGCCTATTTTTGGTGGTTTGATGCTAGATGCATCTATGTGCAGCTCCTATTTGGATCTCATTCCACTTGTTGATGGTTAAGACATGTTAAGTTCTTCTCTGACTTCATTGCTAGAATCAACAAAGCAAGCAGAAAACATCTGGCCCACTGCAACCCTACAACTATGATTCACAAATATTCACAACCTCTAAAACTCAACACCCAAAACCAGGGACTACCACTATTTGCAAAACAAGTCCAGAGAAGACATAAGAATACATCATTCACAATCATACACCAACAAAACACATGAAAGATACAGTAAAAACATGAAAAGACCACTAAGGAACACGATCCACACTCAAATATTTCAATAGTACATTCAGAGGAGATGGAATCAGTTTGAAGCGGTGAAAGCTTGGGTTCCCAAAAGAGGCTCTAGATTCTGAAATGATCCAACATCTTTTTCTTTTTCAGAAACCATTTATCCCAAACCAGGAGAGCTTGAAGGGGGTCCCACCCAAAACCAATGGCACCTTCCCAGAAAGAGGTTGCTCAAGGACCTTCTTCTTCTCTTCAACCGTTCCATCCTGGCCATGGGGGATCACCAAAGAACACTAGGTATGAAGAAATCACACAAAGTTATAAACTCAGAAAAAACTAGCTCAGTCTCTTGAAAAAGTAGAACTGGAAGTCTATAGAATCAGAACTTTTTGTTGTTCCAAGGTTACATATGGCTCCTAAAGCCCCGCTGAGCCCATGAAACTGGCTTTCTATAAAATGTTGAGCCTCACACCTGTATTTCCAACCATGTTTTTCTATAGAATAGAAGTGCCAGCACAAGTTGAATTATGACTGGTTCATGTTGAAAGACGCTGATTCTGGAAGGGAGGTGGGGTCATCATTTTAGAGATGATACGAAGGCCGCACTCACAAAAGTTTTGCTTTAAGAAAAAAGGTCAGACCCTGATATTCTATAGTTTGTTTTTGTTTCTGGCATGTTTGTATTCATGTTTGTCTTAGATTTTATAGGCTCCAAATGTGCCATCAAACATATCAAGCTTTGATTTTATAGAGTACCATGTTTGTAAGGGGTTGGGATCCCTATTTTATAACTATAAAATGTTAGGGTCCAACCCTTTGGCTGAAAACCAAGGGGGATCCCCTTACTAAGCGCTACGCGACAGGTGGCCGCCACGGCGAGCACCCAGACCACCACGGGAAGCCCTGCATCGCATCTTGGATCAACCTGAGCCAACTTGGTGTTCTGTTGAGATCTGTTTAGATCACAGCTATGGTAGCAGCTTTGGGGCTGGTTCATATTAGCAGATGGTGTCAGTGTGGACTCGAAGTATTTCGAAATTCAAATCTGTTGTTCTTGCATATACTTCCAACTTGTCCATCACTAAGCGCCATGCTGAATCTATCCAAATCCCTTCTTTAGGAATGGCTTCCTGACCCTGGGTGCATCATCCCTTGCCGTTGCTGCTGCTGCTCGGCGTGGCAAACGCGCCAGCCGCAAAGCGCAGCCTGCCAGCTTGGAGGACAAGAGGCTTGCCAACGGGGAGGAAACATCTCAGAAGCGTCATATATGAGAGGCTGTGGTGAGCCTTTTTTTGGTTGAGCCCACTGATATACAAAAATGACATTTGCCGATCCTGTATGGCTGCACTTCGACATGATGCGATCATTCCTATAGCTGATTCGGACCACACTTTGCACAAACGCCTTGGCACATGCACAAGCTGCAGGCATTGATTACATTGGCCATTCATTAAACGAAACCCAGGTTCCCTGTGCTGTCGCGTCGCGATGCTCCAGTGGGCACCTTCCCCAAGATGCCAGAGTCTGTGCACCCGGGCGTCGTGTCCGGGCAGGCATTGGTGGATTTGTTGAAACTTGGCTTGGTGGAAATGCCGCAACCCAGCATTGACATGCATGGGTGTCTATGAGTGAAGATCTACTGTAGGACCTAGGACATTTGTATATATATATATATACTGCATACACTTTGTGTTGTTGATTTTCTACTTACAGCCGCCGTTTCAGCTGGATTTTTTGCATATCGCTGCTGAGGTTGCTTTTGACCTGCTTAGATTTGCAATGATTTGGGACGACTATTGACTTGTCAACCTATGGCATCCTACTGAGGAACCATGCCAAGGAGAATGGCTATGCCATCCCCGCGGTGAATTGCGTCAGCAGCTCATCCATCAATGCTTGCATTGAGGCTCATTGATTGATATCCCATGTGTCATTTATAATTTATATTGCCATTTGCCTCTGGTTTTGGTATGTTTTGGTGCTGTTTTGCAGGCAGCACGCAAGATGGATGCTCCCATCATGATCCAGTTTTCAGCTGGTGGATCTCAATTTTATGCCGGGAAGGGCTTGGACACTCTCTTGCAGTTGGCTTTTGGGTGCCTGGATTTTTCGTAAGGATCTTGTTTGAACCCTCCGCATCCGCCAGCAAATAATTTCTCTAAGAGGAGTGGACGTGGACAAGGATCCCTCATGTCAGGGTAGGATGATCGTGAGATATAAATAATCTCAAGCTAGTCACTAAGCTAGGTCCCCGTCCAAAATTGGAGGACCATTCAACGGACGACCAAGGACAACACTGAGTTCCATGCTGCCATCGCTGGCGCAGTGGCCGGAGCTTATCATGCCCGAGCGGTGGCGGAGCAGTATGGTGTGCCGGTGATTTTGCACACTGATCATTGCGCCAAGTACCTTGGCCTGTGGATGTTTTTGAGGCTAAGGTCATCATTCCACATACGCAAGATTACGTCCTCACAATAGAGTTGGGATGTGATGGAATCTGATGATATGATCCCTTGGTATTCACAACAGCTGATGCTTTTGATCCCCACAACGTGAATGTAGTTGATCTTGCACGGCAAAAGCAGCCACTAAGGAATTTGTTGCCCTGGTTCGACGGACTGCTTGAGGCCGATGAGCGTTGCTTGATTTGATATGATTTGACTGACTGGTTTACCCGACCCAATGTGAGGTTTATTTATACTTGCAGCCAGTAGCACTCCCCAATTTCTCCTGACTCTGTGAAGTAAGTTTTCATAATTTCCATGTCAAATGTGTTCGTCATGGTGCTCTTGAAGCGCACCGGGTTTACAAGGGTAGTTATTGAATCTGAGGTTACTTTGAGCGGCATGGAGAACCACTGTTCTCTTCCCATATGCTGGACCTGTCCGAGGAACCACTTGTGGGTACCCGGAGGGCTCACAAGCATGGGTAAGTCCTGGAGGGCTGGCAACATATTCCACTTGCTCTACTTCTCGATCATGCTGACTAAAGATCTATAGACAGAAATCTGCTAAAATGTATGATGATGCATGTTATGTTTACCCGCATATGCAAAACGTGGCCTTCCTGAGGAGCCTTTGGAAGAGAACATTGAGATTTGTGTGAAGTATTTGGAGCGCATGGCCAAGTTCAACTGCGGCCTGGAATCCTGTCCTCAAAATTTCTTTGGGTCAGACTGCGGGCTTGATGGGTTTTTGGAAGCCTATGAACTTCCGAATTCCCGTAACGATTTGAGGACAATTTTCTTCTAGCAGGTTTTTTTTGTCCCATATGTGAATCGTAAACAAAAAACAGGATGTGCAATTGATACATGTGCCACATCTATCCACATCTCATATCATCACTGGCCTTGTAAGGAAATGGAGCTGGGCATCACAGGTGGCGAAGAAGATGGTGTGAACAACGAGGATGCAAATCCTGAGGATCTTTACTCCAAGCCAGAGGATGCTTTGACAAAAACCTCGCGGAGGGTCAAAGGGTCATTAGGTCAATTGTGACATCAGGTCATGGGTTCCAGGAGCATTTTTTTTTAGACCTTGTTTTTTGGTTGCGGTTTTCATGCCTTAAGTAAACCAAAATTTGTACTTGAAGAGTTGAGATGTGGATCCATCTTCTGGGAACTCAACAACATCATTTTCTGATTGTGGCTTTTCTGTCAGGAAATCTTTCAGGTTTACGATGCGTTGAGCAAAG
The DNA here is from genome assembly GCA_000507305.1 of Breviolum minutum Mf 1.05b.01. NCBI lineage: Eukaryota > Dinophyceae > Suessiales > Symbiodiniaceae > Breviolum > Breviolum minutum. The sequence goes on from DF239033.1 coordinate 225,443, forward strand.
TGGAAAATGGCTTTTTCACCATTGCTGCAGCCTTCGGCAACGTGCATGGAGTGTACCAGCCTGGCAATGTGAAGTTGGAACCCACTATTTTGGACAAGGCTTGGTTGGCCCACACCTCCTCTTAGTTGCATCATATTCTCATAGATGCAAGCCGTGCCACTGCCTCTCAGTTCTATGTCTCTGTTGATTCGGAATGACATCAGAAACAAGGTCCAACAGGTTTTTCACATTGAGAAAACAGCTGAAGCTTGCACAAACGGGAGTGCGCCGCGCTATGTCCAATTTCTACACTGGAGAGTTCCAAAATGCGCTATAAATGAACATGCACCTTGCGAGGCACAGAAGTTCATCGCAGAGAAGATCAGTGCCAAGGAGGGTTCAAAGTGACTTGGAATAATTTTCAGTGAAAGATCTTCTAGTACATTCAACAGGTTGAACTTGAGTGAGGCACCTGCAGCCCACCAACACCATTCCAAGTTCCTAGAGAAGATAGAAAGAATCACAAACCTGGAAATTTTCCCAGGAATTTCCGAAAAAGAAGAGGGGTTCCAAAATGCATCAAGGTGCAACATACATTTCAGAAAAAAAAAGGTTGAAAGATCAATGGTATGGGATGTTTCACCTGGTGGCTTGGTTGCTTGGCGGTTTGGATTTATATACACTAAGAGGTTTCACGACAGAAAATAGGAATCCAGCAATCCCTTTCATAGGCCTCTTGTGGGTGAATTCCAAAAACCATTGGCTTCCAAACCAACAATTACCATTTCCAAACCTTGCGCTAATCTCTTTGAACCTTACCCTGGACCTCTGTTTTTTTTAAAGGCCTGTGAGCTTCGTCTTCCACGGCGGCAGTGGATCAGACATTAAGGACTGTGTGTGTCACTTATGATTTGGGATGATCTACTGTAGTCATGTTTAGGCTACATGATTGAGATGGATCCCTGTTTGAGTTCTGATTCAATTTTCATCAATTCCTGTGTGCATCAAGTACAAGTCACATCATGTACACATCCATGGGTGAATTGTTATGATGTCAGGTGATGTCACTCCAAAGGGAACTTGTTTTTTTTCATGTTTTTTTCCTTAGGGTCATTTGAGAGGTGGGTAAGAAAACACATCCAGCCACATTTGCTAGCTGATGGTATAATTATCGTTTGTGCATGTTTTGCGCAAATCCAGGTTACCATATTTTCAAGAGGAATGTGACTTGAGGACGAAACAATTGGTTTTTCTTTATCCATATTTTTATGTTTACAATCACATACATACAATCCACAATTTTAAAGGCAGTGCCTGAATGATCTGTGTTTGCAGCATTTGCATCGTTGTCATGATGTGCTTCCTATATATCAATTGTGGATATTGCATGATATTGCATGATATTGCAGAATTCTTAAAGACCTGACGCCTGCATTACCCTTTCCAGGGGCAACCCACACAAATGTCGTGCGCGGTTTCAAGAGCCCCTTGTCCTCTGACAGGATATCCGTGAGGCTGTGGACTATGGCGTCATCAAGATGAACATCGACACAGACACACAGTGGTCCTATTGGAGCGGCATCCGTGAATTTGAGCAGAAGTACCACGACTACTTGCAGAAGCTTTGCAGAAAGATGGTTAGGGGGATACTACAGGATTCGTGACACATGTGGCATGACATGCCTACTGTGGCCTTTTTTCCTTTCCCCAACAGTTCCATAGTTTCGTTGACCTGCTGCTCTTTCTTGCTTTTGATCTGCCTTCGTGATGGTAAGGACACAAATTGGCAACCCTGATGGTGAAGAGAAGCCTAACAAGAAGTACTACGACCCTCGAGCTTGCATCCGTTCAGCGGAAGAATCCACAGTGAAACGTATGGAGCAATGCTTCAAGGATCTCCGTTGTGTGGATGTGCTGGGGCTGGGAGCGCCTGAGTCTTGACAGCATACATGGGACATTTTGGGCCTGGTTATCATTGTGAGATCCATTGTTGAAATCAAAAAAAAGGAATAGAAAATAAACATGGCAGAAGAAGAGACTTTTGGAAACATTTGGAAGATTGTCATTGCTCACTGATCTGTGCTTCTGTGTTTGGCCCCCATTTTGTGTTGCTAAGGAAACGCCAAAGAACGTCATGGGGCCACGCCGCGGTGGACTTCCCTCCTAAGCAGTCGCTGCAGCCGAGCCACGTCCCTGCCATATTGAATCAGTTGTACAGACAGACGCGGAGATGGGTTTCACCCCATTGTCTTGATCCGTCTGGTCACCAAAGAATGCCTTCCTTGGCGTTTTTATGTCACAATCGTCACTCCCTGAGAACAGAACTAGAGGCAGCTATGGCTACAATCTTTGCATATTCACCAAAAAGATACACAAAGTATCAACATGTATCAACCACAATGGACAATGGAGATTCATTACATTTCATTACCCATCAGTACTCCAATTTCTTCGAAGATTTCTAGGCAAAAATACGACATGTCACCTCTTGGAGTTGAGTTCCAGGTGAGTAGTTTTCCAGCTCCCGGAGACCCAAGACCACACCTTGGTTGCTTTTTTGGAAAAAACAGTTGGTGTCAGCTTTTGCCCAATGGAAATCATGGAGGTGTTGTCAGCTGAAATTATATATAGATGAATAGAGGTTAAGGATTTAAGGATTTAAGGCCTAAGGTCAGGTAGGAAGGAACATGCGGGCTAGCTCTGGAAGTAGATGGAGCAACTGTCAGGAACCCCGTATGATGTTTTATGAGATTTTTTCAAATGCCCCTTGCTGAACTAGCCTCGCGTACTTCGACCCTTCTGTGTGTATCTCAATCATTTTAGAGCCCAAACAGCAAGCCGAGGACGCAATATTGTTGAAGTAGTGAAAGATCAAGGCCTCTTGGAGTGACAATTGGCTTTGCCTTGGGTTTGCCGGCATGAAGGGAAAGAGTCGGCCAGAAAATTCATTTTCATCATTTTCACGATGGGAATATGGTGTGGTCGGTCTAGTAATAAGCTTCATTAATTCTTTAGGTTTGGTAGTTAGTGACCTTATTGGCCACTGCGTCTCTTTGTGGGAAACCCTCTGGATGCCCTGGCAAACATGTTTGGTGTTTTAGTTGCTTTTTTTGGTTGGTGGGATGGCTGCATGGATTTTTTATTTTCCTGGGAAGTTTATCAGCCCAAGCTTGAACAGCCGGTGCTGAAGGTGTCTATACCCCTGCCGAAGCGTATCTTGGAGTGTGCCTTGCACACTGCAACGCGTCCAGTCTAAAAGTGTGATGGGAAGGTACGGGAAGGGGCACCCAGAGAACATGGAATGGAAGGATTCAATCCTACGGAATGAACATACTCACAACTCTCATTTTGCCGGATGAAAGGTTATGTGGCTTCATTCTCATTTGCAGTCAGGGTGACAGACTGTTTAAGTAATGGTGAGCTGTACTTGTGTGTTTGACACCTAGTATACATCTGAATGTGTAAAATGCTCATGCACACTCCACATGTATGGTCAGAGCCATGTTTTATTTCAAGCTATATATATATATATCCTATGTAGTCATAGACTTTTAGTGCGGAACAGATGTGTCTTGCATTGTTAAAATGTTGAGGATGTGTTGCTTCAATGGGGTGAATCCATGAACTACGTTGAGCAGCTTCTCAGGGATCAGCTTGTGGCAGCCATTGGAAAGGACGGAGTTCCTCTTGCCTTTCCTGTTTAGCAGCTGGTAACGTATGGTATTGGATAATTAGTTGAATCCCACTGCATTAGATGGAATTGACAGTTTTGTTATGCCCTTAAATCTGCATAGATTTGATTTCTTCTGTTTGAAAGGTGGCGTTTCTTGTGCTGCCCGCAAAAGGGTATTCTAACTGCCTAGGTCTGTCCATGAATGCATCATGCAAGCTTGTCAGGAAGTGACACCTGCAGACTTTGCTGCCTACATGCAATTTCACTACCGGAACCTTGAAGTTGAAGGATCTTTTTGGTCAAACCTTGTAGGGACATACCATCCTGCTGTATCATTAGTGACTGCTACAAGTCCACCCCACACAGGGCCTGACCCTGAGGTGATCCATTCAGGGCCATGATTTTACTGTTTTCAACATGAGGCAAATGAGACTGTAGAATAACAGAAGGCCATAACATGCAACGCATTCCCCACACCACAAGCATTAATTATATTTCATTGCTGCTTAACCAAAACTACCATGCAGTCTGGTATCACCATTCCATCCAGCTGAGGAAACTTTTTCATACGGCTTATGCACCCAAGCCTTTGAGCTTTGCAGTTCGCCGTTCAGAGCAGCATTCACCCGAGGGCATCATGGCGGTGGAAGAAACCTTGGACTCCATGCAGAGTCCAGCCACATGGCAGAAAGGTGAAACATGAGTGGCGATTCACTTGCTGCAGGATTTGACAAAACAGTTGGATTGGTTGCATGCGGTGAAATGTGGAGATTATATTGAAATATGTTGAGCTGTTGTTGAGTTGAAAAGAATTCTAGATTCTGGATACCATCGTAATGTATGATATCAGTCAAGCGTGTAGCATACAAATACGTATGTTCACATCCAAAGTCAATTCCAATGATCAATAAATTCTATGTTCTTCAATTGTTTTATGTGTTTGCTGTAGCTGAAGCAGCGTTCGCTCAGATCAACACCTTGATGGCCATTGGCTCCCCTCAAGCCATGAACTTTGCCCTGAACGCGTCCACCACTGTATCCTTCACATCCCAAGTGCTTCGGCATGAGCTGGGGGCCTTTTGTGCATGAGGGATGTTGGTGGACTTCTTTGATCTTTTGCGTTTCGGTTGGCTGTGAGAAATTGCATGCTTTATACTGTATTTCTGATTTGATTTGCTGGACTTTTCCCTTGTGCGCTTCTGTAGGTTTGTTGGGTTTGTTCCTTCAACATATTTTTTCCAATTTCACTGTAGGTCTCTATTAGACATGTTCACATGTTTGTTGCCAAGCTGCCTGGCAAGGTGCATCTTCATGCCTGCCTTCTTCATCAGCTTCCCGGCGGAATCATGGTGACTCAAGATGTCCAAACGGTGAGTGGTGTGCTGCTGTTAGGCCTATGGCGTACAGGTTTTTAAGCTGTTTCAGCTCCTCAAGGTGTTCATATATAGAATATGTGATATATATAGATATAAATATATTTGAATATTATAGAAATATTCAAATTAAATCATTGATTATATTTATTGAATTTGTTCCGCCGAAGCAACTTCGCTTGCTGTTTGCAGGTTTTCAGGCCAAAGTGCATCACAACTTTCTCTGGTTTCCAGAGCGCGGCAGTTCAGCTCCTTCATTGATTCTTGGCAAAATGATCAAGTGTTTGAGATGGACATTTGATGAGATGCATCCCTGTTGTAAGAGGCTGTTGGTTTCGTTGATGATGCTATAGTTCATATCTTGAACAGGCACACTGTCGCTATCACATACTATGTCATTCGCTTTGCTCATCTTTGAGCTGGGGGGGCCCTGTGTCGTGCAGGTGTTGGTCGGTCGAGTGATCTCCGGGACATCTTTTGACCCAAAGTTCGCCATGTTGGTGCAGAACAAGGAGCAGAAGACGAGAAGATTGTGACAGGTTCAGAAGCTATGTCCCAGAAGTGCACTTTTTATGAAAGTGTCAGGATAGGGAAGTGCTAGCCCAAAGAAATGGACATGAAAGTTGTTCCCATGAGTGCAATGGGGAGGTGGCATATTTTCCTGCTACTTTGAGCATGTTGAGTACCATCCCGGACCATCCCCACTTGATGTAGCCGTGTCCATCTTATTCAAAGACTGTTGAGAGCATCTCGTCGTCCACCCACAGGTGTGTTCAGGTGATTTATATATTGCTTGATTTTATTTAGCATTGGTGGCAGGATCATGTTTGCAACCAACACTGCAGATGATCACATAAAGTCCCCACATTGGCAGCATTGACATTTGGTTACAAACCTTGGTGGTCGCAAATTATGTGGACCAAAAAGATCCAAAAAGGTTTGTTGTTCTTTTGGTTCTTCTGCTTGGTGGATCATGCCGTCGTACTGGAGAGGTGCAGAGGTAATCTTATACTTATACTAGCACCGCGAGTCTGCGAATTATGATAGCTTCTAGTGGCTTCAAAATACTGGAAAACACGCCTGGAAATGGTCCAGTTTGCCGTTTGATGCTGTTTGTGTCTCTGAACTTTGCGCAGGACGAGCTTCAAATTCCCTTGGAGTTGTCCACAATTCCGACGCCTAAGGAGTTCAAGGACTCTTAGATGTTGAAGGGTGTTGATACATTTTGATACCATTACGGTAAATCGCAGCGATGCTCGTATGAGACTTCTTGGTTGCCTCTGATTGATTCAGCAAATCCCATAATATGGGGGGACCCCTCGAGGTTTATGGTGGAAATCTGCGACCGGGATGCGACAGGATGCCATTGAGTCCCTGTCTCCAGAGCAAAAGGCTTTTGCCAAAGCCTTTAGAGCAATGCAGCTGGAGAGCACTCTCTTTGGGATTCTGGCCCCTTGCACTGGGAGGATATGAGATTGGATTATTGGATGACATGCCTTTAACTTAATGGAAACAAACTACAATGGATAACTTCAAAGTTTTTATAAACCCTCTAGGCGTTAAGAAGCTCCAATCACAAAACCCTGGTGAAACTCAATCTTGAAGACAAACATTCAGTCTTCCCATCATCCATAGCTACCATCCCGAAGCATCATATTGAATCATTCTTTCATACGATAAGGTATCAATTTTTCAACTATAGATTGTAAATGTATATTTTGTAGTGATTCATTTGACCCAGCCAATGTTGGAGGAACAAATCATAAATCCATCTGTAGTTTTTCTGTTCAGGTCGTCCAAGTGAAGCCGCAATTGGAACAGCTCTTGAAGCTGCCTGAAGAGAGCTTGACCAAGGAGAGCAGGGCCTTTGGCACTTGAAGCTCTGCACATACACCCAGTGATTACTCAACAGTCCGAACTAAGGAAACTTGAGAAAAAACACCAGAGCCTCTATGGAGTAGAAAATTGCCCAACTTCAACAAGTAAAGTATCCACATGTGACCTGTCAGGAGATCAAATTGACACAGGATTTGATGGAGCCCTTTGTTGGCAAGATGAATAGCAAACCAATCAGCACTTGTGCATGGCTTCAATCAGTTTTTATATTGTAGATATAAGACTCTTGTGATTTTCGCAGTGATCAGCTTGATGTCCAGTGGCCATGAAGAATTTAAGATAATCTATCTTTTGAGTCTTTTGCCATGTTTTCTGACAATACACAGCTGTTGCAGTGGTGAGGTTGTTTATCAAATACCAAATCCCCAGCGATTTGCTGTCCTACTCGGATGATTTGCTCCATCCGGGTGAGTCAGCTACAGCTGAAAAGCGTTTGGAGCTGGTGAAGGGTCAAGTGCAGGCAGGGTTTCTTTGGTTGGCAGAAGGGGGAATGGTGTTGTGGTTTCGTGGTTTCGTACATGTTTTGGTGGTATGCAACCATTTTCAGGACAAGTGTCTCAGATACCAACGGGTTGCCAAATTTGATGTCAAAAATGGTCATTCCATTTGGGGACCCAATAGGTGGGGAAATCAAAGGCCTGGTCATTGGACGCCCTTGGATTCAGCAGACTTCCTGTGAGGCTATGCTCAGCATGATTGAGGTGGAGCTGCTTGACTAAGTATGCCGCAAGACTTGGGTCGGTTTCTGTGAGTTTGATACTGTTTGATGATACGTGCCAGTCATAAGGAAACAAGCAGAAATCGTAGAGAGACGGCAAGAAGAGGAGCATCGTCGATTGGTGAGGATGGAAGAGAAGAGGAGACGCCGAAAATGTACCAAGACAGCAAGCTTAACCTTTGAGTTAGTCATAGTTCGTCAATGCCACGATGCCACATCGCATCATTTATCAGATAATCATCAGCAGATGGACCTGAACTGTTGTGGCTTCATCATTGCTTTGATTTGCAGCACCAATGCAGGGGGGAAGGAGAAAATGGACTGGTAACAATTTGGCAACTGCACAACTAACTAGAGAAATCCAATCGGAGTGAAAAAGGACATAAAAACGAACGAAAGAGTCTTGGAGCGACCATGAGCTCATTGAAAACACTACACTTGTAGACCAATAGACCGTGGCAAGTTGAATCAAAGTAGCATGGATCATGCTAGTCTCATTCCCTTGCCACTCACGCTCATACCCGGTTACCTACTCATACCTAGCTGAAGCCATCAAAGTTGGAGACTAACAAGGTATCAATGCAGGTCCTGAGACTCTCGATGTGGGCAGAAACAAAAACTGTTTACAAAAAGATCGGCTTGCGACCATTCCACCATGGGCACCGAGGTAAGGAGTCAGAGAAAGAGGAGATCTCAATCGCACATGTTGAATTAACGAACGTTCGCAAGCAGAGGCAGGAAGATGGTAGGAGGAGGTGAATTGAGAGGTGAAACATGGTGAAACCTTGAAACTGACGGCTTCGTGGATTTATATAGAATACTTCGAAGGGTTGACCTGTAGAGAAGCACACACATTGTTGAAATGAACATATCCGATTTCCTGTTTGAAGTTTAATGAGTTTAATGGCATAAAGCACGTTAAAGCACCATGTCCCTAAAAGGTCTGCTGGCTCCAGGGCCAAAGGCCTGCTTGGTGGCTTTGGCGGTATGATGAAAGGGGGTCTGGCAGCTTTGACCGGGGAGCGTTACGCGAAAGTAGCCAAGGCACGGCAGGTCATGGCAAACAGCTCTGATCCAGATAGATATGAGTGGAATGTGAATGCTTTGATGACATTTGGTCAAAATCAATAAGCCATATCACTGCCTTTATCTGATATTTTTGCTGCAGCTTTGGTCATGATCACTTTGGCCTGGCATACTCGCGTGGATGCTACCTCTCCCGTTTGAGCATTGTGTATTTTTCATTCGCATGCGACCTTCTTGACACCTCAAATTCGCAAGTTGACACTGTCTCAGGGCCACGGTTTTCCACAAGTGTTCGTATCCAGTATCCAATTTTTTTAAGCTAGGCATGCAACTGCATCAAACTGGAATGTAGAATGCTCAGAATGCAGATGTGCAGGGCGGAGAAATTGAGATTGACGTTGAGAAGATGGACGAATTGGACGATGCCATGGACGACGGGGAGATGGATGTGGATGAGGTAGATGACTACATGGCAGAGGTAGCATGAGCTGGTGTTGGGCCATTTTGTTTGTTGCAAGCATTGCCAAACAGTCTCTGAGAACACTCTCTGTTGGATTCCATGTTGTGTCTTTCCGACCAGCCATGTTGTGTGCATCAGGAGTGCTCCTTGGCAGAAGCTGCCAACGCCGAAGGCGATGCAGCCACTGCGCCCAAGGCACCCCCGAAGCCGCACCGACAGGTAGGGTCTGGACAAGCACATGCCATCGCACGCGACTACACCCGTGACTTGGTTTTTTACAACTACAAATGAGCTCAGGCAGTTTAGGGTAAGAGTAAGAGTTGACTTTGTTCTTTTGATGGACTGTTGAAGCAGTAAGAGGAGTTGAAAAGGCAGGTTGCTTGGGAATGTGAGATGTTTCGTTTGTAAAAGGTGACATGAAGATGACCAGTATTCAGACATGATAGAATTGGTATCATTTACCTGCTGCTCTCCATATTTGTTTGTGTGTGTGTGCATTGCAGGCATGACCTGACCCATGACCCATCACACTCATTGAAATTGAGGGGTAGCAAAGCAGATGGATGAGCAGTTTGAAAAGCTGGACCCAGATGCTTGCAGCAAAACGTTGCAGATGATTCGAGGTGTCAGGGATGTGGGCATTTCCTGCATGTGAACCCTTGCAGGGCGTGGTGAAACAGGAGAGCTGTTTGTGAATACGGAAAAGGTATTGCAAAACAACTATCTATTTGAAAACGCAACATATTTTTTCAACTCCCTGCCAGGATGCATAGCCAAGATCAATGAATGTCTAGCATAGTCTGTGCTGGTTGAACTACTTCATAATATTATATTGATATTATACTGTTTGGTAGAACGAACCTATACACAATTCGGATATCGGAATTACTGAACCTATTCATATCTATTCACTGTCCAATTTGTTCTTATTTGTTAATTACATTGTTTAGAGAAATGATGATATGCATTTATGTACATATATCATATATTTACCATACTTGGTTGCTGTTTTTTTGGCGGTATGCATTGCGGTTTGCAGCCGAGGACAGCAGCTTGAGACCCACCATAATCACACCTGGCAGTACCTGGAAAATGACCTCACAGCCCAAGCTGCTGGCAGCGAAGATGCTTGGTTTGATTAGGGTGTGAGGGTTTAGGATGTGCCAACAACACACTTTTCAACTCCTAAGTTGCTTGCCTTGACTTTGTTGCTTGTACTGTTATCTCAAATTTGCCAAAGAGTCTGTGGCCAAAAACACCTGTTTGTTTTCGGACTTCACTTCACGAGGTTGCAAGGATTGACCAAAAAGATATTCCCTCCCATCTCGGTGTAGCGAGGTATTTTTCTGTTGCTAGATAGTGGCAGGTTCGGAATTTTGTTCGCCGAGACCTCATGCACTGAGGAAGACTGAGGATTTAGGAGCGGATGGACAACAACGACGCTCGGCATTATCATTCTTTGGATTTGTTGCGAGATATCATCAAATCCAACTCAAGTGCGAAGCCATATCATTGACAATTCTAACAACTCCGTTTTGTGGTGTTGTTGTATCTTGATTTCGGCACTTTGAAGCTAGGCTAACTAGTTGTTTTACTTTGTCATGTTTACTATCATTGTTTTATGAGGCTGATTGAGGCTGTACTTGTACTAGTACCAGGGGTGGTGTTGTTTGCAGTGTTTCTCAATCCTCAACCAGAAGAGCATGAAAGCCTGAATTGATGCATCACGTTTTATTACCCGAATCCGCAATTTATTTCATAGCTTTGATGTATGGACGCTGGCCTTTTTTTCTGCAAGCTGGTTGCTTGTCACTAATGTCAAGTTCCGCGTTCCACCGAGGGCTGAAGATGGAAGCCTTTGAACTCTTGGATAGCATCACCAAGTCTGGAGCACTACCCTTGAGCGCCCTGGTCGCCCTCTAAAGCGTGGAAAATCTACAAGTGGAAGGGCTTTGGGTGAGAAAAACACCAGGTAAATATGGTGGACTTCTTCCAAATAGCATCAAACATTTCACAACCCATTCCCGAATGTTCAAGTTGCATATACTATACTGGTAGGTCACCGGGTACCGTATGCGAATGCATTTTTTAAGGTCCAGATTTGATGTTTCGAGGTTAGAGGAAATGATCACAAAGCACAACATCAATACCCTGTGATGACTAGCCGCGAGGCCATGCCACGTTACACATCGTGGTGGCCGCCACCCATTGCTTTGACAAAACTGTGACGGAGACTGTTATCCAGGTTGGGGACACACAAGATGGAATGGTGGCGTGAATTTCATGGTCAAACGAGTCAGCACAATAATGCGGACAGTGGGGCCAGTGGGGCTGATGATTCATGTTCTGCAACATCGACAGTGCATATTATTGGTGATACATTATTAAATATTATTAATATCAATATTGCTTAAGTGCAAGTAGTTTGCAGTTGTATCAAGTATCTATGATCCTTAGAAGTCAGAGCTTTCTGGGATTTGGTGTTAAAGGTGTTAAAGGTGTTAAAGCCGGCAGCAGCGAAGCCCTTCGGTTTTGCTTTGCCCACTGTCACTTTGCTTCGTGCGCTCATGCGCTGACAGGAAAACATGAACCCCATCGAAAAAGTGGAACGTTCAAGCGCCTGGACGTCGAAGAGTGAGGGATGGGGCTTAGGCCAGGTCAGGGACCAATGGAATCAATGGACCATCAGAGTCACAGATGATCTCATCATCTTGCATTTTGCACAACACTAAGGCTTAATCATGGCCTCCACTGTGCACCAGCAAGCAGTTTCTGCCCTGATGAACGATACCCACTGTGCGCGAGTGCTCGCGCACTCTCCTCAACTAGAGGATGTTTCTGAGAAAGCAGTCAAGTAGTCACTTGGCATGAGAAGACTTTGCGAGTATTTTTGCATTGGTGCGGGATGCAATGATTTTATCATGAAAAACGATGCAAAATGGTGCAGTTGTTGTTCGAATTTGTATGTTTGCGGTCATAAGTTGGTTACCATGCTGACCATCAGATTTTTGCTCTTCTTTGTAGCATTGTGCAGCATATGACAACGTGACCATCCGCCAAAGATTGTGATCCCACTGAGGACCTTTGACATGTGCAGTTTCCTTAGGCTAACTGGCTACCCTTCGTGTATTGCCCTGGCCATTGTACAGCTATATGGCTTCTTCTGGGCAACGGGCGGACATTTGCCCATTTGGCCTGCGAAAATGGAACCTAGAGAATGATGCCAGTTCATACATGTTAACGTACTTTTTCAAGGCGATGCCTTGTCATATTGTATCCGAGAATACGTGACTTTGGAGGGAATCACCTTGAAAGCATTAGCAGCCGTTTGATGCTCTGAGGACCTCTAAGGAAAAGGGCATTTAGGGAAAGCAAATGCAACCTGGAAAGTGTTTACATCATTTGACCTAGGCCCGCTTTTTTGCCATATGCAGTATCAGCATGCGTTCCTCGTAAAGGCTCACCCATGTCTCAAGCGGGGGGATTTTGTAGCGCTGTGATTAGAATTGCAGAAGTCCCGTCATGTGTTCTTTGGTACCCCCTGGCATGTTTAGCCACCAGCATGCAGCTACTACCATTCTGGCATATTCTGGCAATTGCAATCGACAGCAAGCCTACACATACGGGAGATTAATTGGAGATTGGTTAATTCTGTTTCTTTGGTTGCAACTGGCAGAATGTTTTGAGTTCAGTCATCATAGAATCTCAATTTGCATTAAAATCTGTCAAAATTCCATACATTTTCTGTCTATGTCTAAATCGTTATGTAGTAACAATGAACAATTGTGTTTGACTTTTCCCACGTATAAACGCGCCATGGCAGTGGTCTTTGGCCGTCGGGAGAAGGCCAAGGCCTCCAAAAAGGGAAGTAGCGAAACATCCAAGCAACCCGCGCGGGAGAAGCCACTGGAAGAGGAGGAGGGATGCCTAGACAATACATATATGTATCACTACAACTGTCCATTCCACTTGCTCCGCGGTTTCATAGCCTGAAGGATCACGCCGCACTCTCCCACGTGGTGCCGAAGCAGTGCGCGACATCAGGAAGGCCAAAGATCTTTCTTGAGAAGCTTTATTTGAACAGACACCGCACAAGTGCTACGCTGCCATGATGAGTTGGTCAAATGAAAACTCTAAGGACGCCAAGAAACGTCGCCCCAGATGTACTTTGCATAGCTAGGGGATTCCTCTTCTGTCAGCGTTTCTAGGGGTTGCTGAAATGTTATATATCATTTGTCCAGATGGCATTGACTTTGCCCTCAGAGATTCCTGAAAAATTAGATCAAAGCAAAGCTCCTATTGCCTCTATTGATGGGTGTGTGTGTGTGTGTGTGTGTGTGTCATTGGATGACTATCCCTTCCTATCTCTTCCTCAAAGAGGATGAACATGGCTTTTTGTTGGCCAGCATTATTAAAGCAGCATCATCATGGAAATCTTGACTCATGATGATAATTCCAAGTTTTCAATTTTGAATTTGACCTTATATAACCAGATGCATACTCGATGAATGACCCTACAACCAATGACGTTTTTGCAGATACGGTCCACGCTGCAGAACCTTTTTTTTGTGCATCCATACTCATCATGGGACTCATCCTGATGTTGACAATTCAGACATTGAGCATCATTGAGCCTTTCATAAAATGCACCTTCAACTGATGGATTACATTAAGTACAACATAGTACAACCAATGAGCATTTATCGATAAATATCGCATCATCACCTTGAGATGATTGAACTTGACTAATTTTGTGGTGCCTTCACATTGCAATCTTCACAGTACTTATGGCTGTGTCCCCTGCCTAGTATGGATAAGCCAAGGATTGCCATTTTTCGTGGTGCATTTTTTGGTGTGGACCATCAAGAAGCCTTGGAGTTTGAACTTCACCCCGAGGTTCAAAAAAGCTTGCAGTCCACATGAGCAGTACCATTTAGTTGGCATTCTTTACACCATTTTGATCATCATTATAGCCCTCTCCGGTAAAGAGACATGGTTGATTTAGATTTACATTTCTTATCATGAGGAACCATCAGAACGGATTTATATCTATATCTATATATATATATACATCAAAACTGACATTGTTTGTTGAGGCAGCTCCCAAAGCCACACGGCGTTTGTTAGAGGATTGCGCCGCTGATCGCTTGCGGGATCGACGCTTTGCACCCGTGACAGCGATGATGGCAGTGTTGGGCGGTGGAGATTTGGGTGACTTGGAGCAAATGATGTTGCAGCATGGCAACGAGGCACTCTACTTGAAATTCTTGTTTCCAGCTCATGTTCTTCTGCTTCAATTTTGGCACGCTTGTACCACTACTGGTGCTTACAAGGTTGGACATGGCATGCAAGCCTGTGAGTTTTGGGGTGAACATCTGCACAATCGCTTGGGTGACAATGTCAGCTGAGGTGAGCCTGAAGCAGAGACAGGGGAAGGCAGGGGAGTATGTTCAGCAACATGAAGGAAAGGTTTAAGGTCACTTTGAGATCTAGTAGGTGCATCTCTCATAATGGTCTCATAATGGTTGTACTTAAGTGCAGCATCCTTGTGGCTCATCCAACACGTTTCCCAGGTTTGCGCCATACGGAGCCCGGCATGTTGTCGGTATCCCGCAAGAACGATTTTGCAGGTCAGCTGTGTGGTGAGAGTCCTTCCAGGTGCCAGGTTTGATCATGTTTGATCTATTTTTTTACGTAATTTTTTCAATGTTGGCTTTGACCATCCCCACATCATCCTGAAGCATCATCATATTGTCAATTATCATATCACATAGTTATCCATAAAAGAGACATGTAGCAAGCAGACATTTATTATCTTTACTATTTACAGTCCTGTAACTACAAGCATATAGAATTCCATGGTGTTTCAACACTTGTTTCTATTTTTTGCGGTATGTGAAGGATACATTTTGACCTTGGCCGCGTCACCACGGTTGGACCGGGATCATGCAGCCTTCGGTCGTTTGTGCAAAGGCCGGTAGTGGTGACTCATTCCGATGATGTGATGTACTACTGTTGATGGAAGAAATCTGGCACCACCTGGGATGTATAAAACCTTGTAAATAACGGGATATTTGTCATATCAACTGGTGCAGGATTTCTTCCATCAACAGTATGGTGATTATATCATGGTTCTCATAATAATACAGTAACAATGATGATGATTGATTATCATTATCATGTACAAATCATTGGCCGTAGTGTATGCTACATATAATAATTATACAGGTATCTAACATATGATGCTACGTAGTGTTTTGAGCATGTTTGTCCCTTTGCAGTAGGTAGAATGTTTCTTTCATTCAAGTGCAACAATAGTAGCTTGTTTGATGTATCAGAACGATGCAATTACAGTATGGCTAGTCATGATATAGAAGATACCATCTCAGCGGCAAAATAATCTGAGATAAAGAGAAACCCTGCGGGAAGTCCTCACAATGTTCTAAGATTCGAAATAAACATATATATATATATATAAACATATATGTTCTACTTGGATACATCTAATTGAGCGAAAATCAACCTTTTGTTCCATAGGGAGTTGTTGTCATGCTCGTCAGGTGCTGAGTTTCTGCAGCACATCCGGGAAGCTCGTGATTCAGACTGCAAGGAGTCATGGGATTTCCACATGGCAATGACATCTGTGTTGGTGGCTTCTGATAAGTGCATTCCCAAAATCAAACAATTTTGATGACTTGAGGTAAGAGCTATCAAAATGTTTGCTGAAGTTATTACTATTCTTGTCATTTTCTTGATTTTGGTTTTGTCACGCTGTTCTGGAGGCCAGGTTTTTTCTAATGGCGACACTGACACATTTCCCAATTATCATGTCTCCACACAGCTTTTGGCCTGCTACAAAGCTGTCGCACAAAAAACTTTCTTGGTCTTTGCATTCAACAAGGATGGATCCAGGAACTATCGGTGTGCCATTGGGTTGCCTATAAGACTATAAGACTTATACAAAATTATACAAAAGCTATTGTCCTTGTTGTATCCTTGAATTTGGTATACTTATACTTTCTTCTTTGCCTCTTCGTTCTTGTTCTCCATTTTTTTCGAATAAATCATTACTATCATTTTCATGGCCCTCATGTTCATAATGTGCCATGTCAAATCAAATGTCAAAAAGTTAATCAGCTTGACCATTTTCATCATGCCCTTCTTCAAGTTTTGCATGTCAGGCACATGAGACTTGAGACTCATGAAAACATCAGCTTTTACTTTTTTTTGATTTTTTGATCACGGGCAGGAAGTGCGTGTAGTCAATTGTGGTGAAGTGCTGCGCGATCTGGATTCGAGGGACGCACGGAGTCGCAGTCCGCGAAAATGACTGCGACGTTGCACGAAAATGCACAAAGTATGCGTCCACATATCATGTGTGTACCTTGATTGTTTATAATGTGTTTATACATATTGGGTTTTGATTTTTTAATAACCCACTTACTAACCTTTCACAAGCTTTCTGGGACATCCAAGTAGAACATGTGTTTACAGTATATAATCGTTTAGAAGTACACTTTTCTGGGAAAACTGCATGGTGGCTGATGGGCAAGCCTTTCATCTCGGTCTCTTCTTCAGTTTCGAGGCAATGATGTTGCGCCCCCGTCTTTGACACCAATTGATCGAATGTCTCATGGTAAAACATGTGAAATCTGAACGTGTTGGCACTTCAAGATGCAAGCACAACCAATGGCACCTTGTGACTTTCTTGGGATTTTTCAAGAGCAATAATATGAGTAGCCACGGCATTGTGAACTGGTAAACTATGTGAAGAAACATATGATATGTCATTTGTTGTGTGTAAATTCGACTTAAATACACTATACACACAAGTGTTGCATTTTGGCCTTTCATCTATGGATGTTTGTCACCTGCTGCTGCCACAGCTCTCAGTTGCACTTGTAGTTCTATCATGCGCTGCTGCGGCAATGCGCCTACTACACCCTTACTGGAACATGCAGCAGCTCTGTCCCAGAGAGCCGAAGCTGAAGAAGCTAAAAAACCTGCATTGTTCTATCCAATGTACACAGCCCCTTGGTATTCTTGGCCAACTGATGCGGCTGAGTTTTCAAGTCAGGTGCAGCCATGCAACATGCCCGCCCCAGGGAATTTGTAGGGACAAGCGATATCAGCAATATATAGCCCAAAATCTCCATGTTTGCCCTGTGCCGTGGATCAGGTTCCACAAGAGATTTTTCTGCAATTTTCAACTATGAGGCCCCATGAGGACGCAACAGCTGGTCAAACGTTGTAACACAAAGTCTGCGATCGAGATAGCAGTCACTATTTTTGTATGTTTGTGTATTTCTCATCCAGTTGTTGAGATTTGTTGCATACATAAGCTGTGCATATCTTGTTCAGGACATAATCATCTCAAGTTGTATGATTATTGTATCTATATATTTATATTTTTAAATATATCATATCTATATTATTATTTCTCAGATTTTGGGTGTTGCAATGGATCCCAGTTTGGGGTACAATGGTATTATACGGATAACTCCGTTGTCTCAAAGGAGCTGCTCAGCGACAATGCTGTGGTGCTTTTTGAGGATGCCATGGGACGTGCATTCTTTGTCTCGCATCAGTGGGTTGATAAATTTCATCCGGAGTCTTGACCAAACCAGACTTGTGTACCATCCGGATCACTTTCAAGCGGGAGGTTCCTCCAACGCAAACATTGCTCTAGAGGGATTTAGAAATTGTGAAGCACATTGATTTCGACAATGATACATATACGTTGTGAGTTCATACCTCTTGAATTTAAAGTGGATTTGATTGGTAGATTGGAGTCCAAGCAACCAGGCATGTGGCCGGTCTGCAAACAGAAACCATTTGGTAATGAATTCTGATCAACGGTATTCAATGCTAATATGCAAGACAGACAAACCGAGACAGTGGCCTCTAGATTTACAGAGATAGGACTGGCAGCAGATGGAGGGAAAAAAAATGTTTCCACCAGACATTGTCGCACAGATTCAGATATCCGCTCAATGAGTATTCAGCTCGAGTCATTCCAGTCGCTGCTACTCCAAGCACTTTGTATTCCTCATTGACTTCATTGACTGAGGATCCGGAAATGAAACAACTTGTTGTTTTGCAGGAGTCGGGCGCCGGGGCATAGTCCTATGGTTTGGGAATGCTTTGATGATAGAACTCGAAGAAACATGGCAGGCAAAGCCCTGATAATAGGTGAAGTGTAAAGTACGCATCAGGATTAGTGAAGATTGTTTGAATGTCAGCATTTGTTGGAAATGAATGCAGTATACTGGCTGCTTCTTGTGTGATTTTATATAAGACCTATCCAAGATATACTGCATGAAGCATAACGTATATTTTACCGACTTGTTTATAACTTAATCCTTGGATCGTGCAAGTTCGCATCATTTCGCAAGTGCGGCAACTCCCCATACCCTGTAGGATGCTTTGAGAAACATGATGTCTGGTGGCACTGTGATTTCCCTCACGCCCACTGATGAGATCATTGTGCCTTTGCCTTTGAGATTTTAGGGAAGGCCAATGCCAGTCATGGATAGTCATGGCATGTCATGCTGTCAACAAATCGGAAGGTGGTTTCATTATTTTTCATTAAACCAATCCTCAACCGTGGACAATGATTGGAGGCTGAATCACTAAAAAACATCAAGGCTTCCAGCGCTACGTAGCCATCGAATCTAGCTTTTGATTCCTGCCTTCGGCCAGCCACCTAATTCGATCTCGCATATCTCTGTGAACAATTGTCAAACTCCATTGCCATTGAGGGGGGATATCGTGAAGGAGTTTCCACGGCGAAGCTTGGTGAGGGTGTATGTACTGTTTGAAGCAGATACGATAGGCGATAGGTAGTGTTAGTAGTTGTCTCAATTGTACATTCAAATTGAAGTGATGTGAAGTGACGCCAAAACACGCACTTAAACAACACACACCCGAATTACGACAACAGATCATGAATGCAGATGATATGTTATCAAGTAAGCTATTCGCATGATTTCGCATGTATATACAGACAATGCCTGTGAAAAATGGATACGTAACTTGATGCACATGTTTCGCCGATATGTCATTCATTCTATTTCTTGGCCATCATTTGTTGGTTTCCAACTGTTTGAGGACACTCCTGACCGGAAACAACTTCTTATGGTACGATGCCGGGTTGCACTTCAGCTTCACAAAAGCTTGTGATGCACGACCATGCACGATCCCCACGGATCCCCTGAATGTTGGACAGGGAGATAGCAGAGTCTATTTGTCAGGCTGTTAAAAAGCTTCAAAAGCAGGATAAGCATGTGTTGTTTGTAAGATTTTGTAAGCCAATTTGTGTAAGGCTTGGTGCAAACTCGAAATCTGAAAGAGTTGACATGTGAGAATGTTGCCCTGGGCCCTGGACCTGAACAATTGCATTGACCTAGGATTATTTCTCATGTCCACAACTGCCAGAAGCAGATCTCAAGAAATCCGTGGATAGTATTCCTGGCTATGTGGCGCGATCTGAGTACTTATTCATTCTTTGCCCTGTCGCTTGCCATTTGGTGGGAGTGCTTGGTTACTGAATTATAAATACTGAATTCCTTGCGTTGTGTATGACTGAATGACAGCTAGAACAGAAAGTAGATGCATTTTGAGATGGAGTGTTTTCTTATTGTTCATTGTTCATTCGTATAATATGATAATGTATTATATAATTATCATATACTAACATATTAATATTATGAATTTTGTTTGGATAGTTCTAATAACGAAGCTTCAACTTGTTCACGTTTTTTTTTTAAAGATCATCGCTGCAAAGTCCTGGAGCACCACTGCCCATCTCCCTCGCTGAAGTGCAAGGTTCTTACCCGAGATTGGAGCCACTTTGCCAAGCTGGAATGGATCGGCATCGGCGGGCACCGGTGGAACGAATCGTGATCCGTTCAACTTCTGAATTTCTGATCTTAATCATGCAAACCCTGATAGGGATTCCCAAAGTCAACAAAAATTACCCAACACATCTTGTCATGTTAGCAATTCCTGGGCTAGAAGATGATGGATCTTTTTTAAGGTCAAGGAACCATGAACAAGAACACTTGGGCCTCACGTGGCTGGTGTTTGGCTGAATCAATGACTGGTGAATTGTGCGGTGCCAAAGACCGTGTACCTCGGTAGATTTGGAAGACAACTCCAATTTCACTGTCATCAATCTTAATAAGAACATTGCCAATGCTAGGAATAGTGAATAGTCGGTAGTATAGTATAGTGACAATGCATTTTAAAGTATCGAAGTGATGCAACATACTGTAACACACCTTGAACTTTTGAAGCTTGCTAAGCATATTATTGTAGATCACTATATGCTTTCCCGTAACTTATTTGTGCAGCAGCCATCTCAAAACTCACTGACCTATTCAAAAATGAGATCAGTAAGTAACAGGAATAGCAACGGATTCCGGATTCTGGTTTTGATTCTCCAGTTTGGTCAGTCAGGTTGCACCAGGCAGCATGTCTCCCGGCATACCTTGCCGCGATATGCCAGGTAATACTGGTGGAAAGCGCATGTCATATGACACTTGCACCAGGACACAAGGCGAACCTCATTCGGCCCGGGCACGGTTCCTTGGCTTGAGGCAATGATAATTTCTCATTCAAACAGCAATACATTGCCACAGGCTGGATGATAATCCTTCCTGTTTTTGATGCAAAGGACATGATTGAAGTCACATGAAGCAATTGCATTCTGACCTGCAACTTTAAACTGCATGATCTAGTTCCAGAGTGTGCTGGGGGTTTGGTTGGTCCCTGCGGTCAAAGAACTGCGTCATTTGAAAATCCTACCCTACTGCATCATACCGCGTCGCTTAGTGGAATAGGGAGGTCATGAGGTCATGAGGTCATTCATTGGGGTTTTGCACATTCCATGATTTGGAGATCACAGAGTCTATATGATTACTCTTTTTGGTGTTTCCCAAAATTGCGATTCTTTGCGTCCAAAATTGCCACTACCTTTCTAGGCATGTTTAGCGTTGAAGAAGACCGTGCGGCAGTGGCAAGGGTCTTGAGGCTTTGTTGCTCGGGGTTGGTGTTTTTGTTCTTTGCAGACCCAAACCGGTGCAAGAGCCAAGCTAATAGTTCCATTGTTCTTGCAGGAAACCGATCATCATCCAGTAATCAGAAGATATAGAGCCAGGTTGGACTTGAACCAATGGAGTGTTTCATGCCATCCACCCGGAAACGATTGATAGTTGAACAATGTTGAACGATACACCAGCGAGAGATTCTTGATTCTTGACGCCGCTGTCCTTCGGCATGTATTGGCTGTTGGCTGAGTTCTTTTTGGTGTTCATGGTTCTAGTGGCATTCGGTGGCATGTGACACTTGAGCGATTATTTAAAATGCTGCTGCAGGCACATGAAAACCTTTTCAAAACCATACTTGAATATTGCAGATTTATACCAGGTCAAGCCTAATATTTGTGGCATAGCAGCCAGGTAAAAATCTCCAGCATCTACAGTGTTTTGGAGAGCTTCAGGTTTGTCTTTGAAGTTTGTGAATCTTATATAATTCCCCTTCTGACAAAACATGCCCAGCCAATTCATTCGTTGACAAGGGTGCCGGCACACTAACGTCTAACGTTCAGTTCCATCAGTCATACCTTTGAACACAGAACAGAAGGCTTACTTCCGCATGTTCCTGCAGGAGTGTGATCGAGAGCAGGCTGACGTTTTATTTGGCGAAGGGCCGGTTGCACGAGTCACTGGGTTAAAGTTATATGGATTTTGTGGACAGATGACATCTTGGATGTTCAACTGGGGCTGTCATACATCATAGGGTGAAATGTGAGCTCATACGGATGCAAGAACCTTGTAGGGAGGAACTCATAGTGAGGGGCGAGTGGTGGCCATAGATCATAGACTTCCAGGTATCGATTTCTGCGGAGCCAACAAAGAGTGCGCTTTGATGGCTTGCCCGAGGATCCCATTGAGCCTTGTCGGAATCTAGGATTTGGCATTGCGAACCACGCAAAGCAACCAAGCCCAAACTTAGACAATACTTTATAGACACTTTTCTCGGTGTCTTCGGTGTCTAAAATACACATTCTCTGCATCAGGGCCAGGAGGCAAGAGTTAGAAATAATGTCATTGTTTCAATCGGATGGAAACTATTAAGTGCATTCAAGTGCACAATCAGGCATTTTAAATGGCCTTTGCAGGTCTCCTGACACAGACACATGCATATGAACTGACAATATGATATTCTTAAAATAAAAGCATCTAATAGAACTCATGTGCTTCTGGTGATATGTTGAAGGGGGTCTTTTTCATAGTCTACATATACAATGTAGGTAACATATACTGTACATATATCTAGGCAGGCACACTACTGTACCCTTTGTCTTTTCCTTGCATATCGAGTAAATGCACATGTTTTCAGTGGAACGTAAGGCGGTTAACATGCCGCATTTTGGAGATCCAGATGGGTGGTAGGGTGGCTGACCATCCGCAGTTTGTGTTCGTACGTTGCCATATTGTGACCCCAATGAATCCTTAGATGCCTACATGCGACCAATCCAAACCTCTACTGTTTAACAAGTCCATATTGAGTGTTTTTATTGATATTCTTTATTCAATAACCTTTGTCATGCATCTTCTGGTAGACAAAAGCTATATGGTTGGCATGCAAGATATTAGGGGCTTTGAGGAATCCCTGCCCATCATTTCAAATCTCTTTGACTTTTTCCCAAGTGTCCTGCTTGATGAGCCACAACCGCTTCGGCCTATATATGATTTTATTCAACTCACTGGGTACTCAGGAAAACTTGATCCCTGGCTTCGAACTGCAGCCTGGTCAGAAATTTGCCACTGGACAGATAGGGGGTGGAAGCAGCGTCCATGCGAAGCTGTTGATGTTTTCTTGTTCGATATGTTTACTCATGCCAAGGAGAGAGCATTTGTAACGGACATATACATATATGTATACATGCAGATATGTTCATATTTACATTTAAATCTATAAACCCTTCATATCATTGTGTAAGTTATTTGTTCTTCTACATTTTAAAATGCGGTATATAATCATTCATCAATATGTTGTTCTTGATATGATATGGCTCTTTTGCTCTTTGTAAAAATCGCAGGGACATTTGCTTGTTCATAACTTCGAAACCACCATCAAGCCTCGATGTAGAGCACATTTGTTACAATGTATTACAATATTACGTTTGGCATCTCCTATATAGTTCCATGTTCCATATATACATATATTTATACATATATACCCTGAAAGGCCAAGACAAAAAAAAACAATGGTTTTTAGAATGATCCATGTGAAGGATTCCCTACTACCAATGGGCAAAGTTTGGTCCTTGGACTTCCTCGGTGCATATATATATATACATATGTATTCATATTTGTGCTGAAGACCTTTCTTGGAATTCAAAACACACTTTGGTAAACAAGGCAATCTAGGCAATGAATACTACACCGTAGATTGTTTTTTTTTCTCCGGGGGTTCTCCATCAATCCATGTGGGTTTAGGGTTCAGCTGTTCAGGTGTTGTCCAGGTTTCTGTATCAAAATGGTTTCACTCGCGTCAACGAGCGCGATTCCGCTGGATGGAGCCCTTTATGTTACGCAGCATTGGGAGGAGATCCAGCGACTGGGCGGCAACACACAGATTCCAATGGTTGCACCTTTTCGATGGCAAAATTCATGACTTGAACACACACACACACATTGCCATGAAACAAATCCATTTATATTGTACAGTACATATATATACAATATATATATAAACATTAAGAAATCTGTGGATTGATATTCGCAAGTATGTGTGTAATACGCATTTAGAATTTCATTTGTATATATAAATAAATGTACGTAGGCAAATGCCATCATCCTGCCTTGCAAGCTTGCAAGCTCCAGGTCTTGATCCGGCAGCTGTTGGAAAGCGCAGCTGATCCCAACGACAAGACGGAGAAGTGTCTCGTTGAAGAAACCAAGATGAATCAAAATGGTTTGGAATGGCATACGGTACAGGTATAATAGGCATACAGGTTATATATATATATATATTATAAATACAGGCACCCAGGTCAGTTTCTTAGGGGCAATTGTTTCGACCAAGCAGCAGAAATTGTAGAGAGGGCAGTCGGCAATTCTGAGGGCGACTCCAATGGCGACCATGCCAAAGAGCCATCATGTACCATGACAGCGCTTCTGGACGGCTTGGTACGTACGACTTGGGGAAGGTAACCCAATGGGTTCCATGTCAAATTGCATTTCACACACACAGTGTGAGTCAGGTCAGCTGTTTTATTTGATATTCCCTTATTGACTTTAGAAAGTGGCATGTTCATAAATGGTTGGCTGTATCGTATCTCAACTATTCAGAATTTCAAAGCTGTGCAGTCCTTAACATTTTCCTATAGTGTTATGTTTGATTTTTTTGTGATTGCGGAGGTCCTCGCGACGTGCTCCTTTATGAGACACAATGCTGCAATAGAGGTGCTTCTGGAATTCAAGGCTTCTCCAACGGCCAGGGTTCCTCGCAAGCAAGAGGAGTAGCCATTGATCTTCCTACATCTCAATGGAATGGTTTGGTCCACTTCAATGGTGACCTTCAAGTGAAATCAAATTGGCATTGAGACAGAATGGCGGTTGGAACTCAATTTCATGCATGGTGATGCATGGTGCGTCTTTAGAATTCATTCTTCCTGCGAGGCAGTCATTTGCAGGTCATTCACTTTTTGCTTTCTTAGTGCTCAAGCATAATGTACTTGCACAACGCAGAATCAAAATTCGTTTCTTTATTATAGTTTGTTTCTGTATGTACATATGAAAGTGAATACACGTCATGTTTTCCGGTACTTGTAGCCGGAATCGACGAACTGAGGATACTCTCAATCACAACTGTTTGCACCACGGGGCGGTGCCATGGCTTGGAGATTGGGTGCTACATGGTCTCTTTTGTGGTTACGATTTGTTTTTCATCTCCTGAAAAGGGACTATGGGATTCACATTGGGAAGGCATGTGCAAACTTCGGTAGAACATCCAGGCTCCTGCGTTCTTCCCGCCGCAGTAAGAATATTATGGTTTTAAGATGTTTCAAGTGGTCATCCCTGTGGCATGGGTGAACAAAGGAAGGGACCCTCAAGCAGACACCTTGTGTATGTGCTTGGAATCAGTCCCACTGCCTTTGAATTTGTTTCTTTGTTTGTTGGATTGCCGGGATTGGAAACCTCAACGTGGTAGTGTAGTATGTCATTTCCCTACGGGCGGCCCTGAGAAGGTAGTCTTGTTGGGTTTGGACATGCTAAGGCAGCTGTACGCAGAAATATGTTCATTCGGATCCATAGTCGGTATCAAATGACATGATGATTTTACATAATTGTAGACCATACAGTGTAGTCAGATATTGAGACTCCAGAACTTGTGCCTTCCAAGACTGAAGGTAAGCAAAGTGTTTGCCAAAATGTGGCTTTTGATCTTTTGGTATCCAATGTCGTTGCCCGAATGCAGGGTATTTGCAGTCTCCATTGATCCAAGCAACCTGTATTCGTTGTGTGTATGCTAAGGCCGGCAACAATGCAGAAGGGGTTGACAGGTTGATACGCGCACGAGCAGACCCTGGAGGAAAGGCCGCTGCTAGCCTCACTCCATTTATGGCACCTCGGATCGAAAACGCTGGGATGCAAAAACGTGGATGAAATTGTTTGCATTTACAATGCAGTTACATAGTTTTTCTGAGTTATCCCAATGCACAAATTTTGGAGATAGGTTGCGAATTCTCTAGGTGCAAAGCTGATGTTCTTTTGCTTCCCCTTGAAGCATCAGAGATCAAACCTGAAAGACTCTGAATCAGAAAGTCTTGATCATGCACTTGGCTCACGCTTCTAGTTCCACACAATTCATAGAATCGCAAAATATGATATGTCATTTCATGACAATGCTCTTTTGGATGATACTGATCCAAAGCAATCAACAAAGTCACGGACACCTTTCAGTACCACAACGGACTAGACATCATCGCTTCCTGTGGGATTCCGAAATCCAGCTTGTGCTATGGAAGTTGCGAATGAGTTTGATCGACTGTATTTGCCAGCACGCAAGTGCCGGGTGAACGCCAGTTTGAGAGATGTGGGCTTCTCACCAGTTCGATGCCAACTATGTGGTGGTGACATGAAGTTTGGGTTCTTTGTCATTGTGATGCAGTGTAAGCATTCCTTTCATTTGGAGTGCTTCCAAGACCACTTCAAAGAAGTGCAAGACAATCCTCAGGCTGCTGATGTTGGCCCTGGTGGCTATCCTCGCACAGATCCGGATGCCCAAACCGCTCAATTTGAATGCAGGAAACCTTTGCTTTGTCCTTGTGCCGGTTGCTCCAGGAACTTGACCTTTAGTTGGACAACGCCCAACTGAGTTGATTTCTTAGCATTTGGACAATGATGAAGCAGAGAGGGACATTGTGAGAAGCACATACAGTGTGACATACAGGTTCAAAAAAAGATTCACTTGTGGAATTGGTGCGTAGTAGTGATTGAGCTGAACTGAGAGAGGTCACGTAGTTGACACAGTCGTTTGGACTCAGCCCATGGGGTTTGTAAAGGTGGAATGCTTTAGAATCCTTGCAAGTCCTCATGGCACTGTACAGAGCCGCGCTACCCTTCGAAGCTGCGGTTATTTTCAGACTTATTGAGTTGCCAACATCGTCTTGGCCCATCCGCATTTTGCTACCGGACAGAAAAAACTGCGCAATAGACTTCATGCCCGTGTCATGCCATGTCCATGTTGATGTTGTATTGCGTAGTATAGTATATGGCGTTGCAATTTGTGGTTCCTTGCCTCAGCTATACTAGCCGTTTATAGTAATAGGCTACTCTTCTTCCACGTCGTGTGATTCGTTGTGCTTCTATATTTGCGAAAAGGGTCAGGAAGATACATGTGAGCAGCAATCAAAACCCGCGAAACCTCTGCTTGCTTGTGTAACTACCCAGATACAGACTATTACATATGATTACCTTGAGCTTCCAAACCTTTAAAATATCCAGGGTTTGCTAGTAAAACCGAGGTTCGCCCCGGAAAACCAGGTTTTGTGGAAAAAACCCGTTTTTTTCCAAAAACACGGGTTTTCCCTCCCATACCTTTTTCGATTCACAATCTGAATTTTGAAAACGATTCCCTTTTTGGATGTCCAGAATGGATATTGTAAATTGTCATCAAGCATAAATTCCCCAAAAATTTTCAATGTATTGGGGGCACATTCGAACCCGTGAAAAAATCACGGGTTGTCACGGGTAAATCACGGGTCTGTCACGGGTAAATCACGGGTTGGACATTACCAGGTTTTCCCCTAAAATCCCGGGTTTTTTTGGAAATATCACGGGTTGTCACGGGGTAATCATGGGTTCGTCACGGGTAAATCATGGGTTCGTCACGGGTTGCTAAACCGACCCGACATTTTCCGGAAAAAAAATGAAAAAAACTAAAACGTGGCATATAATTTCTTCAATCTATAGTCCGAATTGTGGTTCGAATTTTGTTAACTGGTTATTCTTCCAGATCATCGGTGATCATCGGCCTGAATTTTCAACAAATAGGGAAAAACCCGGGTTTTTCCTCCAGACCCGTGATCTCTCGGAAAAACCCGGGAGTTTCCCCCACGTCACGGGGAAACCCGGGGTTTGCATTCGGACCCGAGAAATTTGTAGGGTCTAGAAGGTTAGGGTAGATATACCGATGCAGTCTTGCCGGCATACCAGCCTTCACAATAAGGATCCGTACGAACCAAGGAAGGTCACAAGGAATTTGAACACTAGACAACCGTTGCCTGAACACACAGACTCAAACAAGGCCGCACATCCCACGTTCCGGGTCCTTACCACGGCATGGGGGCCCCACACAGATAGTAATAGTATACATTATTGCTAGTACTGTTCTGCGCGTAAGTATTTGTGGGTGCTGCTACCATTCATCCAACCACCAGAGCGAGGCTAATGGCGTTGGGTGTGGGTGGGAATCACCAAAGAACCACCAAAGAATGCTGACATATGCTGTCCCGGCCTGCATGAGGTAGCTTGTCTTGAAGGCTCAATCGATGTATCGCCGCTCAGCTGAAGCTCCTTTGGGAGAGAAGAAGGGGTCTCACGACTTTGTCACACTTAGGGGTTTGGATAGTTTGGGGGATATTTTTTTCTCAAGATGGGCGCCGTTTCACACACTTTCTTGCCGGTTTTCACACGACTGTAAACATAGTGAGTGCATACATGGTGGCTGGCAAAGAGCCGATAAAAGAACATTTTGATACCACTGTCTTCATTGGCCTTTTGAATCATGCTCCGTTTGGCATCTCCCTTTGTTTGGCGGATCCTTCGGCAGTGTGATATGTGATGCCCACCGATGTCCAATCTTCCGGCGATTGAGGAGAATCTTGGTCCCTTATAGCAGCAAGGAGGATTTGTCCTTTGGGCTTCTTTTGCTCTTGCCTCAGACTGAATCAAACTGTTAATGCTGTAAACCTCCAGCTTGGCAGATGCAGAAGCCACATATGCGATTGGCAGATGCCTAGGTGTTGCTGCTTCAGTGGTTCTGCCGATCTCATTTTGTTGCTCATCGAAGTGGGAGCCAATGTGCACTTTGGCTGGGACAGCGGGTGACAGGGGCAAGTTGGAATTCTAAGACTTCATGGATTTTGATGTCACATCAGCAACCAAGTTCTCCCAACAAACTCATATCCAAGTCGGTGAAACATTGTGGTTCATCGCCAGAACTATGTACAGTGTCAAGCTGTTCAGTGGAAGGTGGTGGTAGTTTGGTATTTGCCGGTTTGTGAGAATCCATCCCCACTTGAGGAATGAACTTTTTCGGCCAACCTGGGGGCTGTGGCTGATCTTTCAGATATCCAAAATGCAAAACAGAAGGCTGGGCAGGGTGTATTGAGCCATGACCGCCATGAGGACTGACAAATCTGTACGTAATGAAGGATGGCTCCTGGATCGGCTTGGGATGTTTTCCTCTGTCGTGTATTTAACATATTGCATCAAGAAATCGATATGCCCTCGTAACCCTCGTGGCATCTCATCTCTGATCGTAGGCAACCCTCCAAGCTCAGCACGTTGGCGCAGAATTACTCAGAGACTTGGATTCGTACCGACAATAGTGCAACTGTCATCAACTGTCAATATTTGTGAATCGTTGCTGTTTGGTAGTGTGGATTTTTGGGCAAACGCTGGTTTCTTCTCTTTTCGAAACAGCCAACGGTATTTGTGTTTACGTACTATTTTTCTTTTCTGCAATCAAAGTCTAAGGTCTTGGGAGTTTATCCATGAAGGCCTTGCCAGATCTGTTATAACCTTGCGAGATGTTTTTACCACAATAGATCCGGGATCTACAAATTCACTCCAGCGCAATTTGTGAGTCACAGATTGGCTAAGGGTGCAACACCTTTGATGTGCAGCATTTTGAGTGGTGCATTCGAAGCTGCAGCCATACTCCTTGCTGCTGGAGCAAGTGCCTTTGAGGGAAGATGTTAACTGGGATACATTGCTCTTTTGGTAGACCCCTGCGTTTCAAACAGGATTTGAAAGGGTAAGTGTTCACTGTGTTGAGCTTGAATCTCGAGAACGGAAGATGATCTCAATTATGCATTGTAGTTGTTCATTGACACATTTATATGAATTGTCTAGAACCTTGTGCTAGTAACTGCAAATACTGTCCCGTATCGTCTTGTGATGATTTGTCGTGGCTGCCCTTGTGTGACGTAATTTGGAGGAATGTTTGTTCATGGAAAATAACCATGAAAGTGATGAAGCTCCCAATGCTTATGCAGAAGTAGGATGCCCCATGCCCTAAATGGCAGCAACCTGTGTATAGGGTCACCATTCCACTGCCTCTAGGGAGCATCGAATTCTCATGGCCAGTTCCACTATCCATGGAATGCTTGATGCTGCTTCTTACACCTGGCTAACTCTTCAAAGATGTATCGAATCTGCTGAAGCTGTTGTCTTATGGTTTGATGTGCCGAGTGGGACAGGGGTGGATCTGTGCAACTCAAAGAAGAAAACTGCTGATGATTTGGCCAAAGAAGCTCTTGCCCCACAATTCTTGCTGCTTGGCCATACTGTTTTGGAGGTTTCGGTGAGTTGAGAGTCCTCCATGCCTCAGCCTTTCCTCACAGGGATGATCGTGGATGCACTGTGCAGCCATCCTATATGCATCAAACAGCATCCTGGGCATCTCTGGACGTGCTTGAATAACACTGCAAGATATATACAATTTTGAACATGCTGTTGGTGCAACGATGCCTCTGATGATCTCATATTCCCGAAGTTCAGCTGTACAGATGCAAGTCTTGTTTCCCAGGTTCAATTCTAGGTTTTCGGGTGGAGTCGAAAAGGAATTTAGATCGAAATAATGGGAGTTCACCAAATCGAATCAACTCGTGGGTTTGCTAATTATGCGGGAATTCATTATGTATACCATGGGCCCTCCAAACCTACATGTTTTACAAGTTTTCATGGTAGTTAATCTGGTTTTTTAGGTGGCCAAAACCTTTTTTTTTCCATGGTTTCGGGGGCCTAATGTGATTATGGTTTATTACGGGGATGTACCATGTATCTTCAGCGTTGTGGAACCATTTCTTGAGACCAGATCCAAGTTGATGCGTCATGGGCCGGATCCTCCACCATGCACTGAGGATCGACGCGATTGCTGCAAGCAAGTTGAAAACGCCATCCCGAAATTCCCTCGAATTTGCGCGGCAACTTGGACCAATAGTCGATTCATTTTGGCCAGGTTGAGGACGTGGATGGTTGTACTGCATAAGTGATGTGGAAGCATAGCCTTTTTTAATTTTAGCTGCATTTGTATTGAGAGGCGCAGCAGGGTATTGATGTGTGTGTGTGTGTGTAACACTGGCTTTTTACCTCCTTTTCCTTCATACTGGGCTATTTCAGTGCTCATGTTCTACCATCTTAAGACTATACTGCTGGAAGTGGAAAATGACCCCCTTGAAAGACTAAACCCATCTTCCAAGGCCCCATTTTCCAGCCCTTGCGTTCCTTTGAACATGAACATCAGTTTCAGATTTCACACATGGTTTGGGTTTGCTTCGAACTCGCTCACCGCCCACACTAGGCTCTAGAGGTTGTAGCTGATAAGCTTGGTATACCCATCCCAAAAAACTAAGATTGCAATATTATAGACAATACATTTAGAAGATGTCACGGGATTCTTTTTTTATACTGCTACAACGTGTTCCAGCAAAGTGATAGATTTCCACATGTTTTCTTACAATTTTCACCTATCTTATCGCTTCATGCTTCCAGGTATTATTGGGAGGCATCTCAACCATCAACCTCCGCCACTGTTTGATGCCGAAAAGATGCGAGCCATTTTGATGACTTGGTCCCCGAGGGGTGTGAGAGTTTTTTTCAGCACACTTGATGTCATGGTGTGATGCTCATCAAGTGGACCTGGTTTCTTGGACGGACGGACAATGATATTGTTGAACTATGTTGCAATCTAGTATGCACAACATATTATGGCTAGTCAACCTACCCCCCCCATAACTTCCCGCCCCTCACAAATAAGGCCTTATAAAGGGCTTATTGGTTTACTTTCATAGTGGGTGGGGGCATCTCCCTTTCAATCAAAGCACGCTTTCGTGTCAGTGCCGAAACTATACGCCGATGGATGAAGCATGCAAAGTGCATCATGCGATTGTTGACTAAGAAGTCCTTTGACTCATTAATATGATTGGATATGTGTGTGTATGCACCTACATGCAAACACCTTTCCATATAGTTCTTAGTTTGCCCTTTACAACCTTTGCCAAAGATTGAACAGCCATGTAATAGGGAGCTTGAAGTAGTTTCATTGTCTGCATTGCATTTTCATGAGTGGTTTCTTCCACGGTGTAGCCTTGAATATGTGCAAACTGCATTATCCATGCTTGAAAATCACCTCTTTTTGTTTTGGAGTGAACCTGTTTGAGGCTTACCATGCCCAGGAAGTCCAAAGACCACACATTGCCCTTTGGTAGTAGGGAATCCTTTACGTGGATCATCCAAAAAACCATTCTTTGTTTGGTCTTGGACTTCCAGGGTGAGCATTTGTGAGCACTGCAACCTGACCTCTTTTTAATGACTTAGAAATTCGCAGGTAGATTTCAGGAGACTGGGTCCTTCAATGAATCAGTTTCAAGTTTGAAGCAGGATGGGTGGTGGCAGGTCGGATAGGCCGAGGCACCCAGCATTGCCCAGCCAACGGCCAAAGATTGGTGCCGCTGGTGTACCACCTCGGTGAAAGAAAGATCTGACAAGATGCAAAGCTTGCAAACATGCAACCTCAAGAGACACTTCAGTCTGAAGTGTTTTGACTGGCAAGTTGCTTTTGCCAATGAAACTGCATCATCATCATCATCATCATCATCATCATCATCATCATCATCATCACCATTGTCCCTCGTCCTTGTCCTCGTAGTGGAGTTGACTGTAACATGACAGTATGACGACAAGTCAGCCCAGGTCAGGTCTTCACAGCACGGAAGATCCATCTGGGACCACACGTGTGAAGCTGTTTTTTTTTCATGAGTGTTCCTTTGTTGCTTTGCATTGCGGCATTGCCACAGTTAAACAACAGGTGGTATCGGGGTATCTTACGTCATTTGAATTTATATAGCCTGCTTCAGAAGGCGTCCCTGTGGTCCCTACAGCTATTCATCACAGATGATTCGCACAGCGAATGAAATTCGCCCGATCCACACCGAAGATGTGTGAAGATCACGCGGTTTGCCGCAGATGCCCCATGGTTGCCAATGGCCATATATGTTGCCATGGAGGGGACTTCGGCGTGTGGCCAGTCAACACTGAGAAAAAAGGCAGTTTTCTGTGATGGGGTATAACTGCCGCTTGACTGCTTGATCACAATGATAAATTATGAATGCACTATGAATGCAATGAGTGCAATGTTGGTGTGAGCAGAATTGAGTTCCAGCTATGAGTACTAATGGTGATCTTTCTTTTTGCACACAAGTCGTGCATGAGTCAAATAGTCAAAGTCATTTGTTGCGAACGTAGGCATGTTTCAACCTGCAGATTCAGATTTCCTGTCATGGCATCTTCCGCAGGGCCCCGGATTGGTCAATCCAACTCTCGGAACACTGGAGATGGCTGCCGGTATTTCGAAACGGAAAGATGGACTCTTCGTAGTTTTGGGGCAATGCTATGAGGATATTATTATTATATATGTTTATTATTATTTTAAAGTAATGAATATAAGAATAATATATCATATCATATTATATCGATTTTAGTCACCTGCAGCAAAACCATGTTCTTAATTTGGCGGTTGAGGTTTGTGGTCTACTATTCGGTTTGTTAGCAAGCCAGTGAGGAAGGGATTGTGTCTCTTGCGTTTACTTGTGGTAATTTGTTACAAGAAGTAAACCACCAGCATCCACCAGCTATGAATCACCAATGAACCATTTGTTGAGCAGCCATGAGAAGCCCACATGTTGCTGCCTTAAATTTGCTCAAAGAGGGTGAAGGCGGTCGCTGGCAGTGCGGCTACGCCAGGCTGGGCTTGATTTTGTTTGATGTCACCTGTTTAGCTTTTCATAGGTTTGGGTGGGTTTCTTGATGTGACTTTTCTTTGGATGGATGCATTGATACATTTTGACTCTAGACATAGTTGCATCATGCATGCAAGTCACAGTGGAAGATGCCACATGTAAACACATTCTTGTATACAATTGATGGAAATTTCATGGAATTTCCACATCAGTACATCATATTTTGTCACACAGATAAAAATACTCACATCATATGAATCTTCTTTCAATAAGTATTAATACAAATGTATTTATATTATTTTTGTATGTACACAATAATATATTTTTAATACATATTGATACTTATACAGTATACATATATGTATATATATAAATGGTCATATTTAATATTCAAAGTGTACACGTATATGTATATGATTTGTTTTTTGTAGTCGCGTTGATAGGCGCTCCAATGGCCTCGGGCCCATCCGCCGCCGCGGCAGCGGGCGCTGCAGCAGCAGCGTTACTGCAACGGCAGCTTTTGTATCTTTGATTAAGAGGGAGTTGTTTTTTAAGATTTTGTTGTAACTTGTAAATGATTTTCATTTTTTCCGCATTTTCATTTATTTGTTGGATATTTCTGGATGAAGATGTTTTGATTTTTGTTTGTTCGTTCCTAGGTTGGTGAGATGTGATCTAAGTTGAATCATATCGGCTAGAAGTCACGATTCAAAAGCTTTGTGCACGAAAACAAGTTTTGTACAAGAATCATGTCTTGAAATCCTCCTTTATTCCATCAGTCTAGTCTAAACGATTGCAGCGGGGGGGGGGGGTTTTAAAGATTGGTTGCACCTCGTTTGTGCAAATGAATGGGAGACCGCACATGTTAGCTCCATGTTCTCAAACCAAACAGTTGAATTCACACAAAATATATGGATTTCGATAATTATCTTGACCCTCGTAACATCATGTAACATCCCGAACTTTGCACCGAGGCAAGGAAGTGGAGAAGGATGGAGTGAACATCAGACAGGTGATGGCCGAAAGTTCTTCCACAACGAGGTGTGGATTCGTGGATCAAATCATGTTGCACGAAGCAGGGGAAGCAGGGGATTGTTGACAGGAGACTGGCGTTTCACAATGGGAGAAACCAGATACTTTGATGTCTGAGAATGAGAAGATTGTGAACTCTGGCGTGCCTTGGATATTGCCACCGAAACCAATGGATGGCATCATTTTGGTGTGAAAAAACCCATGGATGTGCACATCACTTTGCAGCGAATCCCAGGAATGGAAGCAATACAGGTGGGACTGGCAGCTTGAAACTTCCAAGCACCCTGTTTTTTTTCACTGCTTACAGACAATATCGCGAACAGAACCACATTAATTTGGACAGCAGGATTTACAGTAGCTTTCAAACAGAAAAAGGCAAAGAATGAGAGTCTACAATAATAATGCTCTCCTCAATTTGAATTCTGCCGATGCGACACTTAGGAAGCTAGTTAGCTGAGCAGTTTTGTGTAGGTTGGCTTTGGTTAGAGGCTAACGTTTCTAACCGGTAGTGAGTGCTGCTAGTTTGTGGGCTTTCGCAGTGAAAACTTCACCAACATCTGCCAGGATTTGGGATGGCCGAATTTTCTACTACAACAAGGCCACATCACATCCCCAATGCAGTTTCCAATGCGCTGTGTGTGTTTTTATATTAAATAGTACCTTCACGATCATTCATGGGTATTCTTCAAGATTCATGGCGCATTTACCGGTTCCAAAAGATTCATATCAGGAGAGTTGTCAAATCTTCAGACAGTCTTTCTCGCACATCCTGCTGCATTGAGAAGCCTTCCTCGGGCCATGCCGCCACGCTCAATCCTTGTCCACATTCCTTAGCTGACATCAGATTGACAAGGTGTTTGGCATGCACCAATTGGAAATGCATGTCCTGTAGATATGGCAGGCTTCCAACTAAGTTGTATTATATGCAACTAATGTATATATAATATACATACATATTATTTTGTATTGATATTGCTACAGTATATGTTGTCTTATCTACGTGTTTGCCTCCTCACAAATGACTTTGCTTCACATCATGGGGCAGGAGACCAAAGTCAGTTGCTGGAGCATGCCACCGGAGCTGTTGGGATGCCCATGATGAGCTTGCAGCAAACGTTGTTTTTTTTTGTTTCTTGTGAGTGGTGCAGAAATGTGAGCAAAACATGGTATGTCTGTGTATTGTGATATATTATATTTATTATAATGTATATTTGTATATGGTCAGACCCTTACCTCGCACACTGCCTTTTTGGCTCCTAAATCTAGCCCACAAATGGATGATTGGATGCGTCATTCCATGTTCATTCCAGAATATCCTAGAATACAGTAAGGTGCACTTAGTCCAACATGAGCTCAGCAATGATATTTGCATTGCAAATGTTTGTATACACAACGTTTGGCATTGCTCTCACAAGAACCAAATCGAGAGACGTTTGTGCCATGCTTGGAGGTTTGAGAGCCTGACAACGTTTGTGCCAAGAAGTGCCCTTTTGTTCCCCAGATTTGCTGTGCGGGGCCATGCACAGCTTTTCAGGCCTTCCTCCTGCGCTCCGTGAAAAAGCCTGTAATTTGGCAACATGGTTCCCCGAAGTTTTGGCAATCGCCGGAGCTCCGGAGGAGAATTTCTCGGGAGCACAGCTGCATGTGAGTGAAAGCTCTACTGAAAGAATGTTGGAGTTGGTACTTCCAAAGAAGAGACCGCCTCAAGAATTAGAGAAGCCGACAGGCCAAGTAAGCATCCATGACCGCCTTGACAACCTCGATAGACTTGCAGCTGACTTTGAGTCGCTAACCAGCCAATTGCAGAACCTAAATAGAGCTGCTGCACAGATTCAACAGGACCGAGGCGACAGAGGCAGCGGGAGTTCGACTTCCGAGCCAAAGTCCAATATGGAGACTAGATTAGATGCAGCCACAGATGAGTTGTTGAAGCTCACTGACATCTTGAAGGCCACACCTTTGATTGAACATATTGAACCAAGTGCCACTGTAACCCATCCAGTTGCAGTTTCCACTGAAACTGTCGAAACAAAGGTGCCGCAAGGTCCAGGTCGCATACTCCAAAGTCCTCACTCAGCACGAGGTCGAGGTGGCCAGGCTCAACAAGGTGGATGGTCTCAACGGAATTTGGGTGCAGGGCCCGCAGGGCGTTCCAGAGCTAACAAGGCAGACTGGAAAGACAAATTGAAAATCGAAGTTACAAAAGTGCGAGCCATGCCTGAGGGAGATCCAAAGTCACCCAAAGGAAAAGCACCCATCGCACAGGTTTGGGGCAAGGCAATTCCACCACTACATCGTGGCGAAACACTTATGCCAAGCTCAGTGCAAGAACGGATTGAGCAGAAGCTAACCATGGTGCTGGGACAAGCTGCACGGCGACCAGAGAGGACTCGAACACTTCCAGCTTCAGCATTTCAAGGACAAATTGCTGAGCTGTCCAGAAAGAAGAAGCCTGCAAGTGCAGATGATTTGTCTTCTTCCTCTAGTTAGCACTGCAAGAAATATCCAGAAATACCATCTAGCACAACGGAGTGGCTCAATGCAGAAGCACCAGAACCGCGTTGCACAGACTGCAAGATTCGTCACTTGCTGCGTTCCGATCAAAAGAAGGTACAAAGTCATATTTTTGCCCTGCAGGTCCGCCTAATTCCACCTAGATGCAGCATGATATGTATTCTTATCCTGTGCATCACACGACGACAGTCGACAACCTGTTCAATCATTGCAAATCTTCACTGCAATTTGCATGTATTAATCAATATATCATCATATATCAATTTGTATATACACATGCATCGGAACGGGAATGAAGCCGGCACCATGCCACACCCATCTTGGACACCAGGCGCAAGCTCCGAGGGGAGAGCACCGGCCTGGATGACCGGCCGCTGGCCGAGACCACTGCAGAACGACGGCAAGGCTTTCAGGCCTCACCGGGAGGGCAAGTAGGACGACAGGAGATGAAACCTCCAAGATATTCGAAGGTGTGTATATACTTTTAGTACAATATGATATATATAAATAATACATATACATATACTACTGTATTTACTTACAGACAGATCAGATAGATGATTGGATAGACTTGATTGTACATCGCTGCTGTGCCAATGTATATATGTATTTAGCTTCTTCTTGAGGGAAGGATTTATATAAGTGTATACTCATACAATTGTTGTTTTTATAGTATGTTTTACAGTATCTTGATCGAATATTCACAAAGCATTGGTTTCTGAGCATGTGTTTGACACATTCTGATTTACAACAAATCACATTTTTTTAAAAGCTTATTATTATCTTTTTCTGACTTGTCATTGGTTGTTTGCTTCAATGGTTGGACAGTTTTTAAGTTTTAACACAAACACCTATTGACAGATTTGGTGTGTTGTTTTTCTCCACTCCGTGCCACCACGCCACCAGGACTTCCTTAAGGAACAAGGCATTGATGCCTCCTGGCTTAAATCATTGGCCACAAGCTGATGCAATCGTTGTTGTTCACATCCAGGTGATCGTTCGACTCAGCAGCTTCAGCGAAACACCTGAGGCCACCTGGGATTGGCGCCGCGTTCAAAGTTTGGCACGAGAGGCACCACAGGCACAAGGCTTGAGTTTCTTGGCAAGAACGAATGGAAGCTGCTCGATCATGTTTGGAAGGACATGGAAGGACTTAAGAATATATAAATAGCTGCATGTTTGCAGTTGATTCCTTTGAACTGGAAAGTTTCAGAGATGCCTGCTTGTGTACTTTGCACTCAGTTACAGTTGTTGTCCTTGACCTTTTTCTGATGCAAAGTGCATGAACATAAGATGAGCATATAAGCGCGGCTCACATTAATGAATTGTATAGGAATTAGGAAATGTGCATATTTAGTTACTGCAACTTGTTGTGGAGAGTGGAAGGTGCCTGCATCCCGTGTAGGTGATGTCTTGGCTTGTTCTTAATCTCTTACTCATCATGTCACCACTTTCCAGCCGGTGGAATACAAGTGATGGACAAATTTCCCGCAGCAATCAATATCATAGTGGTGCATCTATAGTGACAGTGCAAATTCTATTGACTATGAACTATAGGATTTCAACTAAGTATCCGTTTTGTTGTCGTCTATAAACAATGCCCCATTAGTTGAACTCTTGTGGGACCAATGTCGAGGTGAGCAGATCCAGAAGCAGGTCTTTGCAGTGCCTTGGTTGGATCCAAGTCGGGGCTATCGCCCATGGATACAATAAAGTCACAAAGTCCTTGCCATGAACACTTCCACGTTTTCTCAGGAACTGCTAAGTTTGGAGCTGCGAAAGAAGGAGAGTCAGGTCGCTATCACAGCTGATGTCAGGGCTTGAATAGTGCCTCATGAAGGGCAATTTTCACACGTACCTGTAGTTTTTAGTTCAATTTCAAACTCTTCTTGCAAAGTTGATGACAAATTGACGAGATTATATAGCATGTTTCCACACCCATGGATCTGAGTTCACCCTCAAATTTCATTTAGTTATTAATTTATATATATATATAGTAAAGGCAATCCATTTAACATATAAGGTATCTTCAAAATGAAGATCATCTCCATGTAATACAGCCACAGCCATTTCTGTAAAAGGTCCGGGCGAAGGCGCGCAACGCCGCTGTGGCCTTGGAAAGGCTCTTGGAGGAACGCTTTTCGGAGCCTGATGCGTTAGGCCCGGTGACTTCATGGAAATCCTTGATGACAGGGTGAAGATGAAGTTATTGGATGTTATTGGGACCGGTTTTGACATCTCAACATGGAGGATGTTATTTGCTTCAATGAATGTATGCTGCCGTCTCTTGAACATGTGCACGATTGTAGTTAGTAGTCAGTGCACATGCACTGCAGAGTCAGGACAGTTGTTTTGTTTTACCTTCTCCGCTTCTTGGGGCTGCGGCAGGCACGACCTACCAAGAAGCTGCCAACATTTTAGGTGATGAGGAGGCACTGATTTGCACATTTGGATGCGGCGAGCTTTCATTAGAGCACATTGCACAGGTGTACCCACCTGAGCACTTTCTTTACATGCATTCTGATTAATTTGGAGATGTTTGGAGTATTTTGGAGCGAATTGTAAACCTTAAAAAATGTTGTGTGTTATCTCCTTGGAATTCGTACATCAGAACCAACTTGGAAATATGATGTGAGCTGGGTAGGGGTCAAGGATTGCCAGAAAACTTGCGGGACAAAGGTCAAAACGATTCAGATACCAGTCATATGCAGGGATACCCCTCCACTTTGGCCAACCTTTCCCGAAATAGGTGAAACACACAACTTATCCTGTGGGAGGCATGGATCCTGATCAAGTCTGATGTTAGAAGAGAAGAAGTCTTCCAAAATGTCGGGGCTCTCAATTTGGAGAGCTGGATAGTATGGGTCGCATTTTGGTAGAGAAAATAAGAGAAGTGTTACAGTTAGACAAGCATAGCAAAGATCACTTATGCACCTTTGGGTATTATTGAGGGGTTTGGTGGATGGAAAAGCCGTATTTCTTCTATATATTCATGTTGCTAGATTGTGTGCATGGCATTGGGATATTTACAATGCACCGTTGACGCTTTCCATAGGAAAAACTCAACAGGTCATGGAGCGTTTGGAAGACAAACATCAAAAAGCTCGTGCAGAGAAACGCACCGCCTGGGAACTCAATCCATGAATAGATTGATGGATTAGCATATGGATTAGGAACATGGATTGATAGAGACTATTATACTGGAATATTGTTGGATTTTCATGGGTTGTCATGGATGAACATGGATTGACATGGATTATCATGATTGATGGATGGTACTTCTTCTTTTGTTTTGAGCATTGGTAGAGGTGAGCTAGCTCGGGTGATTTGTTGACCAAGATGGTCTCAAAATGGTGAATGTTCATAGAATCTTGGAATATGGTGGCTAAGCCCAAGATCACCACGCTGAGGCAAAGTAACCTCATTGACTGATGAAACGAAAAATAGGACACCAAGTAAGGTTTTACAAGAGAATCAACTCTTGGTAGATCTTTTAGCAAGTGGAGTCCTCAAGGCTGATAGTATGCAATCCACAGAGACCTGAGGAGCGTGTCGTTCGACTACAGCGTCTCATGGCCACAGATCCTGATTTAAAACGGCCAAGGGCTCGATGGAAGGAGAGCGTCATGATGCATCAGGAATGCTGTAATTGGAAGGGTAGATTGATGTGTGTTGTGGGAATTTTGTGGGGAAATTTGCGGCAGGATGCTGCTGCAGTGTTGGCAAGAAGGGATGAGCTTCAAGAAGAAGATCCACCTATTGAAGCTTTAAGAGTTTGGGTTTCGATGAGGGAACTGAGGTGGGCCTGATGGTGATTTGAGGGGTGTTTGGAATGAAGAGGAGATTGCTGGAAGCTTGAATCAAGTCAAGTTGGGCTGTGGCCAACGTGTTGGCATGCCAAGCCAGCTGAGGGAATGATTGTTGGCATGATTTTACCGCAGTCCACGCTCATAAGATTCATCAGTCATAGATTCCTGTGACATTGTCTTCCTACTCTTTGATGCGACAGAAGATGACAGAAGCAGCCTTCACCCAACGAACCTTGACTTCTCCGAATATCCAGGTTGGCTTCAACCAAGGAGGTTGATCTCAAGAGCAAGGTGCAGCAGGAATTCTACCGAAACGAGAGAAAGCGCCAGGGCCATAGTGGAATGCCACATCCACCACTGGCAAGGGCATCAAACTGGGAACTTTGTACCTGGTAAGCTTGATCCCTTTCACCACGCAAGGGTTACTTTCAGTCATGACATGCCAAGTGTTGGTATATAACTGCAAGCATTTTGTGATAACCTTGAGATTTTTCATGCTTTGCAGTTGTGAAATGTGGTGTTGTACTTTGAGATTTGTCTTTGGATCAGAATTACTATTGTGTTTCTTGATGTTTCTTGCACGTGTTCTCCCATCAGTCGGGTCTCAGAAGAGTGACAAATGTTGACTGATTCTCAGTTCAGTGCTTATTTATTATTGTCCAATCTTTTGTATATAACTCACACTTTATGTTTTCAACTTTCAAACTCAGTGTTTCAAATAAAAACATGTGTTTCTTAATGTTTCTTATCTTTGTCGTTCTGATGTTTGAGTCGAGGACTTAGAACAACTGGAGGGTTGCCACTTCAAGACGGTTTCTTTGCATTAGGCATTAATGTCCCTTCACTTGTAGTAGATTCATTCAACCACCCCAACGAACTGTTGAAGTTAAGGTCGCGATGCTTTCGTACTTTCCATGAAGGATGGCGGAAGTCTGGGGGGTTGTGATTCCCCATGTTGACCCAGCTTTGCAAACGAGTTGCACACTCTTGAATCACTTGTCGTGATTTCAAATCTTCTATAGATATCAATGTAGATGAACAATGTCAAAAACTTGTGCCAATGACAACAATTCATTGGGCGATGGCTGCCGAAACGCGTCGAAAAGTGTTGTCAGGAGTTAGCTGCTGCAGAGCGGTTTACGGTTGACACTAGCTGGGCACAGGTGGAGGACACAAATTCCTTGGAGAGTTGAGAGGTTCCACTAGTTTTCCGGTGTCTAATGTGTCAAGTTTCTATAGTAAATATTTTCCCAGGTTGGGATTATATATGATTGTATCATGGTATAAACATTGTATGAATATATATATATAT
This sequence comes from Breviolum minutum Mf 1.05b.01, assembly GCA_000507305.1. NCBI lineage: Eukaryota > Dinophyceae > Suessiales > Symbiodiniaceae > Breviolum > Breviolum minutum. The sequence goes on from DF239033.1 coordinate 267,776, forward strand.
ATTTATTTATTTATTTATTTAGCAGCGTGTGCAAGTTTCTTAGCTTCGAAGATTGACGTGAAAACCTGTGGCTTGATCTCCAGGAGATGCTCCAGCATGACCAGCGTTTGATGGGGATGCGAGAGGGCGAGGGTGCCACTGCCATGGAGTTCCTGGATTAAACAATTAGGACATTAGGGCACCGCAATCCAGTGGAGGGTCATGCTTTGAGATCTTTCCCCCGACCCAGCTACAGTGGAAAGTGAGGTTTAAAAGGAAGATAAACGAAGTCCTTTAGTAAGAATGTGACTATCCTGTGTCCTGTTGGCTACTGTTGGTGAAGGAGGAACATCCCAAGTCATGATGTTTCCTGGTTTCACAACGGCCTGAGGCTCTTTGATGAATTTATTGAGGAGCTGAGACAAAAAGGGCCGGAGGCAAGGTGGCTTTCGGCTTTCTACAAATCTTGAAATATGTTCAGCTCCTAATTGTGTCCAGGCAATAGGGTCAAATATCACATGGATGACTTCCAGGCAAGTGAGTTTCATGTGGGACTTTTAACCGACGAAAGGCCTATGCTGGTGTGGAGCCTGCTCCTCCACCTCCAGTGGTGCAGGTTGGTTTTTAGTGCAGCGATGAAGGGGATAATCATATCTGCGCAAGGGCAAGGTAGAGGATACACCTTCCTACTTCCTGCTAGTATGGCCAAGAAAAGGAGCATTTCTAATGTCGCAATCCATCACAAGCCGACTTAACAAATGGATGAACAATGATGAACACATACTTGTAAGATGTTGTAAGAGATGTATGTCTTTGCTGCTGGCATTGTTGGGTTTGACCCGTGACTGCATTGGCCCAAGCGTTATCAGCATTCTCTCCTTGCACTGGCCATGGGCGCCCTCTTTGCCAAACCAATGAAGCCCAGTGCAGAAGTGCCTCGCATGAGGAGTTTGCTTGTTGTTCGCGATTGGACGATGTTTGAAGTTCGTCACCTGCGCCCTGTGTAACTGCGTAATGGGAGTAATGGGATTGGTTTGGACGCAAGACATCCAGTGCATGATGCAGGTGATTTTGGTGACCACTGCATTAAAGACCATTGACATAATATGCACTGAGCACCGTCAAAGAAGATCAAAGAAGATACTACATTAATCTACTTTACATATATATCATTATTTATCTATATGTAATATATGTTTTATTCTCTTATATATAGTCTTTCTATATCATTGTACATCGTTACAATACCTGTAGATATATATATTATATATATATATATTTGATAATCATCAATATGATATATCTATTTACCATAATATATACACATATATATTTTTTTATATTTACATATGGCCTGTTCTGAAGCTCAGGTAGTGAAAAGAGCACCCAAGGCACAACAGGGCTGGACATGAGTTGCAGAACTCGAAAGAAACAAAGAGAACTCTTGACGAATTGGTAGGCCAGAACATTTGAATGAATGAAACTTAATGACATATATTCAATCTACAGAACCGACAATGTGATTGCTGAAGCAGAGAATCTGGCGATGCGGTCATGGTGATGATTTGGCAGTTTTGACATGTGGATAAGAATGAATGATGTGTTCAACGCGGGAAATGGCTGAAAGATGTAGAGGACACCGGGAGGGAGAAGCAAGAGGACACTGGGAGGGAGAAGCAAATTGCTCATTTGCTACATTTTTGCAGCAAGGCCACTTCCAGCAATGGATGATTTCCATCTCGTCTCGGCGCAGGTGGAGTTGCACGTGCACTTGGACGGCTCCTTCGACTCAGGGGTGCTCTTTCGCGCTGCCCAAAAGCACCTAGAGGACGTGGGCTGCCAATGAGAATGGTTGTGCTACTGCCAAGTGTGTAAAGAAGCTGTTGCCAGAAAGTGGTATTTAGTGCCTAGCTTTTTCTGCAACATCCAACAATGAAAATTGAGGACAGACGAAAAAAAGCCGGGGCCAGGATGCAAAAGTTGCAGCCATGACCTTCTTGTCGCTATGACATTTCATAGCACAGCATCTTGAAGTTGTTTCTTCCCTCGGCGATATCCACATGAACCTGGTTGAAAGTGACAAATGTTGTTGGTCGCTTGCTGTTCAGTGAAGCTTATGACGCACAGAACAGGTCCAATTGCCATCAATTGCCCACGGCGATTGTGTTGCACAGCCTGCTTCCCTCATCTATCAAAGGTATTCAAAGGTAAGGTTCAGCCAAGTTTTCTTGCCCAACCTGAATGAATGAACTCCCCAGGAGCTGCCAGAGAAGGTTTGTACGCCATGGGATGGCAAACTTTTGGAAGTGCAAAAGGCTCCGCAAGAAAAAGCAGAGGGCTCCGTCACCACTGTAGTACAAGACCCTGGGATTGTTACAGTTGCACGATCATTTTGATAGTATATGGATGTTTCCGAAAATAGTGGTACCCCAAAATAGATGGTTTATAATGGAAAACCCTATTAGAATGGATGATTTGGGGGTACCATTATTTTTGGAAACACCCATATTTGTCTCCTGCTTTTTTCCCCCACGTTCCCCTTCTTGGTAGACAGGCCGTCCGAGACTGCAATGGAGAAGTGGAGAAGTTCAAGTCTTTGGTGACTGCCACGTGTCAGAAGATATTCAACGGATATTTTTGGTCAGGCTTCTGACCAGCTCACAACTTTCAGAGAATTTAGAGGATAACCTTTCAATACCTTTCAGGCATTGTAGGAAAGGACTGACTGGAATGGTTGGAGTGGGGGACTCCTTTGCATAGAAGTTCTATGAACCTGGTTCATGCATTGATATCGGTGCATATTTGTATTATATCATGCACAACTCAAGGATTCTTGCATGATAGTTTCCTGTTGTGCTAGAATAGACTCTTGCCTGTGTTCCTGCTCCTTATCGCTGCCGCCCATTATTTTTCAGGTTGGCGATGATATTCTTGGCTTGTTTCCGATCCTTGATTGCTTCTACACCTTCTTGCCCATTGTACGTGGTAGATTCGATGTGTTGGAGGCGATTGGCCGGTTGATGCCGTTTGTCTCATGATTTTTAACAAGTGCATTCGTAATGTAATTAATTGTTATGATGAACATAGCTCGCTATACACCAAATCAAGAGACGATCAAATGAAGATTGGACCTTTTTTGTCCGACAGAAATAGTGCATGCTCAGATTGGCATTTTTTTTAATGCATTTGGGTATCTGCTATAGGTGTCAGATAAATAGGTTGGTCATATTTGGTCCAAATGTTCATTGCAGGAGCTCTCCTACGAGTTTTGCCGCGGACGGCAGGAGGAGAATATCATTTACACGGAGGCTCTTTGGATGGAATTCTGCAACGATAGGTGTCAGGATTTTCTGGCAGGTCAGTTTGAAAGTAGTAGAATTGAGTTTAATCAGGTGCAAGATCTTGCAAGTCTACATGTTATTGATGATTCTTATTGTTTTATCAGCACACACTCACGCATGTTTCTGCATTTTTGGAATTGCCCTAGTGTGGCCTGGATTCAGTGAGAAAGAATTGAGTTTGCCCACCTGTCAGCGAAGGTGCGATATTCGCCCTTCGAATTTTTGCCACAAGACAATACTGGCAAAGTGGCAGATGAAAGTCAAGCTGAGGAAGCGGTGAAGGCGCATGGAGTTCAAAGTGAAAATAGTAAAAGCGGTGGAAGGCAGTATCCTTGGAAACGTTTAGGCTTTTTGAGTGTGGGATTGAATGTCAATCTAATGTCACTCAGAAGGCGGCCAATTCTTGGACTAAGGATGATTAAGAAGAGTAAGAAGAGTTTCTGGTGGTTCATGGCAGTCCCTTGACCCTGGAGTTGTTTTTTGCACGACTTCTAATCATTGATCTACTCTCTTCACTGCTTACGACCGTTGCCAGGCTGTTTGCAGAGGGTTAAAGCGTGGGCAGGAAGACTTTCAAGTCGCTGGGCTGTAGATCAAAATGAAAGCAGACAGCATGAGATCCACAGTACTTAAACTGCTGCAGGAGGGGTTTATGCAGCAATCCAACGCATAGAGCATGTCATCATTTTGCATTTCTTGTCATGGTGGTTTTGGGATGTGGATCTTCTTGTAATATGAAACCCCAATTTACTTACCCAACAAATAGATCCAAATGGTGAATGACTTCACCTGGGAAGGTCGTCGTACGTCAAATCCTGTGTTGCATTGCAGCACAGCCCAGCTGGTCTCGCCTCACTGCAGAGTTGGCAGAGCGATATCGTCCTGAGGGAGTTGTAGGCGCTAAATGGGAGATGTGATTTTTGCCGATTCACCAACTGTGTACTATATTGACATCAATTGATACTGTAATACTGTATGTTAAATTAATGTATATTGATGCAATGCATTTCAGGACTAGCTGATATAGATACATATACCTTACTATAAGTAGTGTTCAAGTATATCATGAATTTGTGTATTGTCGTTAGTTGTACATGCTACGGTACCGTATTGTTTCGCGCTTTGGAGGACCCTGTTTGCCGTGCTTTCTCCGAGGTGTGGACATCGCCTCCGGTGAGATGCATTTTGAGGAGATGGGATAGGGGAAGTGTAAGATTTAAGGCTGGTGTATATGGAGTGGTAGTTTTGAATTTGCTGACATACTGTGTAATTGGAGGCCTTTTTGTATGGAATTCTTGAGTGGTATTAGTAGCAGTACGAGATATAGCGGATACTATATACAACTTTGCACACCAAAAACGGGCTTCATAATCATGAATATGGCGCTAGAGAGAGAGAGAGAGAGATCATTCATGATTCCCAGCAAAACAAGAGGAATTCCTTTTTTTTGCTGAGCGACGGGTGGATCACTGGGCACTTCAGGAAGATTCCCTGAAATCCTCGCATCAGTTGGCCATGCAATTGGCAAAGAAGGCAGAACTGGGCGTTACGGTGCATGCTGCTGAGTCTGGACCAGGCCGAGTCTGATCATGGTATCACTTGGTAGCACGGGTAATACTCACAGAAGGTCCAGGGTTTGGGTGAAGATGTATGTAAAGAATAACACACACATACATATATGAATGATTCATCATGATATACTGTAAGTATGCCCGTTTGTTTAAAACCTGCTACTTAAATATGATTTGGGTTTCGTTGCGCTTCGACTTTGTCACTTGGTGTAATGATCTACCTTCGACTTGTCGCCTCACATTTAAAACCAGCACATGATGCAACTCACAACCTGTGATATGACATGATATGACTAAGTAATGTCAAATATAACATAGATTCATCTACTAGGATACCGTTTTCCAGTGGTCTGTTCAGTGGTTTCCTGTTCCCAGTGACAGGAACAAATGTCCAAGAGGCCATGGACATCTACGGTGCTACCCGTATTGGACATGGCTATCGCTCGGTTGAAACTCAGGTGCTGAATCCACCAGGAAAAAGATGGGAAAAACGTGGGGAAATATAGAAACATGGGTCGAGTTGGATAGATATTCAGAGGCTCACATTGTATACAGATTGTATCTAATGGATTAATTGCATACTATGTTTTTTTGATTTCATCCATTTCCATCCTAATATCATGCTGATCTAGGGCTGTGACACCCCAGATCCTAAGACCAGGTTTTCCCACTTCTCAATCTTCAATGGTAAGATTTTCTACCAGACTGAGTTGACCATGCCGGAGGCCTATAGCACTGCAAAGGACAAGAAAATTCATTTCGAACTTTGCCCAACCAGTTCCGTTTCCACCGAAGCCATCAAATTGCCACGGGGCAAAGATGGTTCTTTCAGTTGCTTGGTGCACTTGGTGCTGTAATCTCCATTAATTTGAGGTTGAGTGTAGTATGAGTGGCATGAGAGGCAAGGCGACAACTCATCAGTTTGATTTCCTGACACTCTACAGTAACACTCTAACGATGATTGGTGCGCGAGACAGAGACATAGGATATTGGAGCATGTTCAAAGCTCAAATGTAACGAGTGAATGCCCCATTGCTACCATGGGAGTGCCAGTCGAGCAGTGGGGTGGTTCTTTTAGGTTGGACAACTCATCCTATTGCCAGATTCGTGAACGATGGAGCCTCGTGCTCCATCAATTCAGACGATCCTGTGCCTTTGTTGGATGGATTTGGGTGGGTCACTTTGGGTGGGTCACTGTGTGTTGGTGTGTGTTGTGAACATTTGTTACTTCTCGGTGAAGAGTCCAAGACGGTACGCTATACAAACATCATCCAATAATAGTGAAATATCTTGCTTACCAGACTCTTGCATGGGAAACAAATGATGGTGCCGGAGAGACAAAGAGCAAGAATGAAGAATCATGCTGAGTTTCAAAACGATATTCAGCATCACACTATACTGGGAAACGTTGTGAGAAGTCTTCCGCATTTGATCTTGGAAACCTCTCACTGTGAATGGAACAATTTTTGGAATGTTTATCACTTCAGCAAAAGCGACCTCTAAAAAGAAGGCATGCCTCGGGATTCTCCATTTCAAGTCACCAAGTTTAGACTTGTCTTACCACCTCACCACCTCCGGCTTCCCTGTTCAATGATCTAGTCTCAATGTCTCCCGATCACCAAGGCGATTTTTAGATGTTCCTTGACTGATGAGTTGATGATTTGCGTAGAGCAGATGGGCATGAGCAGCTCGGAGACAAGAAGGGTGCAGTGTTGGCGATAATGTTGATATCAGCTTGCAGCCTTCAGCATTAAATACGGATCATGTCAGCAGAATCATGTCAGCAGAATTGTAGCAGATCACACTACCTAGGAAGTGGATGTGACTCGTGACCAAAAAAACATGCAATTGCGCAGATTTTCCTCTCTGTAACACTTGATCATTTGATGCCTTCAGCAGACTTTGCTCGCCTCAGGCCGAAAGGATCTTCATTGGTTGACCACAGAGGCGTTGTCCAATGCTTTCAACTTGGAGGATGGCTTGAAGAAGTCCCTCCAAGGCAAAATCGATGCATTCTACAACAATTAGCCGAGCGAAGATTGGCCGATTGGCCTCCAAGCTGTCACTTGTTTTGAAGCTAAGAAACCACCAGAACCAGAACCAGGTGGCAACTTGCAGTTTTTGTTGAATCATTTGAGGCACTGATTGGGTGATAGCACCAAGACTTGAAAGAAATCCACGGCTTGGGGTAATCACCAAGGCATCGCTGCGGGAAAGCTGCGGAGAAGACGGCTTGAAGATATCTTGAAGTGGGTGATGACTGAAGATGGTGGGAATTTTAAGTTTTGAAATGTTTTGAAGCATGTGAGACGTTAGCATTTCAAATTTGCATGTTTTATGTTGTGATTGCCATTTGCATGGCAATTAAATAGACATTATGATGTTGTAGAAATACTCTTGGTGCATCATACATTTTACCTTCGCCGCCAAACTTGAGACGACAGAAACCGCTATTTGTTTAAATATGATTGGTGTACCAATTTGGGTGATGAATGGTTGAAGTTAAAGATCCAACGTTCCCATCTAAAATCAGTTGATGTCAGCAGAGTTAGGGGAAAGTGCTTAGAAGGCTGTCCACACCAGCCGTGAGATTCGCAGATGGCTAGTCAGATTCAACTCACGACTTTGACGTCGCCACCCACCTGTTGTGATTATTTTGCGAGATCCTTGGAGCAACACGCAGTGACTTCAGCACAGGTACTGCACTTTGTTGCACAGTACTTGCTGCCTGAACAGTCCATACTTGGTCAATGTCATTAAGCTTTGCAATGGATTTGGGGTTGATCGAGAAAATGTATGGTTACTAAATTAATAAATATATATATATATACATATATTGCATATGTATATAAATATATGTAATTCATTCATATATATAGATATTATAATTTGTTTTGTTCCTCCCAAATTGGTAGAGAGACCAATGCGTGAACTGTTGCCAGTGCCAAAGGCATAGGACCCAGTGCAGCAGTGCTAAAACAGATCCGAACCTGAAGGTTTATGACATGCATTCGAGGAAGAGTAGAATGCACAGTTTGACTGAGATTCTTTGGTTGGATAAATACTGTTCAATTTGATGAGAGGATTTGAAAGAACTCAGCGATAATATGATATAACAGGGAACACAACAGATACCATACGTTTTCTCTTGTTTGCACCCTTTTACCAAGGGGCTCTTCGGTTATTCACCTTACTTGTAGAATGTTGCGGGGTCATATGCAACTATCAACCGGATCTGCACCTATACAGGAGCATTTCTCGCAGATGTTCATTTGGTACATTTGCTTCATCAGCTTTGATCACTTGTCAGGAGCCACCGCCAAAGAGGCGTCGCGCCTCGCGTTTGTCAGCAGATATGCCACCTCCTATGCCAGTGAAGCAGGAGTCAAAAGCAGATTCAGACAATTGAAGCCAAAGTTGATTTTAGATGAGAATCATCAACCATTTTTAGAAGTTTCCAACTATATAAACATATTAATAAACTAAACCCTCCTTTGATGAGAATAAGCATTCAGGATCAATAAATTCTGCTTAGCATACGAGACTAAAGGCCAGAAGATGACCTCTGCACACGTCCTCTCCACCAGGAGCTGCATCCAGCTGTTGGGGCAGCCAATTCGGGTGGGTGGGACGATGCCGACTTCTCGTTAGCAGCTGTTTTTATTCAATGATCGAGGTGGCAATTCATGTTCATAGATTGCTATCATGAGATACAGTCATGGGATGTTTGGGATGATGTGAATTTGTAATATGTGTTTCTCTGTTTAGATTTCTTATTGCCATGGCCACGGTATATTTAAATATTATTGGTAACAAGTTGTTTGATGTTTCTCATTGCACCCTCGCGGTGCCAAACTAATTCTTCAGGTCAAAATGGAAAAGGAAGAAGAAGAGGATGAATCTTGGTTGCCAAAAGCTATCAGGCATCAGCAGGCATTTAGCTGCACACACCTGGGATGCCTTGTGGGGAGGCAGAGAACAAGGGTAAGGCGCCAAAGAAGTCTCAAAAGCTGATAGGTAAAATCCGTGAATATGATATTATCCAAGATTTCAGCTTGGCAATTCATGTGGTCGCTTTTTCAGATGTTAAATGAGGTTGGTCGTGGTAGGGTGAATTGTTGCTTGCCGGTGGCTCCAGTTTCATGGGGCACAGCCACAGGGGAGCCATGGATAGGGCCAAAGTGCGTGTGACGATGCCATGGGCTGCAAATGGCGTGAAGAGCCAGGTGAGAACAAAGCCCAATCGATTTGTCGGTGTCTTGGCGAAGTTTGATGGGACGGCTTGGGAAGGGTTGTTTTCCGCTCGCAACATGGACCATCTGATCATGGAACGATCATGACAAGATGTGCACACACACATTATGTAATGGTGCAAGTGATTAGTACTCGTACCGACTTCCTACAGTTCCTATATATCATTAAGAAAAGGTGATGATCCCAGCCTTGCACATCACGGTAAGCCCCGTCCTGGATGCAAGGAAACACACCAAGACTAGTTCTTGCGGTTGGCTTTGTGGCTTTGCTGTTGGCTACAACGCTGGGGCAAACTGCTTTTGTTCCAGCTCCCAGACAAGCACAAGCGGATGCAACGGCATGGAGTCTTAGGCTCATGTTGGAGTTTTACACTTGTCTTTGGCCTGCTTTGTTTCTGTCAGCACTACCCAGCAAATACATGTATACTAGTACAACTAACACATGAAATATCATGAAATAGGGAATCCCTCCATATCACTTCGATCTTTGGGAATCGGGAACGATCTGGAACCTATAACTGGCATCCTGCATCCAGCTCCTGATTCTATTGCCTGTATTGGCTTCAAGGAATATTAGTGGGTAAATTCAACATCGAATCAGTGAGGTTGGTACATGTTGGTACCATGTCCAGCAGTAGAGATTCCGCTTGCACACCTGTACGCACACCAATATTACAGTATATGATGATAGTACGTCATAGTATCACATAGTCTGAAACAACGCCAAATTGTATGTGATAGAATTGATAGATCGATATTTTTTGGTCAACATCTCTGTTTAGACTTCTAAAATGTTGATCTTATTTGTGTTGTTAATTTCGCTGACGCATCACCGTAAGAGTCTCCATGTACCCCAAGGAATTTGGCAGCAAGTGCTGGCGCCTTGGCAACTGGCCTAGGCCTGGCAGAAAGCGTGGCGGCACAAGAGCTTGCGGAGCAGGACCAGCTGATGGCAGGGAAATTGAACGATATGTCCTTTTTTTATAAGGGGGACGGACCCAAAAGTTCTGTTGTAGGTTTGATATCGGTCTTTGTCATGGGTTATACTGTAGGGTGTTATTTGTGTACTTTGTGTGCACTATGGTGTTGCCATGCAACTATTTTGATTGACAAATTGGTGGCCTTTTGCCATGCCAACATGTTCAACTTTTCAGAGTCTATCAAACCGAAGTCGTTGCACCGTGGAAACAGTTCGATTGATCAACTCGATACTATGTGCTGTATTGGTAGAGCATACGTGGTGTTGGCTACTCCAAGATTGTTTTTACAAATGCGATTGTTCCAATCTTTTCTGTATTTACGAAATGCACACAGTTGACAAGTATCTTTCAGACATGTCAAAATTTGAAATTATTCATGTGACTTCAACGAATCATGTTGTTCAGTGACAATGTTTTATACACACAAATCACAAATCAATTTCAATTGATATTTGGGAGAGCAATTTGGAAGATGAGTTTGTTTCCCTACTCAATGGTGAGCTATTTGGAGCCGCAGAATCATAGCCTGGAAGGATTTGACACCAGAGAACTTCAGGCCCGTTTGTCCGGCCAGCTCCTTGGACAAGTTTAGATGATTTGGAAGCTTCAAAGGTTGTTCCCCTTCCCCATACCATCCATGTATGGTATATTTATATACCTACATTAAGGATGATTACGGTAAATGTAGGTAAATATGCCATACTTGGATCCTATGGGTTCAGTTTCCCAAGTTTTTTGTTTACATATTTTTACCATCAAAGGTTTTTTTCATGGTGAAGATTGTATTTCCAACTTTGGAATTCACAACCTTTTCTTTTGTCTGCCCGGGTGGTTGTATAGACTTCTTCAGACACTACTCCTCGAAGAGGGGGGTGTTGATATTCACCACCACTTGGGCATACCCACATATACACCCTGACATGCAACGTACTGTTGCTTCGTGGCTCAAGGGAAAAAGGAGCTGCTTAGCGGTATATGGACTTGGGACCCTGGTAACAATAGGTTATCAGCCGTATGGCGGACAGATTGTTGTAAAGTTTGATGGGTTTTACCATATGCCATATACAGATATACTTTCGGTATATTCCTACTAGTAGTAGGTTTTTTAGTTTTAAGTTGGGGTTTCCTAGGATTGTAAAAACCATCAATGTTCAGCAACAAAGAAGGGTTACGTCCTCATGAGTTGGGGAGCTTCCAGCAGATGAACCTGAGTTCAGGTTTTTGGGTTCCAGTTTTGGGTTCCAGTTTTTGGATATCAAATCATGTGTGAATTCCGGTGTTTGTATGGTTTTGTGTGGGTGAAGATGCTAGAACTTGTCCATGCCAGAGATTGTTTTGACACCTTTTCCGATGAAACCACCAGATATCAAACAAAAATGATCAAACAACAATCAAAGTTATGTTTTGAACAGTTGTTTGTTTTTTTCAGTTTGGTTGATGTTGTTTTTGGTTTTGCATTGACACAGGTGATGGTCTCTATGGCTTTGGAAAAGCTGCCGCGGATGGATTGCTGGGTTCCGAGGGCGCAGAATATCGACCCTTGGCCATTGAAGCTTTGCTGCGAGTGAGGCGCCCATTTGGATGAGTTCCAAATGATGAAATGTCAGTCGGAATAGTACAGTAGTATGAAATGACGGAATGAATCTCTATCTATCTAGATTCTAGATTATTCTGGGTTCACTTTTTTTTTGCACCATAACTTCCTGGGAGTCTTAATTCTTGTCCGTTTGAAAAACACGTAGGTTTTTGCATCCAAGCAGGCTGGAGGTGTGCGTGCTGGAGTCTTTCGTCTACGAGGCTGTAGTGCCCTTCGTGCAGCGAAAGGGTCTCGGATGGATCTTGCCGTTGCATGAGACTTGGCTGAAGTCGGAAATGGGTCCCTGGGTTACAAATGGATGGTGGCGCTTCACAATGATAGACATGTAAGCGCCACTCACAAATGCGTCCTTGGTATGTTCCAGATATTGAAGACAAAACAAATTTGGAAATCCGTCACTTTTTGGAACCCTTCAATATGCATCAGGAAACTCAGTTCTTGTCAACCGGTGCCGACACAGACTCCACACACCAACCCAGGAAACTATTGACACTGTCATTGCGGGGACCGTCTTTGCAGTTGCTGTTAACTTCATCCTCTTCGGGACGACCAAAATCTTGTCCGTGCTGGGCATTTATCATGACTTCTTGATCGGCGCGCCCCTGCGTCTTATCGGTTTTGCCATTCTTCCAGAGCAGAAACCCAAAGAGACTTGCCTGGCAAAAGCTTGCAAAAGGATGTTAAGTTTGATGATCAAAGGGACACATGCATGTCAGGACTGAATTTGGAAGTTGGCGATGATAGGTCCCAACATGTCTTAAGAAAGCATGAATGCAGCTGCTGCACAAGTTGCACAGTGCAGAAGTTTTCATTTCAGCATCCCTCAACTCCTAATCAGCATTTGAATTGTTGCTTCTGACGAGTCAAGCTTAAAGACCCCTGTTTCAAGTTTGAAGTCGTGCCAACTCATGCTACATGCCTCCAAGTCAATGCGCAACCTCAGGAGACGCCATTTATTCAGATTAACTGGCCGGGCACGCAGCAGACGACGGAAGAGATGGAGGAGGCACCTCATTTCAGCCATCTCGCGTAACGTTTGCTCTCCAAAGATGAGTGGCTTGATCAGATGACAACGCGTTTGAGTGTCAATTTAGTTGACATGTGATACGTCTGATACGTTGTTATGCTTATTTCATATCCCTCCATCAATCTCCATTTTAGCACAGGAGAGCGAGCCGCCTCCTCCTCCTGCGGCTCCTCTAGCTGTCTTTGGTTGCTCAGCCCCATTTGGTCCAAAGTTTCATAACACCTTCAGATGCAATGTGATGTAATGATGTTTGGCGGCACGAAGCTTGAGCAGTCAGGCACAGCATTCAAAATACGATCAGAAAACATCTCGCTTGTGTTCAACATATTATTAGCCCTGGTTAGTTTGCACATGGGAAATGTGAAAATTGTGAAATACGCGTTGCTTTGGCAGCAGATTGTGGTTTGTCCTAGACTAAGGTGGAATTTGCAAGGGCTATGGCATCTTCGCGGGTATTCTCAAAGACTTTCTGGAAGGTGTGGACACATTTGCCGGAAGATATCTTGCATTCTTTAGTGCCATGGCTTCCTATTTGTTTCTTGTTGAGTTGATGCATTCTTTATGACAGAAGTACTCCGTGTGTGGGTTTCCATTTTTGACAATGTGACTTGTTTTTCGAGGTATTTTATATATCGCCTTCAAGTGGGCTCACTTCAGACTCTTCAATGACTTTCCACCATTTTAGGGATGATAGGCTCAATGTGTTGCGAAGACCTCTGCGTTGTGAATGTGACATTGCGACAGCCATTGCCAAAGAGACAGAAAAAAGGCGGCAATGCAGCATGAATTTTCGATCAGAGATTTGGAAAATAACTTTTGTGGGATGAACTTTTGAGGAATCTCAGACTACTGATTGGCAGAAGACAGGCCATCCTGTCACCAGATGAAAGAGTGAAATGGATTGAAACGTCTTTGCACTGTTTGGTTCTCAACCACTTGCAACAAATTGTTCACATTTGGCGATCAAGAGAAGGTGGATACCAGTCTGGAGGGAGGCTTGTATGTCCAGATGTTGCAGGGTCCTGCAAGTTTCCTTGGTGTTTGATGTGCGTGTGCGCGTGTGCGCAGGTTGTGTTTTATATAAGGTATGTATATATTTGTATATATATATGGAATATATATATATATATATGGAATATATATATATATGGAATATACATATATATATGGAATATATATATATATCAAAAAGGGAGGTAAACCGCATGATACTGTGATACTGTATAAGTATTGTGTGGGAGGGTTGAAGGAGTGATAAGTTCCAGGTCATGATCACTGGCTTTTTTTCCAATCAGAAGCCAACCCCAAGTGCCCTCCTCCAGCAGCAAACACGTGGATAAGTTTTCAATAACTGCGTTCAAGAGATTAGCACAACTCCAGCATGATCCTCTCAATCATAAGTTTCAACCTTTTTCAACATGGCACTCTGAACATGGGTGCAATAGTTTGTTTAATGAAATGTTATTGGATGATACTACTGACTATCTCATAATATAATGTAAAGTCATACAGTGGTTTTTCTTTAAACACCATAAGCATGATTAGTATGCATGTATACTTAATCATTGACTATGTAGTCCTCATCTCATTCAAGATATAAACATTTGAGATATTTATATATTCAATGATGTGATGCTTTGTATACAGTATACAATTATACTATATAACCAAGTTCATCTATCATACTTAGCATCACTGATATGGAAAATCAATTCATTCACTTGCCCCCCTTGGAAACCCACAAAGGACACCAACGCCCTGGACGCCCTCATCGCTGCCGCGGGGACCGTCCCGGTGAAGTCTGAAACGCCGAAGAAGACGCTGCAGCCGTGACTTGCCGGAGTTGGAACTGAGAATTGTGCCAAGGGAATAGTCAAAACATGGGTAGGTGATATTCATGCCCAACAAATTTATGTGATACTTAGATTCATGGTAGGAGGATGTCAGTTTTGAAAGATCTTTGAGGATTTTTCCAGTGTGCTTGAAGAAAAGGCAGGACGTGTTTGGCGGATGTGCAAGTGAAATCATCAGGGCTAATTATATGATATATGGCTTCTGCATCAAACCCCCAAAAAGAGTATGAGAAAAGGCAATCTTCGTAATGAATGATGAATACGAGGATTATGGTCGCGATGCTAGATAACATATTTTGATTCCGTCGTTGTCAGGTATGATGAATTGTTATTGTGTTGCACTGGCACAGTATCGCATAGCAATTGTGCAAAACAAAGAAGTTGTCCATCAGCGCAGCTCAACAACCGAACCACAAAACAAGTTTGCATAAACCTGCATGCAACAAACATGAAGGATGTAATCCTTAACAGCTCCATTTTTGTGTTGAAAAGCCACCATTGAATAATCAAATCTTCGGGACTCTAAGGTCTTCAAAGGCTCAAGCTGTGAAGATGGAACCTGTGAAGACGGAACCGCCACCTGTTAAGGCGGATGGTAATGACGTGATTGGATATAGGGATGTAATGAGAGATGTGGAATGGATGTATGATGTTGCAATGGGTTGGATCTACGTATGCATATAAATACGTATATATATATATAACGGATATACGTTGGGGTCCCGGGACTTTTTGAGTTTGCTTTTTACCTTTGCTGGGAAAGGGCAGGCGGCAAGATGTGCTTGCTGCATATGGGGCAACCGCCAGGCCGAGGAGGAGGATGATGACACAGAGGAAGAAGACGATCCACTGATGGGTTTCAACCTTAGCGCACAAACGGATCACAAACGGAATTTTCGGCTGGCAAGCTCTTTATAACTCTTTGACAGTCAGTGCTGCAAAGAGAGAGAAGAGAAGGGAGAGGTGGTCATTTCATCAATGCAAAGAAGAAACTGCTGTAGAACGGACATGGATTCTTTGCATCGCTTGATGCGATACATTTTTCTGGCATTCGACATTTGCTTTCATGAGGTGCTGCATTGAAGGCAGCACGTGTGAAACCAGAGATGGATTGAGCAGATTGAGCAGCAAGTTATGTGAACTTCCTTTGGGGGCCTTTGCATTGCCAAGGCCTTTTCAATATCGAATGAGTATGTATGAGTTCTTATCTTTTTGAGTATATGCGGACACGTTGAAGCAAACATATTGGCACAAATGATAGAGCGTCACTTGTTGACAACGAACATCAGCATTGTAAGAGTTTGACAGCAAGCAAAGCTCCCCAGACGGATCCTACCAGCGCAGCAAGAGAATCTTAATGGTGAAGAAAGGTTTGGTGCAGAGGTCGTGTTGAAGTATCATGCCCCTCAAAGGCTCAATGTGGAGAGATTGTTTGTAGGAAGTGCAATCCAGAGGATGGCACAGCTGGCACGTATTCAAACTAATGTTGCAAAAGGCATATCATGAAATCATTTCTGATCGCAGTAGGTTCACAGCATGAGATGACCACAGTGGAGCATGCCAATCAGCGAATCAGCGTCTCCGAAGTTTGAAGACGAGTATCACGAAGCAAAAGCAGCCAGAGACAACAAGACAGCGAATACGCATCTACATGTGTGATAATAGCTGAGCGGCCAGCAATGTTTGACAAAAGAGCAGGGAGTAGGCGATGCTTGAAGTGGTTGATTCGAGAGACATACAAGTAGTCTTCCAGAATCTGTTCCCTAATGCAATTGCATTGTTCATACTTCCTACGGACGCTGCTTCTCAACACATTTTTCTGAGAAAGACTTTGCTTCACAGTTCTTCCGCTTGCGATGGTGGATGCCCTTCGTTCGGTCCTAAGATAGAACTTGAATCATTTTTGGCTTTTCTCAGACCATCCATGCACGGCAAATTTCCCACAGTACATTTTTCCCGCTAGGAATATGAGGGAATACGTATAAAAGGATTACGAGATTGATATGAAGTGAAAACCACATTAATTAGAGACCTCAATGGCTAGGAATGTGCACTAAGGGATTAAAAAACTTGATGAGGTGAAAGCCTTGGAAAATTACAGCACACCGCAAGAAATCGGACTGTCCAATGCGGGAAGTTTGTAGCACACTTCTTATGAACTGTATGATATTTGTGGCGGCTGTATGGGGGAAAAATCCACAATGAACGTTTTTTTTTTCGCAGAACATGTTGGTAGCCAACTGCAATACAGCTATATATGTACAGCTTTCAGATGTTCCAGGTGTGCCTTTTTGTGGCCTGCGGACGAGCCGGATCCAGTAGCAGTCTCAAGGGATTCCTGAAAGAACCCTAGCTATCGACACACTTCGCATCCAAGTTGTGCGATTTGATGTTGGTATTGAACTACTAAAGGACGAAGGTTTTAGATGACTATACTACTCCATTGCTTGCAAAACGTTTTGGACACAAAGTCTCCAGGCAAACAGCTCCAAGGTTTGTCAGGCTCAAGGAGTGCAGAGATGGGTCCAGCACATCCATGGTGCACGAAACTTGTTCTGTTGATATGGCCTAAGGCCCAAAGCCGGAATGGATAGCATATCAGCATAGATACTCTTGGGATTGCCTCAACTGTTCATGGCTTTGTGATGATTATCCTTGTTAAATATTGCTATCATGATTTGATGAAGTCACTACTACAACCTGTGAGCTACCACAAGGAATCTCACACAGGCACATCGTTAACACACATCACTTTTTGCTGGGTCGCGTTTGTGCATGCTCGAGTGCATTCGTCGCGCTGTGCCTGATCAGCATGTTTGGGATCCTGTGGCGTTTGGACCGCTATTGGGTACTGACTTGTCAAGATGTGTTCAGGGCCTGGGGATTGTAGGTGTCTTCGGCAGAATGTTTGATTATCCAATGGATGATGTTGCCAGATGGGCTTCAAAACCTCACCTTTGGTTCTAACTTTAATCAGACCTTGGCAAACGTGAAGTGGCCCAGCAACCTTCAAAGTTTAGTAGTTCACGAGGTATCTTGTCAACAATTGGATGTTTCTCTACCCAGCAGTCTCCAAAGCCTTGACTGCATGGGCGTGAAAGCCTCTTTTACCTGAAACAGATGACATTTGTTGGCAGCTGACCCGAGCTGTGTCACGGGTTGGATTTTCAAGACCTCCAAAATGGCCATTTGATTCCATTATTTGAAACGGACGACAAGTCGCTTCATTTGGATGACCACCAGATGCCCTTGAGGTGAACAAGAAATGACACACTTGACCTGTTTGAAACTGAAGGAAGGGCCCATTTTACACCCAAGTCTTGAGCCAAGGACCATGGGAAAAGATGAGGCACCCTTGGCGCAGTTTTATGATGCTTGGTCGCGTTATGGAACTAATCAGGCACGTGCTTTTTGACAGCTGCTATAGGTCGTGGATGCAGTTGGCACTAATATGACTCCACCCTGATGCCTTTTACGAGGAAGATCTCCCGTCATTTGACATGTTCCTTCTATTCCTATTCTTCAACATGTATCATGTGCCTTTACAGTACACAATTTGATTCTCTCTCGGCTCTCTTAGACGCCCTGTCTCTCTCTATATCATCCATACATGATGGATACTGTAGCCGTTGTTTAGAATGATTTTCTTCACCCTTCATTTATATATAGTTTTATAAGAAAACTCTCCAGAACTCCTCGACCAGTCTAGGTTTGCCACCTGATTGTGAGCCATTGTGACCATGCGTCAAATTTCTCGAAAATTCTGCCTCCTACCCCTCAATCTCAGACCCCTTTAGCAGGGACTTTGAAAACGCACTGTTTCCCGAGATGGGACAGCAATGATGCAACATGTTCTGGTTGCATTTCGCAAATGTGCTATTCTGTGCTAGTTCTTGGTTAGTGACACCAACAAGCTCCTTCTACTGCAAGACTGCTGTATGCTGAGGAGAAGCTCAGTTCGGAACAGAAGAAGAGCCTCTCAAATGCTGTGACTGAAAAGCTGCAAGGCCCAAACTCAAAGTACTGAAAAAGCTATAAGAAATATCGTTTCGAAAGTTTCAAACTCAACTCACTCGAGTTCAGCCAATAGCCCAGATATGTAGAATTTCTATACCCTCAACTACTAGGGGTCTGGAATGCCTGAACCTGCAGGCTCTCCCTATCAAGGGTCTAAAATGGTCAAGGGATCATTTTAGACCCTAAACCCTTGAACCATTTTAGACCCTCGGGGTGTTCTGTGTTTTGCTCGCAGCATTGTCTTTGAAGAAATTTTGAACGAATATCCCCCATGTCCATATCCCTTTCAGAATGAGGGACAGGAGTTCCTTTAAAAATTGGTTCAAAAATGCTGAGCACTAGAATTTGGATTTTTTGGAACTTTGTATTTTGGAATTTCGGATTTGGGATCTTGGGATTTGGATTTTGAATTGTGTTTTTTGGATTTTCGATTTTGGATTCTGGATCTTGGATATTGCACGGCCCTTGCCCACACACGATTTCTACTTGTTTGGTGGACCAATTTTGGGTTGCAGACCCCATCATCCCATCAAACCAGTTCAAACAACACATCCACAACTTAATTCTGCAAGGTGTCCACCCAGCCAGCCATAAGAAATACTAACTTCAAACCGCCACTGTGCGGTCTAAAGTGATTTCCCACTTTGATTTGGAACCAGAAATTCATTAAAGGCTTGGCCATCTCAATTCCAGACCCCCCTTGATCAGACCCATTACTATTCTAGAAACAGCATCCAGCATCTCAACATCTCATGCCGTCAAACCAGTTCAAACAGCACATCCACAACTTAATTCTGGAAGGTGTCCACCCAGCCAGCCATAAGAAATACTAACTTCAAACCACTGTACAGGTCTAAAGTGATTTCCCACTTCAATTTGGAACCAGAAATTCATTAAAGGCTTGGCCATCTCCATTCCAGACCCCCCTTGATCGGACCCATTACTATTCTAGAAACAACATCCAACATCTCAACATCTCATGCCAGCAAACCAGTTCAAACAACACATCCACAACTTACTTTTGGAAGATGTCCACCCAGCCAGCCAAAAGACATACTAACTTCAAACCCCTGTACAGTCTAAAGAGATTTCCCACTTCAATTTGGAACCAGAAATTCAAGGCTTGGCCATCTCCATTCCACACCTCCCTGATCAAACCCCATGATGAAGCGCTCGCAGAAGCTGTGTTCGTCAAACTTGTTTGTTTTGTTTCTCCCTTTTTCCTTCCAGCTTGTGGAATTTAAGGTGTCAGATTTTGAAATTTTGTTTACCTGAGTGCCCATCAGATTTTCCACTAGTTTTCTGTTGATGAGTTTTTGCTGAAGGATATTCACGCAAAAGATCTCCAAAGATACCACCAACTACGACTAAAAGCCTAGGATGGAAATACATAGAGGTACTCTTTTCCAAAAGATGTTCTAGGGAAAACCATTTCAGACCACCCAGCACTTTAGAGGGCCAAAGGTCTAAAATGGTCCCTGAAAATTCTATAACCGGCATATGGCAAACCATTTTAGACCCACCAAAAAGGGGTCTAAAATGTTCGGCTGGGGGTCCCTGCCAAGTACTTGAGGGTATGAATTTCTGCATGTAGTATAACAGCCTGTGGGTGAAACATGTGGGATATGTGGAGTCCATCCAGTTTTTGACACTTTTTGTTAAGATCCCAAAGCTTTTTGTGAGGCATTATCGGCGGATATGGCGAGCTTGGTGTCCTAGTGGAGTACATCTCAGTCCCTTGCTCCATTGGATCCGTTTATGATTGACTCCATAAATGATTGAAATGATGGCACCAAATTATGCAAAATGATGAACTGACATGTGACATGCATCATGTACACTTCATATTAAATGGTTCATGCAGCACAACAACACATAATACTACCCTACAGGGTATGAACAGTTCCCCCAGGTGTGCTTAAAAGGAGCCCAGTTGTATGTTCCCATTGATCTCCTGATGGGACAATATTAATTCCCAAGGTGAAGATCTGATTTTTAGATATTTTTAGCAGTGATGAGCAAGTAGGTTGGATTTGAACCGTTTCTCCACCAAGATGCGCATCATTAGGGTAGTTACAAGTTGCATCAAGTCATCATTTGGAATCGCATATGACGATTCAAGCTATGATGCACCCGCCTTGCACATGCCTTATCAAGTTCTTCAAATCAACATCCTCAGGTAATGCTTCAATCCAGCCGACCAAAAGAGACGATCCAAGCGGAGTTGGAGGCATAGGGCATAGAGTTCTTTTGATTGCAGAGGACCCAGCCTCGTTATGGAGAACCGAGTTGCTAGTAGCAAACTAGTCAGGCTGTGACGTTGTGTCAGTGACGGGGTCCAATGGTCCAACACTGACATTTGGAGGCCTTCTTGCAAGATGAGAGTGGCCCCTTCACAACTTGGCTTTGCGTGACTTGGAGTATCATGGTTTGAGGTGGGCAGATGCGTCACAACAAAACCTGAATCCAGATTGAAGAATCTATTTTTGCTGTTCTTTACTTACATGGCCCAGACGTGTTTTCATATTTGATCATATTTGCATGTTTTGACATGTACTGTACTCATACAATATATATATATAGTCCCAGTCATGAGCGGTGTATATATTTGATCGTATTTTGTACATGAATCCATGCATCCGTTACACACATGCATGTACATGTGCGGAAATCCATCCATTCATCCTTCCGTACGTACATTCATGCTTGCGATCATAGATGTATGTGTCTTATGATGGCAGATGGAAATGGCACCATTGCCACACTGGCGACGACGATGACGCTCTAGCATTTCCCTGTCACAACAGGTTTGAGGGAACCTATCAGAATCCCCAAAACATACAAATACAAATTGAGCCACGTTTTTTTTGAAATGAAGGAACCTTCTTGTGTGGGGAACTCATGTTGACTCCGCGGAAGCGGAAACATTGGTATTTACAGGTTCGCGTAGGCACGCGTAAGCACCTCGCGGAAGCTTCACGATAATCTTCGCGTAAGCAATCTGCGTAAGCAAATCTGGGATCAGTCTTTCAGGTTTCGCCGCGCAAGCTTAGAGTATGCAAGTGCGGCATGAATCTGACTGGGCATTTTTCGCTCAGGGTCCCTCGCGTATCCCGGCGAAAGCCTCGCGAAAGCTCTCGCGGAAGCAAACCATGTCCCGCCAACGCCCCCCTCCACGTGTCCTTAAAAGCAAGATGTACCCATCAAGGGGAAGATGTGCCGATGAAGGGGAAGAGGTGCCAATGAAGAGGAAGATGTGCCAATGAAGAGGAAGATGTGCCAATGAAGTGGAACATGTGGCCATGAAGGGGAAGATGTGCCCATGAAGGGGAAGATGTGCCCATGAAGAGGAAGATGTGCCAATGAAGCGAAAGATGTGGCCATGAAGATGTGGCAACTCTCGTTTCAAGAAGTTGAAAACAAGAGCGTTCGCGAAAGCATTTCGCGAAAGCAAGCTTCCCGCGAAAGCGCGCGTAAGCACCCTTCCACAAAAAATGGCCTCCGCGTAAGCTTGCGCGCAGGTTGTCCTCCAGTGTATAGGGCCGTTACCACCAAAAAAAACACGGCTCAATTGGCGATAATAGGGCGAATAACCAGGAGGCTGTTTCTTGTACCCGCATGAGAAAAGTGATGAGTGATAAGTAGAGATATTCATTCTGACTCGGTGTGCCTGCCCTGTGCCATACCACTCGAGGAGAAGTTGGCAAAGATGACGGAAAGTTCTAGTGGAAAGCGTCGTCGCAAGAAGGATCCAAAGGCGCCACTTCCATGGTGGGTAGAAGCTGTGTGCCATAGGAGGTGGCGATCGTCATCAGGATCCTGATGACAACAGCGATGATTGTGGCAATGATAATGGGGGGCGGAGGAGGACGGGTAGAAGGACGAGGAGGAGGACCAGGAGGATGTTTCTTATACAGTAATGATTATGAGTTAGTTAGGACTTGCGACTGTTAGTTGTGACGAGTATGGCGATGAGGATGACGACCGCAGCTGCAATGCACCTCAACTATAATATGGAATCTTATGAGCCACTATAGTGCCAAATCTGTCCAGATCATTTGGGAGGTTTTTGACAGCACTCAAGGCACATGCTTCCCTTGTTCACCACGCCAGTTGGTTCAGGAAAGTAAAGATGCCAAGGAAGGCACCGATGCGGCAGCAAGAAAGGCAGGGCAGACATCATCTTGAGAGTTCTTAACGATCCTGGCCTCTGTGTGTGTGTTTCCTCCCTCTTGGGCAAGATTATTATCTCATCAACTCCGACGCCCAACAAGAATTTGCCGCCCATAACATGACCCCCTAACCTGAAAACCTGCTGGTGCTTATCCACCCCTATATAATCCTATTTACAATGTACATAGCAACTTTTTTCATAACGCGCTGCTCCGAAAACTCAGGCCAAAAAGGAAAAGAAGGCTGCAGCTGCTGCTGCCGCCACCGCCGCAGCAGCTGCTGCTGCTGCCACCGCAGCTCCTGCACCCGCTGCCCAAACTGAGCGCCGCAGTCGCAGCCGGAAACGGCGGCGCCGTGCAGCGGCCGCTGCACCAGGAGCTCCTGGGGCGGCCGCTGCCACATTGACTGCGGCAGATCGGAAGGCGAAGCTCACTCCAAATGTTGAGCCTTGGCAAGAACCGAGAACCGTTTTCTTTGCGTGCATGTTGTTTTCATGATTTTGTTTGATTTTGTTGAGTCAATGTATCAAACATTTTGTGTTCCAATGATGAGATTAGAGATGCCTCGTATCAAGTGGTGATGTTTGTGGGGGGGTCTTTGGCCAATCCCAGGACTACATACATGAGCCTCGAAAGGATGCAGCTGCAGATGCAACACGATGGTCTTTCCGTGCAGAAGCCCCTCGTGGAGGAAGGCCAGAGGCAGCCCCAGCGCCTGCCGGTTATATGCCACCGGCATATCCACCAGGCACGTGGATGAGGATGCTGAATTGAACATTATGGCACCAGTACCCATGGCTATGTTGGCTCCCCAAGAGTGAGACCTGGGCAAGGGACACATTTTTTTCTGTAACACCGGGGTGTTTCAGCAACAATAGTTTTCCATGTATCACACCGATTTTTTGTGACAGACTTGTTCAAATTAAGTGCAACTGCACCCTTAGCCTTAGTCCTTTGGAGAATCATGAAGATTCAAAATATTTTGGACCCATACAAACTGAACCGAAATCACACATGCTCTGGAAGATCTCCAACTTTTGGCCACAGGCCCGCCAGGCCCGCCAGCTTACCCGGCATCACGGCCGCCGTTCACACCAGCTCCACATGCTCCGTATGCAGCTCCTTATTCAGCTCCGCAACACAGCCCCGCACAATTCTTCACACCAAAGAAGTGGAAAGTGGCACGCAGCAATACAGTTGTGCGGAAGACTGATGCTGGGCTTAGCGTTTGTTTCGCGTTTTGTTGCCAAATGTTTGTTTCATGAGGTTTCTCGAGATGATTTCTTGGAGCAGTTGATGCTTTTGAGTTGGTCCTGTCTTTGGACAACAAATTCATGATTTGTGAATGAGGAGAAGCTTGATAGTGATGAAGTACAGAAGTTGCAGGAGGGTGAAATTGTCGAGCAGGCGGCAGGTTCCTTTGTTCACTACCCCTGTCAATTCTAGGTTCAATTAGCTTTTGCATTGTTTTTATGTTTAATGTTTTTACATATTATAGAGATACAAGCCATCCTTTTCCGGATGTCATTCCTCCATGATCAATGCACTATATTTCCCTCCTCAAGATGGATAGCTGTTGCTTTTTCGTTCAGGTGGCTCCATCCTTCACCACGGAGAATGGCATTGTCCGTGTACAGATACGACATCCTTCATCGCCATTGTTCCCAAAGCCTATTGGTCACTTGGGCACAACATTTGCAAAACTGGGCGGTGGACACTCAAGATATTCCATTTGATAGTTGTTTTGTTATGTTTTGTTCATTTCTTCGATGTTTGGCCCATCAGATTTGATGAGATGTGCATGTCCTTGCAAGACACTCCAGGTTGGGTTACTCAAGATGCCAGCGCAGCTGGGGGTCCAAAGTTCTTAGAACCAGGCCCCGAGCCCATGAAAACATCAGGCGAGGCGCTGATGTCATGCTACACGCAGATACCAACCTAGCCCTTGAAATAGGCCTCCTCACAAGAAAACTAGTCTTCCAACCATCCATTTTCAGGGGCAAGCTGTTCGTTTTGGGGAGTGTACCTTCGCATGGATTTGTAGCTTTGACATGGTGTGAAATATGATTTGGCCATATTTGGCCCTTGACAGCAGGTGGTGGCGCCGCTAGTACTGGTGGTAGCTCCTGGCGACCCAGTGGTGGCAGCAACTTGGAGATGCTTTCAGATGCAGTGATGATGGACATTATATATGGTATCCCATATTTATATATATTAGATCATGAACAATGTAAGTTATGCGCCATGAAGATGCTTGGGTCGTCATGGATTGTCGGCTTGGGCACCTGGAGCCAACAAGGCTACTGGCGACCTCCGCGTGCACCTCCCCCGCGGCCGTATGGCAAAAGCTTTCAGCGACTGACCCAAAATCGAGTGGGAGGAAGGTTAGGCCAACAAAACATACCAGTTATCTACAAGTCACATGTAGGAAACTGATCATCACATGGTTTGGTATGGAAGACAGCTACTTTTGGAACCTTATAGTTGTGAAAAGGCCCCACACATTGTGGTCGATGGAGCCCTTTGCTAAGGCATATTACTTGGACGCCATCGTGATGCGGCATATCAGCCTGAACCAAGGACCACCTGCAGTTGGAATGCAGAAAAAGGAACTGGGCGCATGTTTTGCAAACTGGTAATACAATTTCAGACATTTTGGGAGCCCTTCAATTTCGCACTTGTAATCGGATTCATCGGTTGACCATCATGCCTGCAGCTGAGGCCACTCTCTACGATTCGACCTGAAGAGGCCACGGTGGAGCATCGCCAAAGAGTTGGGAAGTGAAACTCAATGAAATTCAGAAAACCTGTCAGCAAGTTGCTGTGGAAAGGCAGTGCATTTGCGGTCCCTTTGTGTAAGGAGGCAGGAGAATTTTGCGGCAAGGCTTAATGGGAGGATCTATGTGTACTGTAAAATTGATTCTGATGGCTTTTGCGTTTTTCGATTCAAATTCACATGTTGCGGGCAGCAAACAGGAATCTTTGGCATCTCTTTGCAGCCATACTTTGCCATCATTGCGGCAGGTCTTACCTTGAGATTTCTTGGAGTCAGGTTGCGCGGTGGCATCACAAGTTACGTTTTGCACGGAGATTCAGTGGATTTTGCTGGCACGCTTTGATCCATGGTTTTGGTTGTATGGTGGCTCCTGGTCACGGTGGAATGCTGGAATCACGGGAATCGAAGGTGGCCGCTTCTGCAGTTCTCGTTGGTTTTGCTTGTGCAAGAGCTTCCTTTGCACGACAGGTGGAGTCAAATTTGCATCAAAGTAGCCACGAATCGCATGTCATATAAAGTACGTATGTTGTTGCACGGTGCTCATATGCATGTTATAGTAAGTATGGTGCACTTATATGGCGACCACTGACTATCATCAAGAATAAGGTGCACACAGCTCTTGCTAGGTTTATCGAATTAGTTGTCATTGAGCCATCAGTTTTTCGCCTGTTTTTGCCATGCTTGTTTGCGATGAACATATTTTTGATCGCAGGATGAAAAGAAAGAGGATGACTGGCAAGGGGACCTAGTTGAACTGCTTGATTCCTCGGGTCTCTGCACTTTGTGCTGCCACTTTGAGCTGGGCCACAAGGCGTGAGTTCCGCGCTCGTTTGGTGGAACAAGAGAAGGCGACGGGATACACAAATATACAAGAGTTGTTGTCGCCATCGGGATGAAGTGGAGAAGCTGGAAAATGAAACATGTCACTGTAGTTGAAGACAGCGTGGGCTTAGGATGGCATTCTGTTTATCTAAAACCGTCTTTTTTCTAGTTGCTTTTCATGTTGTTGCAGATCTTATGCAAAGTATTGAAAAGTCCTTCTTATGGAACTCATTATATGGTATTCAACGAGGGTATTTACTGAATATGTTTCAAATTTATACATTCATATACAGTGCCATCTTCTCTTGTCTGCAGGGCATCAGCGCCAAGATGGGCAATTCTACGACGGAGCAGCAGTTGTGGAACCTGCATATTAGTCCGATGATTTGGTATAGTTTGTCAGTGTGTGGATTGATGTTTTGGTTTCTGTCAATTTCCCTTCCTGTATTTTGTTTCCTGGAGAGTAGGTTTGCGTTGTATTGCAGTGGATCCAGAGAGAGATGTACTGTTATGTGATTACAAATTTTAAGTAGGATCCGCAAAGTAAGTTTCGGTTGACATGAGCTCCTTTCCACCGATATTTGCCGATAGTATGATGCTTTGGGAATACTCGACGCACTCTCGACGCAGGATATGAAGTGGCTTCATGGTGCAAAGCTGATAGAGTTTGGCACGCTCAGGGAAAAGGGTTTGACTCACCGTTCTCCTAAGGGATTTTGCTGTTTGCAAAATGAAGATGTAAAAAGGTATCGCGGTGACTTGCCGTTCCAGAGATACATAATCATTGATCATATATAATATCATGATTATATGATTCATCATATTATGATTTTTATTATTGCCTATACACGTTTGAAAATAGCCCGGATCCGACACAAATGCTACATGGATATGGTACCGTGTGTTTATTGGAAGTCCAGAGACCAAACTTTGCCGGTGGATGCCGGAATCCTGGATTTCCAGGGCATATATAACGTCATTCCCTTAGACCAGAAACGTTCAAGTTACCCAGTATATAAGTTGATCTCCTTTGTCTGAGGAAGGGCTCTGTGCTGATCTCCAATCCCGGTGATCACTATTCTTTGGACCGGGCCTATTGACGCACTCCTGCAGTACTGACATTGCGCGCGCATTCCAGAAGAAACATTAGATATCATTAGATACTGTATATATCAAGATGCACATGTTCCTGGTTCTTTTCCTGCACAAGTGCTACTTATTTGCTTGCAACTCTGTGGTTGCCGCCGTTTGCTTTCAAATCATCACCCTTTGCAGGACCAGCAATATTTTCATAAGGCAGTCATTCTCATCGTGAAGAGTGATGCGAGTCTGTGGCCCTGGTGGCTATGGGGTTGCGCCCAATCTTGACCTTCAGCATGCCACACAGCTGTGCTGCGTTTTGGTGAGATGCCTAGGTGGTGATGTTGGTGTTGGGCTTGCCTAGAGTGATTGCAAGGGCGGGAGGATGGACTGATGACAGGGGGGTAGTGTGAGATGATATACTTTGATCATTTTTGATCTTTGCATCCTGTATTTGTCGAAGTTTCAGAATATGATGAATCCGACGCTGTATATCACTGCAGATTGTAGATTGTATTGGAAGACATCGGATATCATACGAATGTATCAATTTCGTGTGAGTGTGAATGATGCACGCCATTGTTACTTTCTTGGTTTGCCGAATCCCTGAGGAAAGCGGTTGCACAAAGTTTCCAACAAATGCTTGCGCAGAGTGGTAAAGTAGTAGTTCGTGCAAAGTTGCCCCCAGATCTTGCACAAGAAGGATCAATATGACACGATATTGGTGAACATAGCCCGAACTCATTGAGGAATTTGGTCAAAGGACTCGTTCATGTGCATATTCTGTTCTGAGCAATGATAATTTTTTGAGGCACTTTCAACCATCACATGCTGTGACTTGAGGTGATACTGAATCGTCCTACAGCTTGGGGGATCAAGGAAACTGAAAAGGCTGAGAGTTTAAGATGAGACTTCATGCGCTTAGGATGGAGACAAAGGATGTATGATGAGGCACATATGACCATCAAATGTCCATGTTTATTTCTGTTCAATGATATAGTATGTAGTTATGTAGTTGTTTCAAGTTTCAAGAGCAATATCTCAAAATTTCGGCCAACAAATGTTTTTTTGTTCCGACTTGATCCTGCAGGACTTTGGGGAATATTCCAACTCCTTGGAAGCCAAGCTCCGACGAATGTTTGGGTCAAAGCCTTGAAAGCGGGCATTGGTAGGTGTTACATCCCTGGAGATTTGACCTGAACCATGTTGGTACTGTTGGTAACAGTTGCAAAAGGGCAAGTTTTTGCATGTCATGTTAACATATACAATATAAATTTAAATAGATTCAGATGTTGGATTTCTTTGATGGTATCATCAAAGGGCTTTTGCTGTTATTGCCTTGTTTATGGCCAACAGCTGCTTTGCCAGGCTTGCGACTAAGGAACGTCCTTGGAAGGCCAGTCAAGCCATGATGCCGTGGCAACTTGTTTGGTGATGCAGCTGGTTCAAATGGAAGACATCGAGAATAGGCATAATGATATAGGTTCTCAACCATAGCCCTCCTGAATACTGCAAAATTTGGAAAGAAGACAATTAATGCTGTGGCAAGTACAAAGACAAAACGAATATTTAAACTTCGAAACACAACAATTTCGGTAAATGCCAGGTGTCCTATGGAGGGCCAATGTGCTTTGAACCTGGGTTGGTCACTTGGAGCCTGCCGTGGATGGTTGATCCATACTTCATTCAATGGGTCAACATGCACAACTTTAGAGTATGTTCAGACCCACCTTGACAACCTCCTACTTACATGGAAATGAACATATGATAAGCATTGATAATGTAAGGTCTATTGCATCAGCATCAGATCATAAAACATTTATAACTTGAACAAACCTGTTTGTTTGAAGATGTTTGAATAACATTCAGACCTAGCTTACTTGTCACAGGTCAGAAGCCTTCTATATGTTTATTTTGGTGCATCCCTTCAGCAAAACCCTATGACATTGTCCAAGGTCTCGAGGTGATGCCACGTTGATGTGCCTTCATCGAGGTGATTCTATGTCTATGACCCAAGTGGGTGGGATGGTTGGGGATGACAGCTGCGCGTCATTAAACAAATGGCAAGCAAAGCCATGGTAGTTCCCGTACCCCCTCCCAGCAGAAAAAACATGTTGTGCAATACTGACCCAATACTTGCAAGATTATAAAAAATCTTCACATACATGGTGTTTCATGTATGTTTCATATTTCCATGTTGTTTTCTACGTTCTGGGCCGGCCAACCAGGCCCCCACTTAAACACCTTGAAGGTTGAGGCATCCAGGTCAACCCCCGTCATCAGATTTCCTTGCGCTTCCGCCATGTTCCCGAGGTTGAAGGAAGGGGAAGAGATCCTCAACGGCCGCAATTGCCCAGTTTTTTGTTGCTGTTCTTTCGTGGTTTAAGTCTTTGGTGTGTAGGACAAGTGAACATCCACAATGCAGAATGAACTAATTGATGTTGCACCAGGGGAAGAAAGAAACCACGGAAACATCTAGCTACGTCCATGGATCACTGATGTAGCGTAGTTCAGGACGCCCTTATTTTTTATTTCAAGAGTCGGGACTCAAAGCAAATTTCTACTTGTTCTCACAAGCTCTTACAATTCTTACCTGCTAGTAAGAACATGTAAAAACCTCATCGCACTCTGAATATAGCACTTTCCGAGGACAGCTTGCCTTTACCTCCCTGTATATGCTCCATTTTGGCAATGGGATGTAGCAGTAACATCAACATCATCACATCAATACCTAGCCCCGCCCGAATCTTTGTCAAGCCATAGGTCTTGTGCTGCTGCCGTTCAGCTATGCTCGAGAACTTGTTGCCATGGGCCAGGCTCAACAGGCAAAAATGTCGGGATGCTTTTCAAAGCGGGCTGGGGCGGGGCACCCAGGTGGCAGGAGTGCAAAATCAGCACTACACAGTAGCAGCACCACTAAATTCAAACATCACTAAACTATAAATCGAAATTTAGCCATACAAATATATGTGTAATATGTGTACCTTTTCATTTTCATATAACAAACACATTGCAAGCTTCACATTAGTTGATTGATAAGCCATTTGAGTCAGACTTGCCCCATTCTCAGATTTCGGCAGGAAGATTTTCACCTACTTTCGGGCTACTGCGGCTGGGCACCTGGACAGCTGCAGGAGCAATGCAGCGTAGATTTGGACTTCCAAACTCCATCAATTTTGTTTTTTTCTAGTTTTGTTTGCAGGCTCTGAAGGTTCTTTCTAGTTTACAGTATCCTAATATTTTTGACTTTGAACTAGCGACTACTATATATCCAAACGATATAGAAAGAGTATCGATATAGGGCAGCATGATTTGAAGTTTACATAAGATTCGCGCGTGTCCAGATATGATGAATTGGATCAACTTCAGTCTTTGACTATGGACAGATGTGAATCTGTTAGATGCTCATCGAGGAGGAAGTGCGAAATGGTGCATGGCAGCTCCTTTGTGCTGGATCCAAGGTACAAAACACCAAGCTTGGAAGAACAATTCATAGAGCCATGGGTTGATGTTTACCATGTTTCATCATGGTTAGGATATTGAGGTGTTAGTATTCATTTCCGTCAAGCAGATCTCAACATATCACGTGACAAATAATTTCGAGCCGCAAGAATGAAGATTGCTTGCATCGCTTTTGTGAAGATTGCTCAGACACATTGGTCGCTGCAGAATTTTCAGCTCCAGTTGGTGAAGCGCAGCGGCAAACCTGCCGCCGTTCTTGCGCTGCCGACGTGTTCCCCGAGTTGGTGACACCGCCGTTGAGTCTTTCAGAAATGGCAGACACACGAGCAAGCCGCGATCCTTATGCAGTTTATGACAAGTACATTCCAGAAGAAGTGACTTGGAAAAAATGGGAAAATGCTGATATCAAGGAAAGTTGTGAATTTATTTCCTTCAGGGCAAGGTATATCGTACACCATATATGTGCCTTTCCAATCCTTTCCACAGGAAGCGCCCCGGGTTCGCGTTGATCCCTTGTTGTCGCCAAGGATGACTATGATTGCCGCACCGGCTGTGCATTGCAAGCTCCCGAAGTTGATATGGAAGACTTGGTAACTCAGCTTGGGTTAAAACAAAACAATAGAACAATCATAGGAAAATGGTCAGTTTGCATCTAAAATTTGGTTCTGTTTTTGTGAGATGTCCAAGTTTTCTTTTGATGTATTTGATGGTGGGTTGGATGGCCCATGGAAACATCAATGACTTCCACCAGAGGGATCGAAATCATAATTTAGGTCGTGCCTGCAGCTCAGGATTACGCTGCCAGTCGGTTCCAAATTTATGAGAATACATAGTGTCCTTTGACCTTACACTTACACTACCTTGAAATACCTTGAAGCAGTCCAACCATGTCCAACCGTCAGGACTGCAGTATAGTTTGCATGAATATTATCTAAACACCATATTATGTAAACACCGCACCTATATTTGAAACATGTGTTTTGTATATAATATAGTGTTGTTTCCTTGGGTTTCCTATTTGTTGTTGTTGACTTTGTTGTTGTTGTTGTTGTTGTTGTTGTTGTTGTTGTTGGCGATGATGGTGATGATGATGTTGATGATGATGATGATGATGATGTTGTTGTGGTTGTTGTTGTTGTTGTTGATGTTGCTGTTGTTGTTGTTGTTGTTGTGGTTGCTGTTCTTGTTGTTGTCGTCGTTGCTGCTGTTGTTGTTGTTGGCTTGTTGTTGGTTGTTGGTTTGGCTATTGGTTACTTGTTTTCTTTTTGTTATATTATATGTTCTTTGTTGTTGTTGATGATGTTGTTAAAGTTGTTGTTGTTGCTGTTGTTGTTGGTTTCTTGATTTCCCGTGCAGGCGTTTGTCACATTAAATGTGTCTATTTGCTGTTTAAAAAGCTTCATTTCGGTTGCAAACATCATCATCATCATCATCATCATCATCATCATCATCATCATCATCAAACACAATATCATCATCATCATCATCATCATCATCATCAAACACAATATCATCATCATCATCATCATCATCATCATCATCATCACCATTGTTGTTGTCATCGTGGTTTTCATTGTGTTCATAATATGACATATGCCTAGAAATCTAGAAATTTACACCAGTTGGACATGAAACCATCAAAGGGTTCCAAGCTCCCAGTCACTTCTTGTCACTGATCCTTCAGGCCAAAAGCCAAGTTCTGCACTTGCGCAGCCGCGTGTTGAATGGAGGGGATCCTGACGTCTTGGAGCACTACTGTCTCATGGCAATGATAGAATGACCTCACAAAACGACCTCGGGAAAAATGGTAGTGCTTCACAGTGAGTGGCTGAAATCTTCAAAGATAGACAATCAGATAGCATTAATTAGATTCAATTAGATGGATTGCAGATACAGGATTTTTTCTCTACTTGTACATAATACGTTGATTCACGACAACGTACCTAAACATTCGGAATAGCGAAAAAAGGTGGAGAATCTGTGTCCTAAGCCTTAGCTTGATGTCGCCAACGTGTTCAACGCCGCGCTGAGGTAAAGTGATCGTATCCTTAGGCTTGCTCGGAGGGGGGTATCAACATTAGTAGCCCAAAACAATTTGCCATTTCCTTTTTGGGTGCGACATGGACCCTTCAAAGCTGGTTGGAAACGTGATTTGCCAAACGAATTTGCTGTAAAGTATGTGCATATCTATTCTCTATTTATATTAATTTATATATACAGTATATATGTTTTTTAAGCTATAGATAGATGCATACATCTTCTGCCACTACTAATTAATAGTAATATAGAAATCGTGAACGGAATGTAAGAACGAGCTGTAGATTGTAAACACCGTCCCAGAGATTCAGGTTGATCCCCCAGCCAGGCGGAGTTGCTGATGACCTTCCCACCAAGTCAGATCCGGAACAGAAGAACCGCAGTTGGTCAGAGGTTCTGGGGACTGTTGAAGCAGACATTGGGGATACTTCAACGCTGTAAGATACATAATTATACTACAGACTTTGAACACGCATCAAATTCTGTGGCACCCTGTGGGAGAGCGTAAGAATTTGCATGAATATTCCAGGGTTGTTTGCTTAGAAGGTTCTCAAACGTCATCAAACGTCTCCAAATTTGAATCCAAAAACCATGGCAGGCCAGTACTGTGGCTTCCTTGTCCTCCGCCGAGATCTTTAGCGGAGGGGATGACTCAGTGCAAAGTTCTCCTCGAGGCCATGGTTTCCAGATACGTCACAATCTCTCACAGTGAACAGGCTGCTCATATTCCCAAACGATGGCCACTTTCAGTTCCATCCGCTTTTAGTTTTCTGTAGTTGTAAGACCCATTTGATCATATGGGCTGGGTTTCCCGTGGTATTAGGTATTGTCAATTGTTAGTGCTGGTATGACTCTTCCACATTCACCCTTGCAATGACCCCAACATGCAATTGTATAGGTACAAGATGGTTCCTTCCGTTCCAAAAGAATCCTGGCATAGCAGCATGGCATAACTGGAATGGCAGGTTCAGAAGATGTTCCGGGGAAGGCCAAAGCAATGCAGCAATGGGTCCAGCCTTTTTCTTGGCCAATGGATCCTATGGCATCTTAGCGAAACAGGAGAAATTCGGACAACTTTGGAGCTGTCACCCATGCACAGATGGGCAGTTTGTCAGTTTTTTCATGTTTTTTCGGGCTCACGAAAAGACAGAAGCATATCATTTTGAGAAAAAAAACGGTAGAATCATTTAAACATGATTTGTATGATTCGCAAGCCTCATGAAAATAGGCAAGCCAACACGTGGAGCAGATGGAGCAGTTTGCATGCTCACCATGGTATCCTTACGCAACGTTGCTTGGATGTATGGGAAAAAAAGATGGTACGATGTTTATCCTGTCTCACAAAGGCAGGCCAGGTTGTTGTGTGAATTTTAACACTGCACCTGATGTTGCATATTTACTGTATGTGTTGTTGGCTGTGTGTTATGGTTGTTGTTGTTGTTGATGATGATGATGATGTTGTGGTTGTTGTTGTTGTTGTTGTTGATGTTGCTGTTGTTGTTGTGGTTGCTGTTGTTGTTGTTGTTGTTGTTGTTGTTGTTGTTGTTGTGGTTGTGGTTGTTGTCGTTGTCGTTGTCGTTGTCGTTGTCGTTGTCGTTGTTGTTGTTGTTGTTGTTGTTGTCGTCGTTGCTGCTGCTGCTGCTGCTGCTGCTGCTGCTGCTGCGGCTGTTGCTGCCGCTGCTGCTTCGAACACACGTGGCACTAGTGATGCGACATGTATTTATATCGTCAAGGTTGGACTTGCATTAAACTGTGTCTAACAAGATATTTCCGCTTTAGATGCATGGATGAAAACATCTTTTGCAACCTTGGGCATGGCTTTATGTTTCTTACTTAAGTGATCTTTGGTTACTTGCGTTCAGCTACTGCAACATAATTTGACAACATGTGAATTATGTGATTCTGCTTTGTGAAGCAGTATCCAACTTGATTACAGTGCCATCCAAGCACCCAGTGTTTAAGGACTGCATGGCCTGGCTTCTATGGCTATGCAGATTATGGAGCCTATGCTGGCCAGTCTTGGCCGGCTCACTTTGGTTTCGAAGGTTCGGTCAATCTGCAAAGCAGTTGACACGTTTCTGCAGCGGCACCTCGTCGCGAGCACACCTTAGGAGTGGGCAGGCAAGCCACGGGCAATGATGACATAACCATGGACTAAGCAAGGTCAGGCTGCTTCAGCAATATCTCAGACTCAATTTGCAAAGCACGGAAATCTTGGTGCTCGTCTTAAGGGGAGTGATTCTCCTAAAGTACGAAACTGAGTCATCGGGCAGAAGGCCCATAGTTTGCTTCAGGCTTGACTTGCCCAGTACCTGGGCCAGTTCATATCGAAACTCAAAACTCAAGGTGCTGGACCTGTCCTCGTCCTCAAATAATTTCAAGCTTGGATTGAAATTTGCGGGCAGATGAGCTCCATGCCAAAGTCTGTTCAGATGCATGGTCACTGCAAATTGCAAACAACATCAAACAACTATAGGTTGTAGGAAGGTTTAAAGAATTGGGCATTTGCCATGGAGATGCACTGAAAGATGGAGCACTCGATACATGCTTGCATAGTTGTTTACCATTTTTTTCCCCACCTCAACCGCGTCCAGATCCCAGTGTCCCAACCAGAAGTCATGTCAGAAGGCCATGTCAGATAAGATGTCAGAAGCAATGCCAGAATAGTTGATTGTTTGACAAGATGTGAGACTGATTGTGATGAAATGTCAGACTTAATGTCAGAAGTTATCTCAGACTTCATGTCAGACAAGACGTCAGAAGTAATGCCAGAACAAATGTTTGATTCGATGCCAGAGGGTATATATGACAGGTGGAATTTCAGATATGATGTCAGAAGGCATGTCAGATCCGACGTAAAGAAAGGCGTCAAAACGTATGCCAGATAAGAATATCAGAAGAGATGCCAATAGGTATGTCAGGTCAAATGTCAGAAGTTTCGTCACCCTTAATGACACGTAAGATGTTGGCATGAAGTATTTTCAAAAAAGATATCAGATGTCAGGATCGAGGTCAGACAATATGGATAGTAAGTCAGATACAATGTCAGATCAACTGTCAGGTAAATGTCGAACAAGATGCCAGAGGCTGCTGGAAGGAATGCCAGAATAGATGTTCATAAGATCTTGGAAGTTGCGACAGACTGAACATCAAACAAAATATTCCCCACATCTTATGCAAAACCTGAGGTGCTCGTACAGTATCACATGACATTTTCACTTTCACAGCTGGGAAAATTCGGGTGAAAGTAGATGGTATAACTCCCAATGCATTGGTTTGTTGTAGCCTTTGCCAAATCACTTCCAACCCATTGGTTGGGCTGCTGATTGTAAAAACTGCCACTGTGTAGGGATTGTGGAATGATGAACATTCAAATGGTATCAAAGGCAGCGTCCTTCGATAAACAGCCAACTTGCAGGAGGATAGCTGGCAATTTTTGTTTTTTTTCGAAACAACCGGGGACAGTAACAGTAGGTTGGTAAGCAGTGGTGGAGGGTAGTGGAGTAGTGGAGTTTTTGTTCTATCCGAAATTGATTTATATCCCAGTTACTATCAGTGTCCGCTACTAAGGGCTCATTTTTGAG
Source organism: Breviolum minutum Mf 1.05b.01 (assembly GCA_000507305.1). Lineage (NCBI taxonomy): Eukaryota > Dinophyceae > Suessiales > Symbiodiniaceae > Breviolum > Breviolum minutum. Next base: position 304,327 of record DF239033.1, read on the forward strand.
CAATGTTTTGCTTTGGAGTTGTTGTTCTTGGGTAGGCAATTAAGTTTCATCACATCATCAGCTGTTTCAAGCAGTGGGCAGACGACAGCTGCATTGACTTCCAGAAGCGGTTGCTGGATGACTGACTATGGCATGAAGACTCATCAAATGAACAGACCTTGCCGAGAGCGCTGATCCAAGTACCGACCTGCACACCAAGAAGAGGAGGAATGGTTTGAAAGGTGTTTATGTTTGAATACGTTTGATATGTTTGTTATAATTACATTTCATTTGCTACAGCTGGGCGTCATCATCATTGCTAGGAAGGCTTCAAATACAGATTGGTGTTGAAACAGTTTTTATAGCTATGTTTTTATATGCTTTTCAGCTTATGTTTATACCAGTACTTCAGAAATTCAAAACCTAAGCCTAGAATGGCACCGGTGCGCATCACATTCACTCCTTCTTGCTGCGTTGGTGGATGTTTGTGCTCGGCGGTCTGTGTCCATGACAGATCTCCAACACTGGTGGTTGCTGAAAGAGAAAGCCGGAATGAGCTGGTTGCCTCTTCACCGAGTTCAGAGTAAAATTTGGAAACAGCAGCTCAACCATTTATTTCGGATACTGTATCAGTACCAGGAGACATGCATATGTAACTTCGCTTGATTGCATGTCAGCATATTTGGCCATGTGTGATCATGAAGCATTCCAGAAGACTTCCGCATACTGTGTGCCAGAATGTTTGCGATTTTACTGGAAGTATTTGGCATTCATTTGCACATGAGCAATTAATTCACATCGTGTGAACGTTTTGTTCTGGGTGGCCACTATACATCTATGCGCTAGTGATTTGTAGACACAATGAATAATATATAATATCAGCAAAACATGATCGCCATGGTGAACAAGTTTCGATCACACACTCTTTACCTTCACAGGCCCACAGTACACGTGCGCTTTTGTAAGGTACATCCCTCCGTTTGCACGTTTTCATACGTCCCTAGCATTCACCTTCATGTATACAGTATATGGTATACATGCGATGTTGGCCTGAAACTCTTACATGCATACGAACACAAATTCACACCACACAGCAGGCACGTACGCCCCTTGGAACGTCCAAACAGCGGGAAAGGCCAAGCAAACATGGCACGGCTTGACATGGTCGACCTTAATGTCAATATTTTGAATCATGAGAGTTTGAGCGCTGTTTTTCCTGTGTGTGGGAGGATTTTCCTGCGCTTTGTTTGAGACAAAAGCGCTAAGCTTGGTGCAGTTCAGCACTGAGTTTTGGAAGTGAGTGCAGCAGACAGACATCTGCAAACGCAGGAGCTGCAATCAGTTTCCAGTGTTTCTTCCTCCCCGCCTCCCCCGGCCATTCTTATGAGACGTGTGGAGACATGTGGAGACTACCGTTTCGCCGATATTGGAAATTCCAACCATTTCGATAAACTGAGTGCCTCGCACTCAGAAAACGGTTCACAAGTTCACAATAGTTTGCACACGTCGAAATTGTTCAACGAGGTGTTACTGTTGTGCAGTTCAGGATGGCAGTTGACAACTTGAAGGAGTCATGAATCTAAGAATATAAGTGTACTCCAAATCCTTTCCTCTCACCATCTTTACTGACATGTTAAGCAGTAGGAACCCTCTGATTTCATTTATGAGTTCATCCTGTTGTTCGGATTCAGGACATTCAATCTTCGGGAAAAGTCCAGGAGTTTCTTGTCATGTCCACTTCAAATCATGTCCAAGTCTTTGCACGTTCACATTGACACGACTGACTTAACTGTGACTTAACTGCCATACCCAACGACTGCTTACGGGTTCCTTTCGATGCCAAGACGCAGCAGAGCTTGACTATTTGAGTTGTTGAGCTTCGAATGCTCGTGGCGATTGTTTCCCATGACACGAAAAGTTGTCCTACCTACACTCCTTGAGGTATTTTCTGGCAATAGGTCAGGTGTTTATTTACGTTTTGGATCTTTGATAGTGATGGATCCCTTTGAAATCCTTTGGATATCTGATAGACTTGAGTTGAACATTGATGAACCTACACCCCGGACGACCTTTTGTGCCATGCATTGCTGGCCTTGGCTAAGTGTGGTGTCGGCGTGTGACGAAATACGCAGTAGATTTGAGGGCTCATGTGAGGGAAGATTGAGCAAAGACTCATGCATTTGTTATGGCAGCTCTGGAAGCATCACCATGGTCATGGACCATGGTCGTTGTTCTTGACTGTATTGATGCTGATTGGACTGTGTTTGCATGCAAGAGAAACTACCCAATTGTATCTACATGGCTTTGTTGCCATGTTAATGTGTTTGTCAGGTTCACTTGTTCGAATTCAGATGATATGATAAGACTTCTAAGATACTATGATACAAAAAACAGGTGTGTCAATGAGTGTTACAATTTCATTTTTGAAGTGCACTTGTTGTGCAGGGTTTTCTCAAGAATTTAGAGAACTCTGCAACAAAGGTCGAGTTGTTGTTAGATCAAATATGAAATTTGCCTTCAAATCTGCCAGAACATCAGGCAGCAGATGGTTCGTTTGGGGGCAAGCCTGGTGAGCGAGGATGATTGGTTGCTTAGGGCATCCAGCCACCGTGAACTCCGCTAAACAACGAGTTCACTGGGAATGGTGAATCAAAGCTTCCAATCTCAAACGACTGCGGTAGAGTGACCTGAGAAATCAGATCAGCTGGATCCATGGATCGCACATCCCATTTGGAGATTTCGTAAAGATAATTTTGGAGGAGATTTTGACCTCAAGTTGAAATTAAGCAGAAACAAATTAAGCAGGCTCCTTCGATATGACGCACTTGGATAATGCTGCATTTTGCAACTTTGTGTGCCTCACCCAGCTACATCATCAAACGCGCAGAGTCAGCTTCACACAGACGTGACCAACTGATGCCTTTCAACGATAAGCCTTTCTAGCTCACTCTACCATAGCTGCCAAGGCTTTTGCTCTTGAGAGCCTATCAAGCACTGAAGGTTAACGCTGTGGACAGTGTCTTGACCAGCCATTTCTCCTAGTTTCTGATTGAGACTGGAATTGGTGAAGACATGCCCACCATCGGGATTTTTCCCAGGACACAGCAGGAGTTCTGCATGTTTTGTCCTGGCGCACGCGTCCACACGCGTTGCAAGACTTCGGGACTGGCAACCCACATTCGGTATCATTCGGTGACATTTGACTCGGTATTCAAGAGAGGAGGGGTTGGGATTTTCTCCCGTTTTCTCCTTTGTCGACACAGCCATATACAGAGAACAGCAATGAGCATATACATAAGCGTACAAAATTATTATTGTTCGTAGAAAGTTGTTGATTGACATACAAATTGATGATGATCAATGCTGAATTCCTGGCAGCATGACAAAGCTTGTAGATTTACCATGTTTGGGCACTTCATACCAGCAAAAGAAACCAATCAATCAGGATTTCGGAGCCTTGGGACCTCAGAATGCCTGAGTCTTGCAAAATGCAAGTGGTGGATTGCAGCGCGTCGTTTTGAGACGAGAAGGGACGAGAGAAAATGGGGTGGTCAAGGAGTCCACATGTTTTGGAAGTTGTCAGATATCCATGGCCCATGGCTACATGCTTTGGATGATTCACTTGGCTGACAAACAAGTTGTACTGTTTATATTGTATTGTACTGTTCTGCAGTCTCGACTACAGTGACCCAAAGAACCTCAAAGTATCTCAAAGTTGCCATTTGTATCCTCCGTCAGGCACTTCTCCCTCAGACAAATCAGCAGCTGTCGGCGACTTTGACTTGATGAAGTACCACACCAGATGCCTTTGCGAGAGCCATATTATTCAGATCATATGTATGACTGGATGTTCCATGTTTGTTCATAGGGCAGCAGGGCAAATGGATAAATTGGACACCCTCGACTGAGTGCACGCTTCAATTTATATAGATCTGTGCTGAAACAGTTGAAACTATTTGAAACATAAAGCTGTTCTCGTCAACCGCCAAGGCCCTTTGTGTCTACTTCCGATGGGATCGATTACTGGCTGTATGCTCAGACATCCAGCGGTTGGCTTGGGATTAACTTCTGTCTGAGGGCTGTCAGCACCACTTTTGCATTGTGTCGGAATGTAACCCAGGACATTTCTACCGCATAGACTGCTGGGTTTAGGCATGTTTAGGCTGCATGATTCTTCCACCAGTTGCTTCCATGCTCCTGGCTCAAGACAGGATTGGGCTAGCGGCCCCAAATGGATAGCTATTCAGATGGTGGATCAGTTTTGCTGTCTCAACCACCCGCACCAACAAATGTTTGCAAGTCCGCAGGTCAAAACCAGTCTTTCACACACTCAGGTTCCCGTATGGGGAGTATGGGGCACGTCCACGTTTACCAGCACTCCCTCCTGCTCATTGTCCTGCAATCTGGACTCATCATCTCATCTTTGTTTGCACTTGAGGGATCACCCATGATTCACATGATCATCCACTATAACTCATCATAACTTATCCAAGTTATCCACTCCAAAAGGTTGTTCCGCCATGAGTCGCCCCACCGTGGAACGCTCCAACTCGAATTTGAGCCGTGTGGCGCGTGTGCCCCGCTCTGAGGTCGCACGGGGAGGGTGAGGGTGAGGGATGCTCTCCCCAAAGATATGACATTTTCAGGTCGAAAGATGGTGAGTTTGATGGTTTAAGGAATGATTCAAATGTGAGATAGACTGATGTAGATGTAGTTTTGGGTGTTTTGGCATTGACTTGATGACACAGTTGTAAGTATGTTGATGCATTTGATCCGTATATATACTCCTGACGCCAGTGTGTCACAATCACAATCATCAGAATATTGATGGCATGCAGGTGCACAAAGAGATGTGCAGACAGGTTTAGAATAATAGTATACTATAGGTTCCTATATAGATATTGCATGATGGTTTTGAACCTTCACAGGTGGTATGACTTTGTGATGTTGACTCTGGAATGAGCCTCGCCCCTTCACCTGCTAGCGATGGTTGACGAATAGCCGCGAGGTGTTGAAGCGTTTGGGTGGTGCCCTTTCCGAAGGGCCTGGAAGTCCTCTTACTGCAACTATCTCCTTGCCATTGACCGTAGAAACTTGGGGCGCAATGGCCCTGTATTTTGTGGTTGGGTTGACCCCCCACCTGGAAACAGTGTATATAGTGAAGCTTTTTGCAGTGACTGCTGCTTTTTTGCATGGGAATAGACCTGACCTAAATGGAATTTAATGGACTTGGCAGTGCGATTCTGGTCTTGAGGGTTTTATAAGGATCAGGATTTATCATGAAATGATAGAGAATTAATCAATCAAGAGGTGCAAACGCATGTGGATATATGTATATATATATATATATATGTTTCAAACTATGACAATTCTATACCACCCACGCTCCACATAGCACCAACAATGGACGTTATCTCCCAATCTCTTTTTGTCAGGAATCCAACGAGTCTGAGGAGGCTCCAACACCTGGATCCCAATTGACCTCAACTCAGCCACTGGATGAGCCACAAAGTGGTTTAACTCCGGCAAGTTTGAAGCATCTCAAGCGGCAACGTGATGCATTGAGCGAAGATAAAGCAAGACTTCAGTCTGAGCTCATTGAGTCTTGGGATCGAAAAGTGGTGAGTTTTGGATGACTTTGATGTTTTGTTTAAACTAAACAATTTCGACCAAAAACCGGAAGAGCAACCGTTGGACTCCAAAGGGTTGCCAAGGCTCGGTGTGAACTTCCCGGCGTTTTTGTAGTCACAGCTGATGGCGAAACATGACAATCACATCTCCACCATCTACCAGAGTCTTTCGTGTTATATAGACATATCAAGAAAAGTTTGTGTTTCAGGGGAAATCTTTTTGTTAGTGTATGATGGGGGAGACTTAAAAGCTTACTCTAAAGGTTTGAATGCTTTAATTTCCCTGATTTCTTGATGAATGATATTTTCCTGTATGTCTTTGATAGATTGAAAAAGGACAAGTATCCGACTGACAACACTAGCACCAATGTGAATTCAAGCGACACCTATGCACTTAAATGAAATCAAATGCTGGTTGGGAGTGCGGATTTTTCCCGAAGATGACTTGATTCATGTGTATACTGTATATCTAGTATTATTTTCGTTTGGTGCGTAATTATTTCGATAAGTTCATATTTTCCCAGAATAATTAAATGTACTGCAACCAGTAATCCCACACACATCTTAAACCCAGGTTTTTTCCGTGCAGAATCATTCAACATCATGCAGCTTTTATGGGGGGCAAAAACAACGCAACTCATGCATGTTATCATGTTGTATATTTTTTGTGTTGACATGACTATATGGACATTGACGGTCTAAGGAGGTGGTGAAACAACTCAAGGATCTGAAGTCACAGCTGGCGCAGCTGAAGACGCAGCTGGAGGAGTCGTTGATTGAACAGCAACGCTTGGAGGGGAAACTTTCAACAACCGAAACATGGCAGGTTAAAAGCGGGGGAAGAAAATTGGGCGACAACGGGGAGAGGTGAACAAGATTTGTCATGGCAATACCAACATGCGGATGCTTGCGGATGTTTTGCTAATTGGGAACTGCCACTAAAAAGCATTGTCTCAGTTGCTGGTTTGACTGAGGAAAAACGGGCAGAGGAGGCTGAGACGAAGAACCAGGAGCTGGAGGTGCAGATTTTCTGAAATAGCTGTCCAACGCGCGTCTCGCAACCCTCATATTTTTGAGGCTTTCAGTTTCTTAGATGATTTTTTATGTTTGATTTCCTTACGAATAAAGATATAGAATCAGGATGGAACACTTACTGTAGTAACAATATACAATGTGTACTTCTACGTATATTAATACGCTATTCCAAGCACTAACACATAAATATTTGTATATACAGGATTTTGTGATATTTGTGTGTGTGTGTGTTTCATTTTGCTTGAGCTGTATTCCATTCAGTCGTTGATGCTTTTGCCAGGCGACTCTTCTAAAAAAAGATGCTGAAATCGATCGGCTGAACAAAGCCTTGGCAGAACAACGGCTCTTGACGGAGGAAGTTTGTCAGGCGGCCAGGTTCATTGTTTCATATTTTTTCTGGCACAGGAAGGCACCAAAAGCAAAGAGTAAAATCCTTTTTACCAAACCTCCATGACTTTGCTAAAGGTTCCTTCCATGTTGTGACACCATGATAGCCAGATGATTCTCGTGACACCATCACATGTCACGTTGGATTTAAGATGATTTATAAGGGGACTCCTGAAGGGCCCACCTAAGTTTCATGAAGTTTCAAGCATGGATCAAAGATTTGAAACTATGACTATATGCCCTATCAGATGGACTCCAACATCCACCAGGCAGCAGCACGAAAAACTGAGCAAATGGAGCTGGAGAAGAAAAAGGAATTGCAGGCATTGGTGCTCATATGTACGACTCATGAAACCAACTCTCTTTTGAGCATCATTTAGGCTTCCCATTGGCTTTGACATTCCCTTAACATGGATTTGTGTCGAAAATGTTTGCTGCAAAAATGTCGTATTATATTTGCCAGCTGAACTTGACGCATTGATGTTTGGAGATTGCTCAACCGCCGAAACCAGGAGCTTCATGATTTAGTGGAACGTTTGAAGACGGAGAACCAACAATTGGTAAAAGAGCAGCAGTTGCAAGCTCAACAGCATGAAGAGATGAAAAGGATTCCTGGCACTTGGAAGGGTCCGGAGAACAAACTAAGATATGAACAAATCCCGGGAGGTGTCCAATTGAAGGATTCGAGTGTACTCATGCACAATACAGTTATGGTCTTTCATGTTTTGTTTGTGATCATTTGATATAATTATTGTTTTGTGTCTATCATGATTTCTGCATTTTCTACATCCATATGTCAACATTGCTCCTGGATTCAGATAAAATTGGTTGTGAAATGCAAATCGGATTGGCACCGCTAGGCCAGAGACTGTTGAAACCCTTGAAGTGATGCCATGTTTGCATTTGGTTGTTGACCTGTCACATGAAAAGGTCACCAAAAATCGATTCAGCCGAATGTGCTGAGCCAGCAAAGACAATGGGGAGCTAAGGAGCATGGTAGATGTTCACCACTAAACGAGGAGTTAAAGAGCCCCAAAGTCTTACAAAATCACGCAGCAACGGAGTTGTGATTTACTGAGAAATTCGGATTTGAGCTCCATCAATTGAGGAATGTGGTGGTGGCCATGGCAGCAGCTGAGAAGGCCTTGGGGAGGGGAGTCTTCAGAATTTTCAGCATTTAGCAAAATACTTGCGATCAATTTGGTTCAACATGATCATTGTTGGCACGCTTGGACACCAGCATGATGCTTGCTGGTGATCAGCGTGCTGCCAAAAAGTGCTCATGAAGTGGGCTCGTGCCCAACCGCAGCAGAATCTTCTATACAAGTTCGCTTCAAAAACATGTCGAGAGAAAGCAAGGCATTTATATAATGATTACGGGTGTGCTGCAAGCAAGGCAAGCAAAAGGTTCCCCTTTTTTTTCCTCCAGATTTTAGATGTCTCAACATCTCAGCCTTGTAACTTGCCAGGCCATGCAGATGCACCAGCAGCACACCGCTCAACTGGAAATGCTCCGTGCAGCGAAGTTAGCCGAGGCCATCAACCAGAAGGCTCCTAATTAGCGGCACCTGTTGGGAGAGTTGTTTCTTTTCCCCGGCTGGGAATATGATAAGATGATCAGAAGGCTTTAGCATCAGGCTACAACATGAATTTTGATGAAAATCGGATGTAGCATCCTTCTATAATCTATTACAGTATATTGAAATCTATTTGCATATGAGTGTCAATTGGTAATTGTCACTTTGCTGGTGTGACTTTTCCGAGGTGGAACTACATATTGCCGTGCCAAAGGTGACTCTCACCTACAACAACGCACCACCTTTGTGACTTGCAGTTGCATTTTATTTGTTGGATTTGATTCGGACACACTGGTGGTTGCCACGGTGGCAAGGGCTTGAAGTTGCAGACAGGGGATTACAAGCAGATTGACATGCGTTGTGATGGTATTGCTGGGTGTTTGGTAAGCCGTTTCAAGGAGCCTAAAGCGGATCATTGTGGCATCAACGGCTACCTTCCACCAAGGTTGATCAGCGTGGCCGCTGCGCTTGGTGAAGATCGGCTGCATAACTTTTTAGATAAAGAGGCAGGAGAATGCAGGAGGTACATAGAGATGTTGGAACGGTGAAGACAGTCAGAGTCCATGATCTCAAAATTTTGATATATACATACCTACCCACTTAGGATCAACTCAGGCCGTTGGATCACTAGCTTTTGTGCAACTAGATTGGCAATTTTGGTAGTCTTAAGGAAAGGGAAAGGTGGATGGATATAGTTACAGATAGTGCATCGTCCATGGTCTAATGGCGGCAGATGTCGGCAGGTCTTCCCTCATTTCGATCCCTTGTGGGTACGCTTGGATGGACTCGATCACGCCCCGGATGGCTCTTCCAAGAAGGCCTATTCGTCCCGGATGCTGGACAGATTAACGCAGGTGCGGGCAGCTAAGCTTGTGAGAGGAATGGAAGTGATTTCAGGAAATGTGAGGAAGATTAAACGAAACATGAAGCATCATTTGACAAGACGAAAGAATTCCAAGCTATTGTGGCATTCCATTTGGAATGGCTGCAGGAAGTCTGAAGACAGTTGCAAGGAATACGGGTCCGGTGGACAAGCACAAACACATACTATGTATATATATATGCATATACACTGTAATCTGTATTGGAAATTATATGAACATACTTATCACCTGTCGTGAGCTATGGATAGTGACACTTGTGAGCAAGTTGCGTTAAGCTGCGTTTGCTGCGCAATGGGGATGCACCATGAATCCATGGCCAGGCAGTGAAGAGTTTCCTGGCACGCTCACAGGGTGAAGCTTCTGAGGGAAGCTTGGTTGCATGGTGCCAGGATGTGCCAGGTCAATTTTTTGTGGACCGGAACATGTCCTACCTACATGTGAAATACTGTTTTTTTTGTTCCCAATAAAGGTGTGTGTTTGAATCCACACCCTGATGCACCCTTGTATTACCTGTTATACTGGTAGTTTCTTGAGATCAGCTCGGATGTTTGATCTAAAACAGACTGTTGACATGGGATGCCCACGGGATGGTGATATGTTTGCCCAAGGTGAGAATGATGCGGGGGGAGGACACCTTGGCGGTCACAAACGTGGCTAACAAGAATGACCGGCACACCTTTGCGGAGTTAAGCTCCTGCACCTGAAAATGCTTCGAGAATCTACGTTTTTATATGAAATATATCTATATATTTCATAAGGATGTCATTCCGAATGTTGCAAGACCCCTTGCAACCTGGAAGCCTTTTTTGCATTTTTTTGCCATGGGATGCTCTATCATCCACTACTTAGAGTTTTCCTCCGCCTTTTTGGAGGTGCACCAAGCTGGTTGGTCCAATTAATTCAATGAATCGAGCATGCAAAGCTCTTTTGCTCGTCCAGCCTTGTAAGTTGAGTCGTACATGTTTGAGGAGTAATACTTGAGGTATTTATGGTGATTGGTTTACTTTTGTGTTAAGGTATCTATATTTTATATATAGTCATGATGTGATATATGATGTGTGTTTTCATTCGCTCGTCGTTTTGCGCTTTCAATTAGAATTCGTCCGTGCCACAGGGTTCAAATTTGGATTCTAGTATCAAATTGGCTGGCAAGTAACTGTCGCTTAGTGTAGCTGCTTTTTTGCCATCTACTGGCGGATCAAGGTGGAATAGTTTACATTGTTTTTGGCCGTCTCACCTCCTAGACAAGTTTTGGATTCCAGCAATCTGAAGCAAAAAGATTGTCAGTTTCAAGGCCAGCTTAGTGTGACATTTTTTTGAGTTTGCTTCCATCCGACTTCAAGCCACCAAATCCATGGAGATAAGTAGTGTTGCATTCGGGGTTCTTGTGACCCCCCGCAGCTGTTCCAGCCCTTAGCAGCATTTGGACTGAGATGCTCCCAGAGATCTTTTGAATGTTCAAATGATGTCCAATCATGGAAGCATGAGATTTTAGTTTTTTTCTTACGGTAGCAAGCTGTTTGACTGATTGATTAGTTTGCCAGTCTTGAGCAGCCTTCAAGCGTACTGCAGCGCACGCCTGCAAACAATGATAGAGCCTTGCATGTGGCAATTATTCCTATAGGCTTGCAACGCCTTTTAACATCCCAAAAACATAGCATTTTTATTGAAGCTTGCGGCCTTTCTACCTCAGCAGAAAGCATGGAATCCTCAAGATATGTTCGGAGGCATGGCTTTCAAAGGCTCGTCGTAAGGGTGTGTGGTGTGGTGTGTTGAATCTTGAGAACTACATCCTTGCCACATTTAAGACACCGCTGTACCTGCACTAGGCCAATCAGCCCTTTGCAAGTGTGTTTGACAGTGGTGTCAATCTCAGCCATGACAGGGTTCATGATGCCCAACCTGTTTGATGGGCATGTCATGGATTTGCAGTATTCCAACCCTGTGGCATAAACCATATGGATGCAGCTACGTCGAATCTCTAGCACATTGTAGCGCATAAATTATTTTTTCAAACCAAACAAATACCTCTTAAAGCTGTATGATTTATGATGATGCGCTAAGCAGCATTAATCCTCTGCAACACATGACCAGTGGATAAGGAATGACTAGGATCGGACATAGATGAACTGCGTTATTATTTGCCCAAGGTCATTGCGTTGGACTCCATCATTTTTGGACTCTTTCATGTACCTCTCGTGCAGGCTGGATAGCAGGGGGGCAGTGGAAGGGTGAGAGCCGAGACTTCAAATACTACCATTACTACTGCAAGTAACATGTTTCTGAGTGCCCATGAATCTAAATCACCTATCTAAATCATCGTAAATCTAGATCAAGCGCACCGTTTTCGCGGGCCCCAGGAGATGCCATTGCAGATATTGATTGCAGTGCTATTTAGCTTGACAGATGCTTGGTGGAATCATGGAACCAAGCATGGCCATTGGGACATAACCCAGCTGGAATTCAAGATGGTCTTCCACACTTCTCCCAACTTCTTCCACAAATCTGCAACATTTGCATCACATCAAATATATTTTTTGTTGGGGTGGATTCCCTTCTTCATTGCAGGGTGTTGTTCTTATTTGTTCATGTTCTTTTTTCCGGTCTCGTTGGTATCGCACCCTCCCTTGAATAACCTTGAATCATAGAATAATGAAACAATTATCCCTCCAGGCTGATGATTGTATCCTTAGCACACGGGTCATGTTCGAAACATCATGACACCTGCTGGACGGAAGCGGTATTTTTGGGGTTTAATTCCACCTTCAACACCATGGCTGAGGTCATCATCATGGTGACTGCTGGAGTACATGTAGCCATCACAGATCCATCCCATCCTGATGTTTCTCGGGATATCCAAGGAGTGCCTGAAGGAAGAATTGATGATGTTTGAGAAGCAATATCAATATATTATATGAATATGAAATAATATGAATATGAATCTATTAGTTTTTAACAACAGCAATATAGTACATGTATGAAAATGGATGAAGTGGAGAGCTGATGCCTTTTCAACGACTCAAATCCGATATTCCTTGGAGGTTCCCTAACTTGAATGGTGGTTGGACCATGGCTGAACTTTGAATCTTGAAACCTGAGACTTCTGAGGTCCCATGGAAGAATGGAAAGTTGTGACTTGGTCAGGATTAGAGACAAGGAGGCTTCTGGAACCATCTCACAACGCGGGAGTGAATCCATTATACGTTAAATCTAGAAGTATTTAGAGTTAATGAGTCAGTTAGATTTCCAAATCTCCCAGGAATAGAGGTCCATGCTTAGATTCTGTACTGAATTATGGATTGTGTTTGATTAGTAGTTGTCGAGCTGTAGGAGTAGCAGATTGAATGTTCTGGGAAGATCTGGATGTGTATCGATAGGTTTGCCACGAATCATTCTTAGACAGTAGTGTTGGGAATAAAAAAGAAGGACAGATGATGCTGCCAAACAAACGGTACCAAAGGATACAAAAGGTAGAAAGGTATTTTGAATTCAAATTACAATGATAAACAACCAAGCCACCGATATTTTGAAACTGGGGCAATCTTCAGCCATGTTTGTTTCTCCAAGCATCGCAGTCCTATGTCCCGACCACCAGGACAGATGAGGCAGGTTCATTTGATGGCGTGGGCGGCAGCGAAGTGGTTTGCTGGACATGTCGAGTCCGTCAGGAGAGCAGAAATGGGAGTTGGGCGACAGGCTCCTGTGCAGGTTGTTGAACAATGACCATGAAATACCATGAATGTATCTTCAGCAAAAAGATAGTTTTAGCATGTCTAGCAGTTTTAAACCTTTAGACATATCTAAGGCTCTGAGATCCTCTAAGCCATTTCTATCCATACATTTTGTGCATGTCATTCTTACGCATCTTGGTGATTCTTTGCGATGATATGGCTTCGCACTGGTTCATCTACAACATGCTCAGATGGCACTGTAAGCAAGGCATAGCAAGGCTAAATTATAGCTGGCCAAATTATAGCGACCTCCCAGGACCTCATCCCAAAAGGTAGCTGAGGAAGGGAAATCCCCTTATTTCAGGGAAATCTAAGTTGGTGAAATTATATGATAATTCGGCCAGATAGGATAACCTACCAAGATCAACTTGAATCAACTTGTTGGCCAGGCTTTCGCCATCAAAAGTCATATCTTGCAAAAAGGTGTGTTCCTTAGAGCCTTAGGAGTGGCGAACCGAGCATTGCAACACCTGCAATCGGCTCTTCAGCTGCAAACTATCCAGAAGTATCGTCTGCTCGAGAAGAGAGAGGGTTGACTATTGTAGATTTCGGAGATAATGAATGATACCTATTCAAAGAGCCGGGAAGGTCTTTTGGAGGGCAGACTAGTTGGCGTATGTGTGCATCCGACTTTACAGGGTTCAGACTGGAATTGACAATCAGCGATGGATGTTTTTAATGTAGCAGCACCGCTCACGTCGATCAGCGCTCTTTGATTGTTTGTTAGACCGTCCATTGTTCCACGAGAATTTCTTACCATGGAAAGATTGGCTCTCATGCATGCCGCCAGACCCAAGGTGCGTGTCAAAGTTTGACCACCATTGCATTTGGCTGAACAATTGCAACTCAGCTTTCAGTTTTCACCATCTGGAAACAGAGCCTGCACTAGACTAATTGTTCCCAGGGTGCGGTCGAAACGGCTCTGCTTGATGTCCAACAAGTCAATTTTGCGTCCCATACGTGATCACACATCCTATAGTATGGCAAGTTTGCGTTATGAATGGAAATCTTTGCTTTGCAGCAGATTTCCTCCAATGAACTCACCTGGGAGCTTTCCAAATTTCTCATTTTGGCCGCAATTCAGGTGTTGGGCAGAGAAATTATCACAGCTTTTGGGTGGCGATGGTGTCAGCCACATTGATGTTAGGTACGCACATCCGGTTCGATCTTTTGTGTGTTTGACGTTGCTTCATGCTGAGCTAGGTTCAGAGGACGAGTTGCAGTGTTTGACGTTTACAGTCTACATATGTTTAGGAAGCTTGCTATTGAATACTATTTAAATCTATCCACTGTGCATTGAATGTAATATTATATACTATTTACAGCAAATAATTATAGTTAATGGCATCCTCCTAGCACGAGTTAATGCCAGCGACGGTCTGAGTCCAACAGCGCTAGGTATTACCCCTACGTGGCTACTATATGATATGCCACGCCTTAGTCATGAAATGAACACGAGGGATACACCGACAACACTCTTTATGTTGTAGTTGCCGATGGTCTTTGCTTGCATACATTCACATGCCCACAGGCCCGGAGGTCTACAGTATCAGATAGTATGGTTTTGTTAATCGATAGTATCAATTTAGTTCTGTATCGATTTGTTTGCTGAATATCTTGTGCACAGTTCATGTACTTGATTCCGGTGTTTACCCTGCATGTTTCTTGATGCAGATGGCCTAGATGGGTACTGTAGTATTGCCAGTCCACTCCATGCAGAACTGCTAGGCATCTTCATCATCACTGGCTTGTCCTGCCTGGTGAAGTTGTTTTCCATGGGCGATGCAGATGCCAAGGAGAAAGATGGAGTCAGATTTGTTGGAGGATGACACGAAGTTGCTTAACAGTAACCTGGTAACCCGAGCCTTTTCCCTTACCTTTAAGATGTGTAAGAGCTAGATTCAGCTGAATTCTCCTTTGGCGGCATTTGCAGGACTTTCTAAATGAGGCCTTTGCATTTCCAGTGGCAGAGGCAGGAACCATGGGGTGCCGATAGGGCCATGCTGCTTGATTGGTTGGCTGTGTGTTTTGCCTTCGCCTGGCTCTAGGGCAGTGTCATCGCTGTCATGTCACTCGTGTTGCTCCCTGGAAGCAAATTGGTGTTGCCTTTGGGCTTGATGTCAGTGGAACAGGGGGATGGTCGTACCTTCACAGCTTTTCGTCGTTATACATGCTGATGTGCCCATGACAAACGGGAGGTGAAACCGAAGATCAGGTGGTAAGAAGACCATAGTGCAGACACACTTCACGTTCAGCGTTCCTAAAGACCCTTTACCCTGAGGATCTTAAATCTTCCTTTGCTGCTGTTGGTGGCTACCCTGTTGGCCTTTCACATGTGCATCGTGCGGAAGGAGCTCACAACCTTGGAATACATCTTAGTCCGGGCTCCTGGTTCTCTGGGCACGAAACCATAGTTGCAGCGGTTTGGTCAAGGGTGAGTAGGTTATCAGATGTTATCAGTAAGTAGTTTAGACGTGATGTGAAAGTAATGCAGCCCCAACCATGCAAAACCCTTGAGACGACGCAATGATAGAGAGATAGTGGAAGATGTGCGGGCAGTACAGTTGCCACTCATTTACTTACACATCAATGATGAAGTTTTCTCCCTAGAAAGGAAGTGGGATCAAACACGAATAGCTGTGTGATTTGGGTGATCCTTGTCCCAGGCTCACATTTCTTATGATCGAGCAGATACAGAATCTGAAGTGCCGACTTTACAGGCACAGTCATGGGAGCCTGCTTCCTCCACTGAACACGGCATCAGGTCAAGACTTCATAGAAATAGGCCAGAGATGCATAGAATTAGAAATGATCCTGACAAATATTCTACAGCAAGGTTCGATGATTTGGGGTTCAACTGGTCTACTATATTGAAGACTCTGGAACCAAAGCAGGTCAGACATGTTCACATGTCCAGGATGGTTCTCATTTTGCTCCACTCCCGCGATGTGATGGCCCTAGTTTACAGGGAAGATTGAAGGACTCCCAAAGCTTGGATGCAGCGGCATTTTTTGCATGGAATGAAAGCGCCAAACGTGGATTTTGAAACGAACTGGGGTAGCAAAATCTCAGACAGGTAAATCCATGGGGCTTTTTGTGCAATGCCTTCATTTTAGGCGTAGATTGGGTTGTTTATCGCCCGCGACGCGGCTCCAAGAAGCCAAAGGCAGGGGGGGGGGCATTTTGAATTTAGCAACTTCCCAGTGGTTAAGCAACATCTTAAGTTTGAATTTGAATATGGAATTTGGTCATCACATTTTTGACACTTTGTCAAATACAATTCATGAATATTCATGACAGTATATCAAGTGCATATCATACATTTACATAGAATCACTTTTAGATACATATTCATATGTCAAAAACTAAATGCACGCAAAAATGATATGAAAATTACAGTACTTGTATTTACCCTAAATGCGTCACTGCATTTACATTGCGTTGCCACCTTGACAGGCTGGTAAGGTGGCACCACAGCCTGAAGCGGCCAAGGAGGCACTTCATAGGCTAAATGCAAAGCTAAATTATTGATGCCAATTTTGTTGTTCCCAGGATGATGCCAAGGCAACTATGGCTGCTCAGACCCAGGCCATTTTTGTGGATTGTGGCTGAGAAGCCGGTCCTCAGGGGGAACTTTTTGTCATCCCTTTTTGTCAAATCTATGCAGCTGTGCCCTTGCCAGGTGGCCACAGACACAGAGTCTGTGAGCAGAAATGCCTCGCCGGAGAATTACCAGGTGGGGGATGAGATGGGATAGTCTCGCTTCTGATGAGTTTGGAGATTGCACCAGTGGTTTTCAGTGGTGACATGACATGTTGATTTGGGATGATTTGGGCATTTTTTGTCGAACTTCAAGAAGAGATGATATCAGGATCAATGAGTGGCTGGAATTCTCTGTGAGAAATTCAAAGATAATTCAAAGATTGAATAGGATAGAGAGCTATTTCTTGAAGTCTAGAAAGGGTCAGGGGTTCACCTTAAAACTCTAAAGCATGTTATTCCAAGTACCCATGTCTCATTCTGATCGAGACAACTGCAGTGTTGCAGCCTCAGGCAAATGGTCCCGGCGACACTGATACCCTGACATGAATGGAGGCAGTCCGTGGATTGCTAGTTGCAGATTCACAATTTGCAGTCCCTTTCACAATCGTCGCGCTTGCTTTTGCTAGTTTCGGCAGATGGTATTCAATCAAAGACTACACCTCCTTCAACTGCCATAAGACCGCCGCCGAAACTCAAACATATCTCCTTCCTCGAAGGTGCTAGTCATGTATAATTGTGTCAGTCACTCGGAACTGGTGCCACAAAACGCGACCTTTGAGACTGTCAAACTGCATGAAAAAGCCTTGTTTCTTCAACGATGCTGTTCACCTTCGGGGGCAAAAGCAGCCACTTGGGCGTGATCTTCCTGGTTTGAGATTTTGATATACAGAACCTTATAATGCAATATACAGTTTTGGCTTATTTTCTATAAATAATACACTGATGTATATACTATACCATCTATATTCCGGAAAGGATGACAGGATCATAATCCTTTGTTTTTTCCATGTTACCTATGAGTCGGCATAGCAGATGATTTCTTTGGCGAATTCGCAACGCTGCCAAAGCGGGCTGACCTGGGGGCACTTTTTTGGAGGCAACCGATGTGATCAACTGCTGGGTTCCTCTATGCCTTCAGGGCGGCATTCCACCAAGTGGAAGTGCCATGCCCTTTTCACAGTGCTTGTGAGTGGTACATTGCTTGCATGACCTGAAGCACCTCATTTCGCAGTTTGGGCTGTTGCGTGCTAGCCGCTAGTACCCAACAAGTCAACATGAAGATTTGTTAATCGTAGTTTCAGATCGTTGCGGCAGCGCGACCAAAAGCGGTGACTCCCGCGATTCCATTCGTATGCAATCCTGGTGGCACCCAGGGCCCAATTGATGTCACCACACCACGTTGATCCTTGCAATATCCTTGCCATATTAGGCAGCTATTGTGCCACATGGCGTTCTTTCCTTGTCATGTTTACTACTATCATGTTATTAAAATTTATGAAACGGAACATACGTGTTTATACGTAAATGATCGTAAATGCACCATATATGTGCACGTGTTCAAATGTCAATATTGCAAGATGTTCCACTCAGCTTTTACTTCTTGAACTTTCCTCCGGAGACCTATTGTGTTTGTGGTTGGTTTCCTTTGGCTATTGGGTATAAAACTTCTTTCGCACATGAAGGTGACCATGTCGATGTGACTTCTTGTTCTGAAGGATGCATGTGTAATATCACTTCATACGGAAATGTGGAGCATTGTAGAAAAACGCCCCCTTGCTTCAACATCCTCAGAGCCGATCTTTTTTGGAGTTTACTCTTGCGCAAAATCTGGCTTCAATGGAAAACTATATATGAATCCCAGAGTTTTGTTCCAACGAAACATGATTTTCATGGTAGTGAGCGTGGCTGAATCACAATTCACACCCTTGCTGTTTCCGAGGCAGAGCTTTCAAGATGCACTTGAGGTGGGGATTGGGGTGGATAGTGACAAGATGACCAAGCGTTTCTGGCATGGCATGGTGTTTTGCAGATGTCATACATGGTTATACCATGTCAGACCATATAGTTCCGATCATACGTTCCTTGATTTCTGGGAACGTTGCTTTGAGTTGAATCGAAATGGTCTCATCATGTCGTGTGGCTCGAAAGTAGACGGCGCACACAAGCTGCGCGACTAACTGTTTGTTCGAGGAGAAGCTGCTCGAAGCTTGGTTGACGTAGGCTCACTAACCTGGCATACTGTCTTGTTTAAACGAGATCAAGATGCTTAAATTAAAGTGTGCATTTACCCTTTTATAAGATATCGATATTTTTATGTACATTTAAAAGATCATTTTTTTGAATGGAGTCGACCAGGTAGTTCATTGAGTGAGCAAATCAGTCAATTTGCAACTTGTCACAAACCAAGAATTTGTACTAGAGATGCAGTGATTGAAGACGGTCAAAATTGTTTCAGCCCAGGCAGATGCAGGAAGATGTCCACACTTTTGACTCGGAAGATGAGTGGATGTGAATCTGATGAGAAGATCAAGGCAACACCACCCATCAAGATTGTGTCTTGTCATGAAATCCTAGCAGTTTTGGAGCTGCAATTTGCAGATGTGGCACACCAGTGCTGCTGTGTTCCTTTGTTTGTTGGAGACTTGCTGTTCAACACTGCGGGAGGATGTCATATGTGACAGTCCAGCGAACTCTTGCTAAGGTTAATGACATTAACGTCAAGGGCGTTGAAGACGTCTCGGAGCCAAAGCAAATTGGTTGAAGCGAGACAGACCGATCCAGCTCTTTGTGTCAGAGTGCTGTCAAGATTTGTGTCATTATTATGAATGCAGATTAATGCAGTAGGTACATATGTCATGGCTGGACTCATGGAGACGGCAATGGAGAGACAGAGAGGGAGACATTGACATATGTTTAACATGTGATAATCATGTCAAGTTGATATGAGGGGACAACACCTTTTCCGATACATTTATATAGGTTCTAGTGAGATTCTAGTGTCCATACATGTTCAGTTTGGTTAGCAGTGTTATTGGACTTGGAAACCACCATTTGTTGTTTAATGTGGTTTTAATCAAAATGCTTTTGGAATGTTTCTTTTGCCCTCATTCTAAGTTGTCAGATTACTTCAGGTTCAGTGTGAAGAACTTGATGCCATCCCGGAACGCCGACGTGAGCACACGGTATGATTTCGAGAACGAGCAGATCGGGCAAGGTGCAGTGTTTGGACACGATGTTTGCTCACACCGTTTTTTTTACCCATTCCTACAATACAACTCATTACAGTTGGTTTGATGGCGTTTACTGGCAACCTGCTGTAAAGATTCGGCGGATTTTCAGTGAATTTGCCCTCAAACAGTGAATTCATGGCTGGATCAATCCATGTCGTTTTTCCTCGGAAAAAAGGTGCTTTCGGCTCTGTTTTTGTGGCGCGTGACAAGCGGCAACAAGAAAGAAAGGTGGGAAAAAGGGAAGTAGACATAGTCCATGTAAGAAGAAGTAGTTGATAACGTGTGTTTCTTTTGTATTATTTGATTTGCTTATTTAATGAATTTGGATAGTTACGAAGTTATGCTTGAACTTGTTTTTTTTGGGACGTGTCCTCAAACAAGATCGAAAAGCCTTCAACTATAGCTGGGCTTTTGCATAGATCCAAAATGGACCCTGCTGGCATGATGCGACCTGGGTTCAAAGCTTGCGGAAGGTAGCCGTGAAAAAGATGCTGATCATGGACGGAGAGCAGAAAGAATCTTTTGAAAAGGAGGCACAGATTATGAGTCTCGAATTAATGGACAAATTGTGTTTTGTTTTTCGGGTGGGACCAGTAGACGCAATATGTACTGGTATATCATATATGTACTGTGGACTTTGACCCAAAGCATTCTCAGCCAGTGTGAAAGAAGTACAGGCTTGTTTTAGGTCACGGGCATCTCAATGTGTTGTGGATATTTAGGTGCCAGGCAGCTGTCAATGAACAAGTACCTTTGACTGATTATAGACAAAGTGTCCATTTGTATTTTTCTGAGCTTTTCTTCTTTGAAATATATGTAGTGGCAATATAATATACTAAGCGTTCAATTGTGTTCTTCACAGGCAAGGTACCGTCAGTTTTTCCCACAAGACTCCTGTCTTTTCGGCATGTGTCAGTGTGTGAAACCATTGGCTGAGGAAGGATCTGGACCATCCAAACATTTGCAGATTGCAGCTTGGCTTGCAGCTTGGGGGCCGCCTAACTGTCTAACTTGTTCTGAGTGGGCTGACAAGATGCTGGTATTGAGATGATCTATCATCAGCACGTTCGGCATCTCTCTTGTGTTCCAATATGTTTCAATGATGAAGACCGGGGGTCTTTGTCCTTCGTCCGAGCAACAAACAGGTGCACCATGCATTTACTACAGCATCACCGCATATAAGGCTGGAATTATATCAGAAAGGCCGCTTCATGTACTTTGTCATGGAGTTGTGCGAGGGCAAGGTGCCTTGTCAGAAGTTGACAGCCATCGCTTGCTCCATTATGAAGCCGTGTTTGCCACATCAAAACCATTCTTAGGATGTGTTTGACCGCATGTTGGAGCAAGAGGACTGGTCTAACCTGATGACGATGCCGGGAAACAGGGTGGTACTAGTACCATTGGAGGAACAGGTGGCAAAGATCCTTGCCCAACAATGTATAG
>DF239033.1:330765-442539 GCA_000507305.1 Breviolum minutum Mf 1.05b.01
AAAGAGCAAGCTTCATAAAAGTGACCTCACTGCAAAGGTCCTACAATCAGGCTCACCAGATGATGTAATTAAGGTAAACATTGTTAGATAAACACAGAGGGAGGGCGAGCTGTTACCCAAAAAATGAGATGGAAGACAAGTTTTGCATTGGTTCTGTACCTCTTTGTTCAGTAACTATGTTTGCTTAGGAACCAGATTGATGAAAGTTTGTTGGCAAATCTAAGGCAATATGGGCCACTTCTATTCCATTTGCGTGGCTGCTGTGGCTCGACAACTCGATAGCCGCAACCTACATGAGGCACTAGGATCGGGGAAGAATGACAGCGGGCTTGGCACCATGGAGAGGATGAGAAGTGAGATGCACCATGCAGGTGGAAGAATGGTGTTAAAAAGGCAGCTTCCAATAGATTTGGTTTGTCCAGTTTGGACTTGAGAGACATGACAGTCCACTCATGTAGAGATTGCAGTACACTAAAATTGAGAATGGCCCCGTTGTTCCCAAAAAGCCATGAACAGAATGGAGTCCAGTCAGTGAACATGAGTGAAGCATCTACTCAACAAAAACGAAACTGATAACTGACGCTGGCCATCCGACCATGTAACCTAACCGGAACATACCGGAACTTGCTCCACAGCTGTTGAAAGGTTCATAAAGTGTTTTGCAACTTGGATCGAAATGGTGATGGCGTCCTGACCCTCGAAGAGGCCAGTGATGGAGCATCTGAAAAACCAATCGTCAATCGTGGTTGGGGTGCAACAAAGAGTGCTGTGCACGTAACATGATGTGAACATAAGCAATATATGCGTACATATATTTTGATATGCTTTGAAACTGCTTGCACAATGTGGCATTTATAGTAAAAATCACATCAATTTTATATGCTTCCTATTTAGAAGACACTTGGCCTGTCCTTTGATATGAATATTGTCCATCAAGATCTTTCAAAGTCATTTTCACCTGGTTTCAGGTGAAGGAAGGCTTCTCCTTTATTTACTCACCAAACTCACCAGAGATGAGAGAGTTGGAAGAGATCTTTAGATTGCTTGATAAGGATGGCTCAGGCGCATTGTTGGGCAAGAGGAGCCCTTGGGATTTTGTGTTAAATTTGACGTTGCATCGGGCTTCCTTCCGCCACTACGCATGTTGCTCCTTACAGCCAACATTGAAATTGTAGGAATGTAGTCAGATCAATACAGATGCATCTCTGAAAATGACAACTAATTATTCGACTTTTTCAACTAGCCGCGGGGCACCAGCAGATGTGTTTAGGTGTTATGGTGTGTTTATTCATGGGTGTTTTCAGCTAGCCGCCAAGCATGAGAAGAAGTGCGCAGGCTACATTGACTACACTGAGTTTTGTGCTGCCGGCGTTGGTGAAAGGATCTTCTTAGAGGCAGCTGGGACAATGTGCAGTTCTGGGAAGAAACGGAGAGATCAATACTTGCGATTATCTCGCATATTTGAATATAATATTTTCATATATTTTCTATCTAGCGGTTAGCGCTTCTACTTTGAGTGAGAATCGCTTGCCACAAGTGGAGTGACATTATGAATGAAAAGTTTTTGAGTGATTCCTTTTGATTTTCCACAGGCACTGGGAGAATTCAACCGGAAGGATTGTAAGATTTGTAAGGGCCTACCAAATTTGCAAGATGTTAAAATTGTTCGCAGTAAAAAAATGCAACTGATGATGCAGCTTGAACTTCCTTATGGTCGTGCTCAAATCGTTGAAAAGCTACAATTCATGGCCGATTCCTACAGAAATTAAAAACAGATGAAAACATGTATAAAGACTTTGGGATCCGTTTCATCTGCCAGGTGGCAGAAAACACAACTTCTTTATGATGCGAAAAACTCAAGCATGTTCCGTTTCAGGAGTCAGCCCTTTGGGGAGCCTTTGATGCTTTTGACTGTGGAACGCATGATGGCAAGATCACCTTGGATGATTCCTGGCATTTGCAGAAGCGACAGCTGAAGCATCTAGCAGTGTTTGAGCTTGGCTTGTGGAGGCAACTAGATCATGCTTAATAAGTGCTATAGATGAGCATGTTGAATACGAGACCACTAAAATATAGTGAAACGATCCTGTGCTTTTTGGCAAGAACCCCTACTGGTAGGATATCTCAATTTAAACTGGTGCAATATTACAATATGATATTATATACAAGTGCAATAATCAATTATATCAGATTTGGCCATTCTTCCTGGTCGCTCCCTTGGCTTCAGGAAATCCGAAGGGTCCTCTCCAACGCTGATGTCAAGAAAGTGTGGTCAAAGGACGTTTTGGACGAGACTGCTAAGAAGGTGTGGCACAGCAGTAGATGTGAAGAATGTTTGATTTCTTCTACTATTGCACAGTGTTTTTTGTTTATCCTGGCAAAGCTGGGGCAAGTTCCAAAATGTGATGATCCATAGATCCAATTGCTGTCTACTTTGGTGGGTACTCGTATGGGGTGCCTCCGACAGCTATATTACATACACTTGTTATACTGTTATACTTGATAGGCAGCTAATGCACCCAGTCTCCTTCCCCCCATGTATCCAGTCTGGGTGAATGGGTTCTCGGATGATTTGAGTCTGCGGATGAAGGCACTGGGCCATTTTGACCAAAACGGAGATGGCAGTATTTCCTTTGATGAGTTTTGTGACTTTGGCTGAGTCAAATTGCAGCTCCAGAGCTGTAGGGTATTGCGGATGATGAATTGCACGTTACATCATGCTACAACGAACGGATGCCAATTAAAATGATCCAGTTCAATGAATTTCTCTGAGACTGCATATGACCTATCGAAACAATCCAGCCTGATTGGTTTGCGTGTCTCCAGTTCTAGAAGATTTCCAGCCAGCGCATCCATTTGGGGAGCCAGCTGTCTTGAAGAATTGCAAATCCCAGGTGAATTGATGCGCAACTATGCTACCAGCAAACGTCAGGCTCGAGCTGAGATAGCAGCAAGTACCTTGGCAGCGTTTGATGAGGGTCTGGAGCACATGGAGTTGGTGTTGCATGGTATTGAACTACTGCTTCTGAGGTACAGGTTTGATTAGCGAAGAGATTGGAAAGCTGGAAGGTCGCGTAAACAAGGAGGCCAAGACCAATGCACCGCAACTTCGCTGCAATGATGTCGCTGGTTAACGTTAGCCGGAGTTGTTACGATGCAAGTCAAGAGTGGCTAGTGGAGCCAACTCGGAAATCAACCCAAGTTCCAAGCTGATGAGAGAAGATACAGTAGACATGAGAGTTGAGCAAAAGGATGCAACAGGTACATGAAGGGGGTTGATTTTGCTGAGACCTTTAGTGTGCAACGAGTGGTCCGGGTTTTCAATATAAATAACAAGTCTTTTAAAGTTTTGGCGGCGGCGACAGTATGTTCATTGCACTTAGACTTGGAACCCGTCATTACCTGCCTTGTGCGGCAATGAGTTCCAACAATCAAGAAGAAAGAAATTTGCAATTTCTCCAAGGGTGTATGTAATGTATTTTTCTATGTTTTCTTAGTGCATTAGCTGTATTTGGAGGTTTCTGCCCTAAATGGGCAAAGGTCCTTGCTGTTCTGTGTCTAAAGCTTCCAGCACGGATAGCTGAGGAGAGATTTCACCCGAGCTTATAGTATTGATGCTTGACTGCTAAATGAAAGGGAGATGGCGAGCAAAACAAAACTAGTTGAAGAATTGAAGAATTGTATTTGGATATTTCTCATAGTTTTAGCTGCTGCTGCTAGAGTAGCCTTTGCTTCCTTGCGTGCAATTACAATTCGAAACATTGGCAGGTTCAGCAGATGCAGGAGGACGGCATGCAGAACGGTGGCAAGTTGGGGGACATGATGGAAGACAAGATTCGGTGCAATTGCACCAGTTGAAACACAAGCGAAAGCTTTAGGACTCGTGTAAATTCATGATTCATGACAATGTTCCCAAGCAAGGCTTGTGTAACAGAGCATACTCCCAATGATTTCCGAATGTGGATCTATATTATATGGCTCAAATAAGGTATACATTGCTGATCGTTTGAAGAGTCGTTAAGATTCTGAGGACGTCTCAACTCGATGCTTCGAATAAATGTAGCTTTGCCGAATGGGCATGCTGAACTTTTCGCACTTCTGCCTTCTTCCATGGTTCAAGATGTCAGGACAAAGGCCCAACGAGCCTTTAGGAAAAAGCACCTCAGACTTATTACCGCCAAGAATCGAGTCCTGGTCGAATTTGAGCAAGCCTTAGAAGAAGCAGAGATGGAGGACGGAGAGTGCCTTGCAGCTCTGGTACTTCAACCACAATTGGCAGCAACAAAAAGAGCCTTTGCGCTGTGGTGTCATGGAGATAGCGCCATCTTTACTTGGGGAGATGCAGACGATGGGGGTGACAGTTCCGCAGTTCGAGGTCAGCTCAGCGGTGTGCAGCAGATTCAATCCGCGGGTTGGGCCTTTGCTGCCATTCTGGCAGATAGTTCCTTCGTGGGTTGATGACGAGCTCTGTGCTGAAAAGCTACAGGAAGCGCTAAGTTCTGCCTGTAGTTTCTCAGCACAGAGCGCATCAACCCACGAAGACAGTTCGGCAGTTCGAGATCAGGAGCAGCTCAGGGTGTGCAGCAGATTCAAGCCACAGAACATGCCTTTGCTGCCATTCTGGCAGATGGATCAGTCGTTACCTGGGGTTGTGGAGACCATGGTGGAGACAGTGCGGCACTTCAAGATCAGCTCGGGGGCGTGCAGGATCTGGCAGATGGATCCGTCGTTACCTGGGGTGATACACGCTTTGGCGGAGACAGTTCCGCAGTTCGAGATCAGTTCGGGGGTGTGCAGCAGATTCAATCCGTGGGTTGGGCCTTTGCTGCCATTCTGGCAGATGGATCCGTCGTTACCTAGGGTCATGCAGGCAATGGTGGTGACAGTTCGGCAGTTCAACGTGAACTCAGGTTTGTTTAGTCCATTAGTTTATGCCGATTTGCAAGGCCTTAGCTGTTGCATGGGAATGAATCATCTTGGTTGGGGCTCCTGTTCGGCGGTGACTTGGTCCTGGACGCGTTGGTGTAGAAAAACAATTCGCTATACATCACTTTGCAATAATATAAAATTATACATATATAATCATGTATGGTATAGGCTTTAATATGCTGAATCTTCCGTATATCTAAACCGTTTTTTTTGGTGATGAGGGAGTTCATTTTTTTTCCGCCAGGAGCATCACAGTGAGAGGCGATCCAAAAGATGGGTGCCATGCTGCGGTGTTGGTGCTTTTTGACCAGGCTAAAGGCCTGAAGGGACCCGCGACACTTACCGATGACAACATTGGTTGCGACGTGGCAGTTTGGATACCTTAAAAAACATTTAAAAACTTGACACTGGCTCCAAATGTGACTGATATTTCCATATATTTTCCTTTGATTAAGCAGATTTGATGCAGCAAACTGGCCAAAGATCAGGTGAACACCATTGAATCTGTTGCTTTTTGGGGTCAGATGGGGCGGTTTTAAAAAGAAAGCCATGCAAAACAAAAGACAAATAAAGTCAAAGATCAGTTTTCACTTGTTCTATGTTTGACTCCTTTCGGAGAAGGCTTTTGTTGTTAAGATGTTGAGTCAGACAAGAAGCGTTCTATTGCCAACATTGGAGAAATGTGAAATATGGCTAGATAATGCTAGAGAGTATATAAATAGATGTGTATAAATGTATCTAATGTATGCGGTGCACAGAAAAACATGACAATCACAATATTGTAAGGAACTGCTTATGTTTTTTAACCTCCCATTTTGGGAAGAACCTTAGGATTCACGCATGTTCACATATTTTTTCTGCGTTGTCTATAATCGTGTTGACGATCAATATGCTGCACCAGCCGATATCATGAATCAATGTCCCATTGATATATCCATCAATTGTGTGGTTTTTGAAGGTGTTTTAACCATCCCAACTCCTTGTCATGATGTTGTACATCAGCTCTATGACTGTATGATTGACCTTGTTTTTTGGTTGACAAAGGGCACGCAACTCCTCACCAATTCGAGACACACCTGTTCCCATCCATGGGCACGTTGCAACAGTGTTCAACCGATTGCCGTTTGGTCTTAGTCTTCAAGGTGGGATTCTGTCGTTGATTTCCGGTTGGATATTTCGACATGTGCAATGATGACCTGCTGATTTAGAGTACAAACGATAACATACGGTAGAACAGATGATTCCCTACAAACATTGCGAGTGGAGATGAAACACTGTCACTGCATGCCCTGCGGGATGGGTACCTGACTGGCTGGTGCATGTTGCTTCTCTGTTGCGGCTACAGTATTGCAGCAGCTACCGGCACGTGTTGAGTCAACGATTTTTGTGTAGGCGAAGCTCTGTCAATTTCAATGTCATACCTCCCAGGAGAGTCTGTTTGCTTCCAGCATTCTTTGTTGCGCTCGCAACATCAAGATGAAATGATGGAATGCCCTGTAAATCACCAAATATACGAGTGGAGAATGAGTGGAGTATGTCCATCCAGAATCACAAGTAGGAGCCAATCAAATCAGGTGTGCACCGTGCCAATCTTCATTTTGGAGTTGGTGTTTTGACAGAGCTTCAACATCACTTGCCTTCAATCCGCAAGATTCGCGACCGCGATGAAAAAGGATGGTGGAATCAACGGATTTGAGAAAGGAATCATGGGATATCAACGGGACATTGATCAATTTTCATTTGGACATCTTTAGTGGTGAGAGCTGATTTTCAACACCGAAAACAGGTGACTAAGAGCCACAGACAGAATGGTCACACTGATTCAAGTCTCAACTCATTGTGGGTTGGTTCTTCCCTACTGATCCAACTTCACCTATTATTGTGAATCTCCCAAAAATTCCACAAAAAAATAGACCTTAGGAGGACTCGATTTTTTGCAACGATTATGCCTGCAGAGGTGTAGACTGGATTATTTATGATTCATGTTCCTGGTTCCATGTTTCCGCAGCTGTTGGTTTGAACTAAGTTTCGGCCATCCCCCTGGGCCCTTGACGTACGGCGAAAACCGACGTCCAAAAAAGTTTTTAAACACCCGTGCTTCAGCCATGGTTTATATGGAGCAGGAGCTTCTCCAATCTCCAAAGAGTATGACAAAGGCTGATGCTCAGTTCTGTATTTTGATAGATCCACTTGGAGTAGCCGTCCAAACAGTGGTATATTACAACGAACAACAAGACAACAAATGTTTTTTTCTTGATGGCGCTTGTTGATATAAGGACATGATGGGGACAAGTAACACACTTCTGACCACAAGAGTTATGGATTATGGATGCTTGGACCAGCACATTAGGGACAATTTCTTGTAAGTTAGCCTTTTTAGTAACTCTTTCTGGAAGCAAAATCATCTCAGTTCAATCATCTCCATCAGAATTTCCTCCAAAAAATGGGGTGGCTCAAAAGCCATTCTGTTTAATTATGCTGTTTTTCCTTTTGGTGTTGGACTGTTCATTTTCAATCTGCTTTCATTCCTGTTTTTGGGTAACTTCATTTTTTTGCTGTTGTTTTTGTAGTTTTTCGTGGTTGGTCTAACCAAAATATAGGACCCGCTATTTTTGCAGAATTGAGATAGCATTTCGTAGGGAGCCATGGGGGTCCATCAGGATCGAGCAATCGAGTATCAAGATAAAATGCTATTGAATGGTTTCTGAAGATGTAACCAAATTACAGGAGAAATATCGATAATCATATTTTTCTGTAATATGTGTTGAATGATCCATTGTGTATCATCTATATATTTATGCATTTGTAAAATGGATGGGCAACGGTCATTTTCAGCATCATCATTAACAAATCAGCGGAGAATGGCTTTTGTTTTTTATTCGGAATGAATCTAATCAATTCCAATGAATGCCATACAAATCCATACGGAGAATTCAATTAGATTCGCTGGGGGAAGGGAACTTGGGAAGACCCACAACATCCTCATCTTTTTTTCGGTAGGGCTTGGTTTGCTCCTTTCCTTCCATGAATCTGAGAAAGATTTGTTCCCCTACAAGTCCTAGAGCCTCACAAAGTATGTCCTTTGCCGAAGTGGGCCTAAAAGGGAGATACGCCGAGGGTTTATTCAACGCCGAGCATTCCACGGCCGAGTGTTTATGAAAATGCCGATGAATCTATGGCCGAGGGATTTGTTATACCATAACCCTGTCCCATCTCAGATTTTTTCTCCATTTCACACCTTCATTGCATGCGGCGTTTGCTCACGTTTGCTCACGCTTGCTCATGCTAATTATGTTCCTTTTAGGGCTTTTACGTACCTTTTAGGGCCTTTACACGTACCTTTTAGGGCCTTGCTCACGTTTGCTCACGCTTGCTCACGTTTGCTCACGGATATCCAGCTCATGATCAATACATGTTCTTTTTAGGGCCTGAGACCTCAAAAAGTACATGGTTCAACATGACATCAGGGCGTTCCTTTTAGGGCCTCAGACCTTAAAAAGTACACCATGACTTTTGGTGGCTATGTACCTTTTAGGGCCTCTTTTCGCGGAAATAGCTAAGACCCTACAAAGTAGGTCCTTGGACTTCCAGGGTTCCTTACATTTTTTGGTCAGAATGCCCTTGGATAGACCACATCCGTTTTTATGCGGAATAGATTTCAGGATCCCCTAATTTTTTCCACATGCATGACTGACCATTTTGTAGCCATTCCTGCTCTTGAGTTTTTTTGGGATACCATTTTGATCCATTTTGCAAGATGTCCAGCTTTCAAGCAGCATAGATTTTATATTTCCAGTCCATTTTTTAATGGGGCGGGTGTTGAAACCCCATATCCATATCCAGTTTACAATTTTCTTTGTGTAAAGGCCATTTGTAGAGGCCATTTCCTTACAAAATGCCCCATCCAACCCGCCCTCCTGGACATTCACAGGAGGATGTTCAATCAAATTAATTAATTGTCTATTTTGTCCTTGCCTCACTTCCTTAAGCAATGCGCTGGGAGACCATCATATATTATCATTTGTCATACGCGCGTATTTTTTGAGAAGTATTTTTGAACTATTTCCAATGTATATTATCTTTCTCCGCATAATAAAGGTATGAGAATATATACACGTTGTCGCTTGTTTGTGTGAAAGCATTGATTGCTATTGGACATGCTGATTGATCATTTCCTATTATAGTGCTCAGGTGATATATCTCCCAATGTGGAGCAAGCAATGAACAAGAGGCGGCCACACAAATACAGTCCCTTGACGTTAATTGTTTCTGCCGTGAATTGTGTACCATATGGCATGCATGTATATAGCAAATGACCTGAGACAGTGAATGGTGTGAATGGTGTGCAATTACGAAAGGGCATGTCTTTTCCAGCGAAGTGTTTTTGTGGACCTTTTCGTGGAGATTAATTCCCAAGATCTAGGAACCAATGCAGTCGTTTCCATTTGCGCACCTTTGCCACCCGAGATTTTATCAACAGTAAGTAATGACCTTCGAAGGATTTGGAACTGAGAATAATGATGCATTCTCAAAATCTTAGGAGCCAAGACCTCTAGAATTTCTCAAAAAATCATTGGACGGTTTGTTAGATCTTCTACCTGAACTCATTCATCCCGGAATCCCCGATATTCGACAGAGGCATGATGGATCATCCACTGAATAAATAGGGACCGATTCCCAGGTCGAAAAGGTTTGATAGCAGAACGATCAGATGATATTTTAGATCCTTGGCAGTTGTTTGTTGGGTCCACGTGCCCGTGGTTCCACGGTGTGAAGAGACAAGGACTCAAGAGCTGGAAGTTTTTGATGTTCAAGGTCCACAATTTGGACAATGATTGGACACCCCTTAGAGCCAAGATGGAACTTGAAAGATACCGTTTTCACGTTCCACAAGATTTTTTGGGGGGGAGAGTGTAGATTGTTTTTTTTGATGGTGGCAGATTGGGCACACGCATTCATCATAGTCAAAGTAGTGTCATGTAATGTCATGAGGTGGTGATTTTGTTCTGCTGCTGACCTTTGTTGACCCTGTAGGAAGTGCTGCTGAGAATGCAGCGTAGAATGTATAGTTTAGTCCAGTAGTTGATACTGGATCTATGTTGGTTTTGACAGTTTGAGAGCTATTATCACATATATATATATATATATACAATATTATAAGATTTATTTGTATATAGTATATTAATATATATGTCTATTTCATTGCTTGACTTTCCATTCGGCTTCCCCAACCTTCAAGGAGCAGTACTATTTGGACGATCATCGTATCGGTGCCGGTGCCTATGGCCATGTGTTTTCTGTACCTCGGCCTTGGCAGTTGAGAGCCATCGACTTTCACCTCGTATTTTGGGCTCCAAAATCTAAGGCCAGACAGAAGCATACAGGAATGCAAGCCACTGTGCAGCACATTAGCGAACAGAAATGTCCAGAAATTGGACATGGAACGAATGATGACGACCTGAGGTTAGGAGACTGAAGCAGTCATGCGCAAAGATTTGCAAGTCTAAAATATTCTATAAATCATGGAATCTAACCATAGCATGTATGATCATATATATGACCTTTGCATATATTATGAGAATTGATATTTTATTTGATCCTTTTCATTACGCTGACACTGACCACCCCGATGGCCCCCAAGCCCCCAGGTGGCCATCAAAAAGGTGTTGATCTTTGACCCTGACCAGAAAAAACGTTTAGACACCGAGGCGGCCATCATGAAGGCGGGGTTAGGTGAACCGTCGAGGAAGGCAGCAAGTTGAAAAGTCCATCAGATGCATTGCTGGCGTCAGGATTTGGACCATCCACATATTTGCAAACTGATGGAAACCTATGAGAAGGGCAGTTGCTTGGCGATGATCAGCCAAATCTTTTGGGGGGCATCGGATTGCAGCCATGCCTTCAATTTTCATTTCTTGGATGGCATGATGGGTGATCCCAAATTGGTTTTAGGTACCTCAAGAGAATCTGTTGATTGACTACAGCTTTGCTGTTCAGTGGATCCATTTATATGATGTATGTGTGGTTTTTATCCTGAAGAAATGGCTCATGTCTATTCATTGGCGATTCTTTAGGTTGTGAGCTTAAAAGAAATGTTGATTTCCCGCTGGTGAGGATTCATGTTTTTTGTCATGGAGTACCTGAAGGGCAAGGACCGTTGTATTCTCAAATGCTGAGACTTTGTTTTCGCTGTTCAGCTTGGAGACGGTGGATTCATTGGGAGTTCTTCCAAGTACCACTTCACAGCCCATGTCAGCAGAATCGTAATTCAACTGCTAGCGGCTGACATCGCACAGGATGTTCTGGAGCGCATGATATCCATGGAGGATCACAAGTTTAGTCGCTTCGGCCTCGGGGTTTTCGGTGGGCCAAGAGCCTGGAAAGGGTATTAGAATATGTTTGAGTCTGGATGTTTCTGGTTATGGCCTCATTGGATTTCAGTGTCCAAAATGCAATGATGATGATAGGTCAAGCAGAAAAAACTGTGCGGCTACTCAAAAAGGGCAATTACAGTAACAAGTATCTTGAAAGCATTTTTCATCCTACAATATGGATTCGTAAGTGCTCAAATCCCAGCTGCATCCTACTTGGATCTATGATTAGTATAGTGAGGATGCCCTGCCCTCCCGCTCAAACAATCTTGGGGTTTGATTTTGTATAGCTCAGAAAAGAGAAGTAATGGTGGAAAAGAAAGGTAAAGGGAGTTATATAGGTAAATTGGTATAGAGGAGTACATGTTTGCGGCAGTGAATTGCTGGCTGTCTTGGTCGAGCGACCCTCAGCCAAATGTTTTCCATTAGTGAGGACTCTAGTAAGGACAATTCTATTGTATATACATTAATCATTATATACAGTTATATATATATGCACACATTAGTATATGTAATATATACAATATTAGAGTCCAACTCTGCTCCTTTCACACCCCCTTGAACATTTTCTGGGGCGCAAGATCTTAAGCAGGACATTGTAAAGGAGTGATAGGTTTGAGGCAAGAGAAGCGATGCATAAGAAAGGCTCCCCCCGCCGTGGCTAAGCTCCAAGCCATCCACTTTGGGTGCTTAGGGCATACCGTAGTAGGTAATGCTGATCAACTACCGGTGGTGAGTCTAGGACTTGAACGATATGGGTATATAGTGGATGTTTTTTGTGGATCAGCGATCAGCCCTCAGTTTTTGTTCACGTTTTTTCAATTTGGACCCCCCAAATCACAAACTATGATGTTTCCAGAACTATCCAAACGACCTGGGGTAACGTAATCGTTTTGGAAAAACTTCCTTTTTAATTTTAGAGCCATCACAGCACACTAATCAACATCCACCCTTCAGCATGTTTTTTTTGTTTTGCTTTGGGTGAATCAGGTGAACGTCAGGCCTCCAACATTGTGAATCAAACTGCTCGTGCACTGCACTACGCCCACAAGCGCGGAATTGCTCATCGCGTCCCTGAGTGGCATCAGATTTGCATCAATTGGCTACAATTGAGCTTGCAAACCGCGGACCCACATGCCATCTCAAAAGATCCCAGAAGAATATGGATGGGAACATGACCGCGCGCTTGCTATAGTGAATGCTTCTTCATCACGCTGATGGCATGTCCCAAATCCTAACCTTTGGAAGTCAAACGTAGTTAAAAAAAAGACAACGTCTAAAAAAACAGAGGAAACAGAGCCACATGATGTCACATGCTGGCCGCTGTTGCCTTTGATCCAAGGACATCAAACCAGAGAACTTGGTATTTGCCACTTTGCTTTTGCTTATTGCAGTGCAATATGGACAACAGCATTCTTGAGGTCAAGGTTCAGGGGTTTCAGATTGTCAGCTGCTCCATATGCTGGCAAGGTTTCAGAAGATGAAAGCAACACCTTTGTAAAGGTCAGGACCTGTGTGGGGGGTGCCATAGCTGTGCCATAGGTTGAATCAGATGAAATGGTTGAGTAATTCGATTGATGGATCCAGGGTGGAGTTGACAATGGAAGCATTGATATGTTAAAACAAATCTCCCTGTGAGGGATCGAGGGGGCTTAATGGTTGAAGGTGGTTCTGCTGTTTCCTCGGCAAAAGTAAGGGTTGGTAGTCTTAGTGTTACCACTAGTACCTTGACCATACTGTCGGATCGTCTTGCGTAAAACTTCACCGCACCAGGGCTTTAGTTTTGATGTGTTTTTTCGACGTGGTGTTTCACAGCCAGGTTGTAGATTGGGGTATGGGCTCCTACTTCAATGATTCCAACATGAAGTGCCTCAGCAACGATGCGTTTCTGTGGTCAGAGGAGTAGGAAGAAGGGATGCTCCACTAGCCCAAAGGCATCGAAAAGCACTCTGGAACTGCCCATGTAGCAAGCTGATCACAGCTGCAATTTGATTTCCGAGGTCAGCAGTGGGTTCCTACGCATACAGTGCCCCAGAGATCTTAGCCAAAAAACTGAGCCCTGGCAGCACTGGTCACTAAAAAAAATCTTGTTCAGGACACCTTCCACAGCAACACTGTTCAGGGGGTACCTGGCACAGAAACTGGTTCTTGGAAACCTGCACCGATTCCTAGGATACCTCGACCCTTGTCACTGCAGGTCTCGAAGCTCCCAAACTTATACTGCTGCATGCGATTTGTATTTCGGCAGCACAGGGTTTTGTGCCAACCGATATGATTGGAGATGCTTGGAGTATGTAGGTAGGTGTTGGTTCTCAGTCCCTTTTTATGGGATTACATGATCAATAAATATCAATAATGGGTCCACATCTTTTGGCAATGAATGGACTTCACATGACTTTACCCTGAGTTTGGTCGCACGATTGCAAGAACCTTCCAAAATAAATGAAATGTCAAATGTTAGTTTTGAAATGTTTGAACGTGAAATTTCTCATGAACATTTGGTACATCATTTTGCAAGGGAGATGTTCAATCGTTAAGGTGGAGTTTGGGCATCATGACCTACGTCCTGCTGGTTGGACATCCACCCTTCCGTGGCGAGGCTTCCAAACTGTTGAAGCTAGCCAAGGAGGCACAGCAGATCTGAAAATGGTGAAGTTTTCATTGAAAGATTTGAAAGTTTAATTAAGTTTTATTGGTCAGTGCATTTACTTGTTGGCCTTGCAGTTTGTAATCCAAGTACTGACGCTCTGAAAATGTCGTCCAACCCAGATGACGGATGTGTACAGAAACTCTGTACAGATGTTTAATGACTCCAATTCCAGCCCGCTACCTTTTAATCTTGCCTAGGCGGGCATATGTCATATGACCCATTCCCATGTAGAGGCCAGCAGGAACTAATGGGCACAGCTAGGTGTCTCTCGATGGTTTGCCCTGCAAACACCCATTTACCGTTTACCCTATCCATTGTTTGATGCAGGAGAAGCTGATTCCTGAGGATAAGATTTGGGCTTCCTTATCAACTGAATCCAGGGATTTCGTGAAGGGTTTCTTGAAAGTGTTTGATTTCAATTTGAATAGGGTGAAATAGAGTGAATAGATTTGGGATGAAGTGGATACGTGCAGGAGGATCATTCATGCAGGAGCACGTGTTGTGCTGCAGATTGGTTTTATATTTTGGAGCTAGTGCAGTTTTTCTTGCCTAAGATTGTATCTTGTATTCCTGTGCATTCAACTGAAGAAAGCGTACATAGGTCGCAGGGATGACAAAGAGCAATATTGGCTGCACTTAGCGAGCATAACGTATTGAAGCATACACTAATATCCGAATTGACTTCTTTTGCAATCAAGTGTTTTGTGCCGCCAGCACGTTAAAACACGCCTTGAAGCAGCATGAAGTAGCATGATTAGGATACAATATCTTTTTGTTTAGCTTTGTGTACATGCCAACACTTCTCGCCAATTTGTTTACAGTCGAACCCACCCACCAAAAGTCCATCACCGAACGTTCTTGAGGTTTGCTACAGGTCAGACCTTACAAGCGACTGAAGTTCCAACAGGTGTGACGGCTTTGGCACCCAAAAAGATTCGAGACAAACCTGCAAATGAAGTGTCATGCACAGGGTGCCTGCACCACTGACTACGCGGTGTCAGATGGCTGTTGAATCAGTGGCCAGTTGCGTTTGGGGAGCGAATTTAGATGAATTTAGCATGCATTTTCCGCCCCTTTAAATGCTGAGCTGTTTGGAATTCCACAGTCCCCAAAATCACATTGGATTGTGGTTTCATAAAATGCCGTGAATGTGCTCACCGTGGACAGGTGCTTTCTCATCGATGGTTTGACCGGCAACATTCTCTTCCTATCCCAACAAGCGCCTCTTGGACTCACGTTTGGCAGTCATGAGAGCCCACATTGTCACAGGTGAAACCTTCCATCACTTATTACTGCATCATGTATCATCATGTAATTATTATATGCATATAGATATCAACCCTATTGCTGTGTTGAGCATAGTTGGCCTATACATGATGTTCTTTTTTCCGTTGCTATTTTGGCTAGCGGTTTCAGAGCCAAGCCAAGCCGCCGCAGTTCTCACACCAATTTGTGAACATGGTTCGAATCAGTGTCCTGCGCGATTGCCTGAACAACATTGTCAATGCTGAGAAGCGTGGAAAACGCCAAGTTCTGATCAGGCCCAATTCCAAGGTCATCATCAAGTTTCTGCAGGTGATGCAGAAGCACGGCTACATTGGAGACTTGGAGATTATTGATGACCACCGAGCAGGAAAAGTAGTGGTGGAGCTCATTGGCCGCATCAACAAGTGTGGTGTGATCTCTCCCAGGTTCGATGTTTCTGTGGCAGGAATCGAGCAGCTTGCCAGTGACCTCCTTCCATCTCGTCAGTTTGGCCATATCGTCTTGACCACGACCTACGGCATCATGGATCATGAGGAGGCACGTCGCAAACACGTGGGTGGCAAGATTGTGGGCTTCTTCTTCTGAGGGGCGCCCGCTTCATAGGATCTGGAACACCTACGGCTTGGTCGAAAAAGTTCGCAACAATTTCGCATTTGGAAGCTCCATGCGTTGTGGAACCGGTATCAATCGTTCATGGGTCCCTTTTTGTTTGACCCCCATTTTTGATGGTCCAAGGTGAGTCAGAACGTTCTTCGGAACATGCGTGACCTGGGTGGCACCTAGTGAATATGTTGAATCATGAGAATCCAAACCAAATAGATGCACAGTGGTACAATCTTCAATTCGAATACGCTTCTTTGTTTGAATTCGCGTTGCCAAATTTTTGCGTCAATGAGTTGTACTGAGACTGGTAGATACAGTTCAGACCTCTTTTAATGGCAGATGACTCCATTTTGAAGCACCGGGCGAAGGATATTGATGATCATTGATGATTTTTCTTTCACATCCTTTGATCCAACATGACCCAGCGACATCCAATCCATGCGATTTCCTGAGTTGTACTTTGACATCTTTTTACACATCTAGGCAAGACGCATGAACCGCCGGATGCATTATTTCGTTATTTCATGATCTTTACATACATCCGGGGACCCACTGTGACCTCGTGGAATATTTTTTGTGGTGAGGTACCGGGGCCAAATAGTGCTTGGAATACCAGTTTCTGAATATCATATCATGTTATCAACATGTTTCACGTTGCTCTTATCAGAATTGACAAGGTGCACTCGTTTTTCACCAAATAAGTGCCCATGATAGATGATTTTTGGAAGCTTGGATGTTCAATGGGGAAATACAACCCAAATGGTCATTTACTAGAATAGTTTATATTTAAAAGAGGTCAATGTATGCCAGAATGATTTAAAGTAATTGCGTAATTCCTGAGTATCTTGACACTGGGGTACGCAAATGGCACCGCATATATGTTTACCATCCACACTAAGGTAACTTCTGCCACTTGAGCCACTTCTTTCGCTTTTGCGTTTTGGCAGCTGCAAGACGGTTGGATGCCAAGAGTTTGGACGAAGTGCATCAAGTTTTTCGTCAGCTAGATTCTCGGGCTTAATTGGCAGTGCTAGGTGCAGTTACACTGATGATACATCATATTGCCATTGCGCATATCGCATATACAGATCGCACTGTGTGAGCATGTTTTCATGATTTCACAGTCATCTTGTATTGCGCTGATTCCTTTCATTGGGGTGATCACCAGACTTGGAAAAAGGTCCAACCGCATACATGATTTTTTGGAAGTTCTGCGCAGCCCCTTCCGTTCCTTCTCTTAAGCCATTCTTGCAAAAGGCAGACGACATTAATTTCTCAACCGCCCTGCCACAAGGACAGTGATGGTGATGGCGTACTCACCATTGAAGAGGTTACTTGAAAGCTGCGATGGGTTGGGTCCAGGAGTATCAAGCTTTGAGAAGCTTACCGGTTCATGTGGAATCCAGCCCTTATTTCAAAGTCATACAGAATCCAGTTTCCTTGCTCTCGAGGCAGCACGCAAGATCAAACAAGAAATATATGACATCATAAGGCATCATAAATTCCAACAGCATCCATCACAGACAACTGAAGCCTGGAAACGCCTGAAAGGGAATTCCAAGCTGCAACTTGTATATGGGTGTCGTCCAAAAGGTCCTTGTCTTGAGTGTAGTATTCGATGACCTTTGGTATGCCAAAACGACCTTCGGCGAAAGTTAAAAGCTGAATTTGCTAAAGTAAATTATTTTTTGGCGAAAGTTTGGCGAAAGTAGTAGGATATGACTGGAACATACATGGGTTTTTAAGAAGATGAATTTATGTAGGGCGATTTTTCGCGAAAGTTTGGCGAAAGTTTTGATAAAGCCTGGCGAAAGACGGCCTTCTCTTGAAAGCTAGGTGGCCTAAACTGTTGACTTGTTATGTCTTGTTTCCAAGAGAGGCGGGAAGCAGGTGAGCCCTTAGTTTCGGTGTGGGAGTGTCAGAACTGGCCGGAGAAGGTGAGCAAGGACCACCGATAAAGGCAAAACGCCACACGTGAATGCGCAGCCGCCACAGAATGAGTTTTGATGGTCGCTCGGACACGCAGATTTCCCTTGTCAAGCTTCTGTTTCCTAACAAAAATTCCCAGATACAATGCAACATAGGGCCCCGCGAAAGTTTTTTGTGAGTATGGCGAAAGTTTGGCTAAAGTAAATTTTTTTTCGGCTAAGAATGGCCGTTTCGAGAAGAAAGAATTTTGGACAACCACCATATGTTGCCACCTCAAGATCATTGGACCCTCAGGTTCATCAAGGATTTGCAGCCTTGGGGGGTCCCATGGAGATGGAAGAGTTGCAGGTCGGTCCGGTGGGGAGGCTCTTGTTCCCATGAACCTCGATCTCAAGAAATATGCTGGTGTACGATGATCATCATCATGATCACCATCATTGTCGTCGTCATCATCATCATCATCATCATCATCATCGTCAGCGTCAGCGTCAGCGGCAGCATTGAATCATGACTGAAACGAATTCTTTGCAGCCTCACGATTGGGAACAAAACAGGCTCACTCTCAGAGTCATGAGGCTGAGGAAATAGAAATAGTGTGGGGGGAAAAATGCATATTATATATATATATACGTATTTTTACATATTTTTACATATTATCAGTAAATACGGAGTACATGGAGAGCATATTTATAGAAAGAGAGAAAATAGAGACTAGTATTGTTGCTGGCAATGTTGGCATTGCAGTTTGGTCCTGTGGTTGGACATGTGTCTAATAACAATAAAATCTTCCATAGGAACGGCGCTAGACCTGTCTGAGTCGAAATGTTTGAAATCCCTTGTGCAAAGTGAGTGGAATCAATTACATTTCATAGACCATTATTGTTGGCTCATGCCTTTGCCTTTGAAGATCTCATCAAAATGATCCAAATGATCGCAACTACGTTTGATTTGTTTGCAGGATCTGTTTGCCATCATTGATATGGATGGCTCAGGTGGGGTGATCATGGTGGATGCTATGTATACCCCGAATGAAGTCACAAACTGTGAGGGAACTTATCGCCCTCCACACCACTTCGTCTCTAAAACTGGAAGGTGTTTTCAGAATGTCAGAAGCATGATCTAGGAGATGGTGGCAAAGCTAACACTGTGGCGTTCTACGCTGTTTCGGCACATGCCAGAACATAATCTGGATGTTCCAGAAACATCCAAAAGTATTTGACCATCCATGCATCGGCATACATAGATGTTTTGGGTTGGAATTTAAGCATCCAAGCAGCAACCACTGGCAGAATGATTCAGGATTCCCCCTGCAGGTACTATCGACTACACCGAGTTCGTTGCTGCTGTATCTCGTTCAGCATGTAGAAAAACTGGACTCAGGAGATGATGGCAGATGATGGCTATGTTCCCTTTGATCCTACCAGACTTGTGGGTTTTCCACATGAAACAGCAAAACGACAAATTGATGCTGCCGTTTGCCTTTGTGGAGTGGCGGTGGTCCCAAGGCTGTGGGCGAGCGCATCTTTCAAGAAGAGAGTGCTCTTATGGCAGCTTTCGAGGCGATTTTTTTTCAGTAAATTGTTTATCCTGTTCCCAAGCGGGTCATGTCATGTCATTACCTGGTTGATTGGCTTTGGCTCTAAGCAGCCAGCCAACCAATCAAGATATATAATAACATATACAAAAGAGTATAGGGAATGAATCCACCATATTCCGATAAGCAAGCATGCTGACTTGCCATGCGGATCATGTGCCATGGCCGGGATCGCACAAACTCCCAGGCCTTTGACCATGACAGCAGTGGAACCATCTCCGAGCACGACACTTGATCATACTTGACCCCAATTGGAAAGATGGCAGAAATGAAAGGCAATTCCAAAGCGATTACTTACATTACAATGTCATTACAACGCCTTTTTTCAAAATTATATAGACATCGACAATTATAGTTCTGTTTGTTGCAATGTGAAGGAATGATAGCTGTGTTGTTTTTGTTTGCTGTCTCGCAGATTCGGCAGTTGACAGCTGCAAACCATCCATCACCTGCAGGACATATATGTTCATGGCTCAAATATGCTGATTTCTACACCATTTTGATCGATTGTTTGAGCTTATTGTTCTAGATATTTAGGTATCACATCCCATATTGTCCAGAGTTTCGAATGCTCCTACAGCATTCGTGACTATATGGCATATATACATGTATGTGTATAATAATTATTCCAGCAATATCAAGCAAGTTCTCAAACAGCATGACATTCAAACGATGTTTTCATGTTTGATCATGTTTGCAAATGCAGTTGTATCAAGTTGCATCAAGTTAACATGTTGATGCCATTGTTTCAACGCTAAGGAGATCAAGGATTTGCTGCGGCGCTGCGATGCTCAAAAAGTTTGGAGTGCAAATGCCATCGATGTCATGGCACAAGAGGCGGCTTCATTTCTGAGCTGTGACTTGATTTTTGATATCCAAGCATGTGGTGTTCAATGTTTTCTTTTGGTAGTTGTACTGTATCTCTAGGGCCGTTTTATGCACAGGCACAATCATGCCGCAGAGGGAAGTCTCATTCTGATATCCTTCCCATGGAACTTGTTTCATACCACATGTCTCTACCTTTGGCATTGGCTAGGCCTATCATCACTTCACCAGTGATGAGAGCATTGACTTCGATGACTTTCGAGCTTTGCTTGCAGAGATCACTGGTACTAGTATACTGATGTATGCTGCATACTGTGCGGAACCGAAATGAATTGAACTTATTTCAGCAAGCCACTCTAGCACACAAGGCCAATAGAACTGAAAATCGGCGCCACAAAAGAAGAGAGTAGACGGGGGAGGAGACGTTGGGAGACTTTGACCAGAGCCCCAACAAAGCCGACAATGGCTCTAGACAGAAGCCTTTCCTACTTCCGGAACTTACCAATGCGCTGCAATGTTGCAATGAGGTTCCAACACGTATGTCTCACAGCATTCTACGTAGAATACTATACATGATTCTCAACCTGCGCATGTCAAATACTGTATGGAATCTACTGTACTGGATTTTTCTTGCCAAGCTGACCCGGGAATCTGGGAAGTCATACTGTATCAAAAGGCAGCTGCAATTTGCATACAAAAGCACCGTTTGACTTGCGTTGCATTGATTGAGTGTATTAAGACTATTTCAGAATATGTTCGTAACCACCACTATACCTCAATGACTCAATCTGACAGATTCTGCCAAGGACAATGCATCATTGCGCACGTTGTCCCTTGAATGTTCGGATGGGTTGGCACTGAATCTTTGCGGCTAACTGACGGTGGTAGCACCAGACTTCAACGGAAGTCAGCCCTTGGCTCCAAAACAACACAACTCAGAGAGTTTTTCTATGTAAATGATTTTGTCATACCCCAACGAGTTGCAGTTCTAGATGAGAGCTGAGGTCATACAAAGGCACCTAACGAAGAAAAGGAAAATCCATCCATATAATTAATATATGTCGTTCCAATTGTGGTTGACACTCTCCATCTCATGGCCGGCAACACATCCATCCCAACCTTCCCAGCCATCAGAGGCTTCCAGGACCTCCACAGATGAAGCCTCTTTGAGGCCAGAAAGTTATGAATGAAAGCCATGGAGCCAAGTTGGAAGTAACAAATATGAGCATGTTAAAATCTATGAAATCTATAGCTTGTTTATGCTTGTTTGATTAGCTACAGTTGGAGTAAGGTCCTATATATGATATATCTTTAAGTTCCAGCTATGTTTTTTGTTTCTCAACGGTAGAATACAGCCTTGTTCTAAGGCAAAAGATTTGCTCAGGGGATTATAGAAGCTATGTGAAGATGCAAACTGCGAAGAGTAAGATGTTTGAGCTGTTGACTCCAACTTTGAAAACCGATGCACAAGACAAATGACTTTCCTAACATTCCTAATTCGTCACATGAGTTGGAGAAGCTGCAACAGATGCCAGGTCACAAGCATCTTTACTTGTTGCAGAGCAGACCTCTGATTATGCAACTGCACTCAGAGTGGAGTTGGGCAGGTCGAAAGGCTCTGGAATTGTCAATCATATTCAAGCATGTCCAAAATATTTGTCATCCGTGGTAATTGCCATGTACATTGGCAATATGAATTCTACATTGTTTTACCCAAAGGCTTAAGATTACTTTAACCGCTTTGTTCAATTCATACCTATACGCGCCTATATGCTATGTTATCATATGTTATTTATGTTCCCCTCCAATCTTCCTATGATGTTGCTTGCGTTACCGGTGAGTCCAGGTGCAACCCAAATCCTGGGCTTTCCGTTGGTTGCCCTGCTGCGGTTCAATTAGAGTGACAGAGCCCAGCCACTGCTAGCTGCTGGCTGTTTCCGTTGATCTGACGTGAGGTATTATAGGAAATTTGGCACTTCATGACACATTCTGTACATTAATCAAGAGATAATAGTATTAAGATGCATCAAGATGTCTAGAGCTGGAGTTCTAGTCTCTAAGACTTATACGCCACAGTCGCATGTGTTTGCATTTGTTTTCTTGTTTTTTTCTTGGCATCCGACGGTTCTGGAAGATGTTTGAAGCACGACGTGCGCAATATCTTCACAAATATCCTCCAGCAGAGAGGGTTTAGGGCCATGGTTGGTC
The DNA here is from genome assembly GCA_000507305.1 of Breviolum minutum Mf 1.05b.01. Lineage (NCBI taxonomy): Eukaryota > Dinophyceae > Suessiales > Symbiodiniaceae > Breviolum > Breviolum minutum. The sequence continues at coordinate 353,141 of DF239033.1, forward strand.
CATGGAATGGCTTAGCTGGCTTAACGATCCTAACAAGACTGGATCCAAAGATTGTCAGCTTGAGTTGGTGAAATTCGGTGGTTCCCTTTGGCCTCCACACCAATAGATGAACAAATGATGAACAATGATATGCATCATTATTCATTATTTCTTTAACGCACGTGTATAACCTGATTGTCCTTATCTTTGATCGGCATTTTTGTCAGTAACCGAATGGTCCTACGATGTTTGCCCTTGGAGGACTATGATGTGAATGTTATCAGTACCATTTGTCCCAGATTCGTCAAATCAGGCCTTAAGTTCATTCACTATTCCTCACAAAACGAGGCGACACGTCAAGTGTCCTTGTTGTTTGTTGATTCATTTATGGTTACATAAGTTATATATGTGTTTCCCTAGCTGCTCCAGTGGAACAACTGAAGTCATGTTTCCGTGCTTCTCCCTTGTAGCTATTTGTTGTGCGTTGGGATTTGTGTGCTATTATCACTCGTCCTTGATTAGTCTCATAGAATAGACAGCATCGGCGCATCGGGTATTTAGTTGGATATTTGAACGAAGTGTATATACAAATGATTGCACATGTATTTTTGACATATATTATCATATGGTTGAAATTCATTGAATTTCTGGTTTCACTTGTTGCTGCCTTGAAAGGGGCCAAGGAGCCATTCGTTCTTCAGAACAACTCATGAATTCTGAAAGGCCGTTTGGTAGCAGAACCCAGGTGACGAAACAGATTTCAGGTTCAGAACTTTCAGCAAACAAAAAGAAGGTTGACTACCAGGGTCAGGGATTTCTGAGTAGTTGTCCATCCATTAGACTCGGTTCAACTCAATTGCCGTCAGTCTAGGCCTTTACAATGATAAAATTACGTCTTCACCTCACAGCATTCGGCGTTATATGAGTGTCTTTACTACAGTGTTGAATTTGCATCCATTGGTTGCAAGTCATTCAACATAGCTCGTACAATTGATGAAGAGTATTTGAACTATTTTCCCACATCAAACTGCAGACCAAATTGCCGTGCATGGTTGCCGTAAGCAGCAACGACACTCGGCATCCCACTCCGAGGGCCGTAGCCAAGGCAACAGGCAGATTCTTTAAGTGATGCGAGGATGTGTTCTTCTGCATGACATTTGTCTTCACCGGTCTCCATGATGTCTCCCGTCCACCCCGAACTGCCAGAATTTTGCCGTTTGGCTGCGTGATTGATGCCACTGGCTGGCGGGATTCTCTGAGCAATCTGCATGACTGAGCAATGGCCCAATGTACAGAGTCACACTCCGGCTTTCGTGAAAAAAAACGTTGTAATCCAATGAAAATTGACCGGTGCTGTACGGATTTGGATGGATCTAATTGTTTGCAATTGTATGAAGAGGTGCCTGGTATACATCTATTCGTACATATCAGAGGAACTGAAGGAATTCTCATCAACAAGTATGGTCCCAAGATGAGCAATAGCACGGCCCATGTCCCAGCAGGTTTTTAACCCCCCAAATCCATTAATTAAGAGAGATTAGACGAAATATATAGTAGAAGGAGTAGTAGCAGTGCGGTAAAGGTAGAAAGTACTTAGTAGCTTGTAGTAAGTAGTTAGTATTTAGTAGATAGTAGTTAGTAGCTAGTAGTTGTATCAAGTTAGTAGTTAGTAGTAAGTAGTAAGTAGTAAGTAGTAGAAGTAGAAGTAGAAGTAGAAGTAGAAGTAGAAGTAGAAGTAGAAGTAGAAGTAGAAGTAGTAGTAGTAGTAGTAGTAGTAGTAGGAGTAGTAGTAGTAGTAGTAGTAGTAGCAGCAGCAGCAGTAGTAGTAGTAGGGGTGATTTTCATTTCGTTCGTGGTTCTGAAACGTATTCCATCGTCTTCTCATGGTTTTACTGGGTGGAACACTGCGAAAACAAAGTCTGGATTCCGTCATGTACCATTCAATTCATTTGTTTGGAGTGCAGCGGGCATGGTCATCCAGCAGATGCGTTTTGACGCTGCTACGGTATGATGGCATTGTTGTGGCAAGACTCAGCAGTCTGATTTCAATGGCGCACCTGTGGCGGCCAGCCAACAAAACCTATTTGAGATGGATCATGAAGACAACCACACGGATATTTACAATAACACAATACATGCAAGTACTTTGAAATCCATTGGTATGTTTCATTTTGCTTGCAACAAACTCAAACTTGTGCACTCGAGGCTCTGCTGAACTACAAATGTTCGCACTTATTAGAGATCCAGCTTGTTTGTGAGGCCTCAACTGTTTCCAGCACGAACTCCATTCAATTCCCAAAAAAAAATATACCAACTGCATTGCCAGGTTCTTTGTCATGGGACATTAACGGGTATTGTCAGAACCAAATCCTGGACCAGGAACGAAACAATAGACCGGTGATGTTTTTGTGATTGGTGCAAACTCTTTTGTCTTGTTTGCCCTTGAATTCCAGTCCAAAGTTGTTCCTTGAAAGCTCCGCATGATATTGTATACATACATGTGTATATATATATATATATATTTATAAGTATAAAGATATAGGATACGTTGAGCCTTGCCATCACTTGTGTGTCTATGTTTGGCTCCGTTTTGAATCCCAGGGTTGAGGCAAAGGGGTGGTGCACTGCGGTGCATCAGCCAAATCCTCCGATGCAAAGATCGCAAAGAGCGCTGTGGAATTCCAGCGGCTGCCATGTTGATAGGATTTTTCAGATTAGCAGTGTTTTGTGAGGCTGAATATGTTGTTGCCAAATTATCAATGGCGTGTACTCAGCAATGTGCATTGTATATTGTTGCGTATTATTATTATAATTATCATTATTCATTATTATTATTCCATTGATTGATGCAGCTAGGAAGAGATTCCTTGAAATGACTGCAGTCTTCGAATCGTTTCTTCATGTTTCGGAACTCATGTTTAGCTTCCACCACTGCTGGGAATGGAGAGCATTCCAGGGACGACTCCTGGGCCCCTTTCCTTAGCAAGGCATTAACATGCCATTTTTCGCGTCGCCGAACGGGGCGTTCAGTTGGCTGACCCACTGGACGAAGGCAACTAGTTCCTTGGGAAGTCCTTGAGAGTCGCCATGGCTATATTGGGACATGGTCTTTCTCAGTGCTTCCATGCAAAGCAGAGTTACCTTACGCCTTGCACATTTCTCCAAATTTCTGTAGAGATTTGCGATTGAAACGGTTGCATGCCTGTCTTCACGAAACGATTGGTCCTTTATTGTCCGCTTGTGTCTTAGTGTCCTGTGGGTCTGCAAGTCTGTTCGCTGGATGTGCAGTGCTGCTCATGCTTGCGTGACACTGCCTGCTTTGTAAAGTTCTGGCATTACGTCTCGGCCGATCGCAATTGCCTGGAAAAAGGTGATCGGATACGAGATTGATTATGTTGGGTTGTAGGGCAGATAGAAGGATTCAATTACTGTAGTATGTTTATGTTTTTGAAATTTTTTGAAAATACTTCTGAGCGTTCGGCACAAGTAAAGAACAATGGTTTCCCCTGATGCGGGCATGAGTTTTTTTCTAAAGGCCTGATGGTATAATGCTGCGCATGGCCACGTGATCAGGTGCCTATAGCCATTGTTTCATGTTAATTGTTTCATATATCTCATGTTAAGATTTCATATCATCTCAAAGTTACCACCATTCCTGCAGGCAGATTTGACGCCAGATGCAGCCGATGACCGTGCAGATCAGTCGCCCTGGCCAAGTCGGGTTGAGGGCGAACTCGGGAGACATTGCTCCAGAACTCGAAGCACCTGGATTACCAACACGGAACATATACGGAGGCATGCAAGAGAGTATATATGCCACATGTTACATGTTACATGTATAGTATATAAATATATATATATATATTGAATACATATTGAATACTATATTATACCGACACTTAGTAAGGTTGATTTGATGATACTCTTGCTGTAGGCATCATCAGGTATCATGGGAATACTGTTTGTTTCCTTATGTTGTGCTTAAATCTTGTTAGAACATCAGATTGCCACGTTGGAGGATCCAATTGTATTTTCATGCATTTCCCCACTCAATGATGTAGAGATTCGCGGTCCAAGAAACGTGAAAAATCATTAAATAGTTGACGTCATGTTGACGTCCCTTTCTCATGCGTTGATTCAGCTTTGGGCTCAAGTCCGTTCGGCCTGCAAATCCTGACGCAATGTTGCTTGAATTTGCATTACAAAAAACATTTAATTTGAGTCTTTCAAAAAGGATGCATGGTATGTAATTGTATCGTACCAATATGTGCTAATCTATTAAGGAGAGGGAGAGAGAGAGAAAGAGACACAGGGATTGTGTTTCCATTGAATTGATGGGAACTGTTTCCATCCACCCAGCTCAACCGGATCCAGATTCAGATCAAAAGAGTTGCATTTAACTCCGCAAGCAAAAGCCCGAGTTGCTTAGAAGATTGCGTAAGGAAATTTTGTAAAATTAATGAAATGAAGCGTCTTAAAGTTTAAGTGAAACATACAAAATCGGCAATTGAACATCGGACGAGACTATTCACGTCCTTCATCTTGTTGGCTTTCTAAGATTCTTGGAATTTTGGCGAGCGGAATCGCCCCAGTTCTTTTGTTGTGATGAATGCATTGGTCATTTCTTGATTGGAAGTTCCACATAGCCTAACAACCAAGGAGCTTTGGAAATGCCACACGAAATTTCCACCTGGCACGCAGTGCTTACCTCGACGGTTCTGATCTAGGCACGCAACTTGCTGTTGGCGTGGTGTGATTGCCGATTTTGAATCTACTGTATGTCTTCCTTTCTTTCCTTTTGATTTTCTTGGGGTGGTGAGTGTGGAGAGACTACAGTGTTATTCGGGACTGGACATTGATACAATCGGATCAAAGGCACAAATAGTGCGCCGCAGATATCTGAAAATCACTGCCAGGCACCAAAAAGCGAGAATTGCCAGAAACTTAGGATGATCAATGTCCACAATGCAGGTTGGCCGATGTGTTTGGCATGAGAAAGATCGAGTCACGCTCAATCCCCATCTAGGCTCCATTCACGTATGGGTGAGTCACAGGCGTATTTGACTGTGTTTTTTTCGGGTCATGTGTTCGGAAGGTTTAGGCACTGGAAACGGTGGCCAGATCCCTTGAATGGGTTCTGTAAGTACTGATACACAAGGATGGACTACCTTTGCAATGACACCATTTTGGAAAATCCAACGCGAATGAACCATGATGAACCACATGTTGTCTTGGGCGCTCTCCGAAATCATGCGGGATACCTGTGAAAAGATTTGAAAGATGAGTCACTCACTGAAGTTAAGTAATGGAAAAGACGAGCCGAAGATTAGGAAGCTGGCCTTGTGGCAGAGGAAGCATTGCGAGCGTGTCAGACCGAACAAAAACAACTCATGCGTACTTAACGCTATTGACGGTAAAGTCCAGCGACCTACGCCCAGAAAGACAAAGGAAATCACCAGCTTCTGCACCCCAACCTCCTGGTGCGCTCCCTGCCAATATAGCAAATTGTCCTATCACCTGAACTGCCCCCCGATACTCTCAATCCTTAAGTGTGATTCGTAGAAAGTAGCTCGGGAAGAGCTTTTTAAGACAGCCTGCCTGGACTGATTGCATAAGTAGCCTCGGACAGAATACACACTTTCGCCACTGTCGCTGCAAAATTGCCCCACATTTCATCCAGCGAGACTCTCGGCCTTGAATTTCCATTTCTGAGGCCTCCAGAGCAGAGAAGATCCACTGAAGCAGATGTGGATCAACGGGAAGGTGTTCGAGCTGAACAGAGGCGAGGGCATTCAAGGGCATTTTTTATAAACATTCCATTTTTCTCCTGGAACTTGTGGAGAGGCCCTTCAGGTGCTTGGATGAAATCAATGGAGTTCCATCAGCTTCCCAGCCCTCATGACTTAAAACAGCCTGTTATTCCTTCAAACGGAGGGAGACACAGAAGCAGATACTCCTTCCACATCGAGAATTGACATTATTTTGCCATATTGAGCCCTTTAACACCAGTTGGATTCCTGCTGGATTCTTATCGGAGATAGGATGAATTTGTGAATGTGGTTTGTTTTCGGGGTAGACGACATCATCGGACAAAGGGGATCTTGATAGCAATGGTTCCAAACAACTCCTGGTTCTAATTGTAAATGTGCTGCTCAGAGGGCGAGACTACAGTAAGCCTTTCGATCACAGCACCGTTTCTTGCCAGCTTTTTTTTGTTGTTGTTGTTGTTGTTGTTGTTGTTGTTGTTCATCTCTTTTTGTTTGTTCTTGTTCTCGTTATTCTTATGTGTTTTCTTCTCCTTCAAATATATATATATATACGTATATATATATATATATATATTGTGTATTTATTTCATTTTCTTTTTTACGTTCTGTTCCCCACCTGGCTGCTCAGCACATGCTGCTTCAGAAAAAGTGAATCAAACTTGACTCAGGCGTCTCGCCTGGACCTCGCGCATGTCGAATGCCATGGATGGCGCCTTTGGAGCTCTGAGTGGCACAGTCTTGGATGCCTAGTTGACATATGTTGACACCATCCTGCAATGCCTTTTCGGTGCAGGACAATGAAGGTATCTTATATTTTAAGATATATATATATATATGCATACATGCAGAATTTTACCGACTTATACTTGGAGTCTATTTACAGGTGATAGAATTTCATGAATTTTCAATATGATTATGACTTATGATGTTCAATGAGGAAATTGGATTCGAGGTGAGATATGTGAGATTTGATCTTCACTTGACATCCATAGGTCCACCATGGTCCACCAGAGATGGAGGACAAATATAGGAATTTCTCACTCAGGTGGGGCCATCCAGCGAAGCTCCTGGGCTTCAAGATAGGTGCACGACTCGTGGCATTTTAAATGGAAAGCAAGTCAACTCAATAGTTACACAAGTGAATGTGCTGTTTTCGTGAAGGTGTTCACAGATATCTCTGCCTTTTGGGAATTTAACAAGATTATCATGACCTTGGTTTGACATTGCTGCCAGGCGCCTTCTTCGCTCACCTCGTGCAGCGGATGCGGATGCTGCTGGCTGCTGCCGGCCATTGTCCGCGCCATTGCCGGGAGGCACTGGCGACTTCAATGCTTGATTAATCTTGATTCATCTTGATATTCCTTGACATTGTTAATGAGTTCCCAATCTCATGCAATCCCGTAGCTTTCACTGTTTGCAAGATTTGAAGTGGTACTTCATGTTTTGGACGGACGATGTCACAGCCGAAGTGCATTGTAGGTTTGGTGGTGGATATTGATGTTCCGTGGCTGAAAGTGATTACCGTGTTTAAGATTATCGTTGTTTATCACATTTGTGTGAGATGCAATTTGCTGTGGGGAGAGGTCATGTTCTCCTAGCATCTTACCATTACGCGTGCTTTTGTTACATGCCTCACATTGAGTCAAGGATGCCTGGACAGGGTTTCTAAGTGTTTCCAAGCTTGGCGAAGCAAACGCCAGAAGGTTTCATGATGATATTCTTCATTGATGATAATGTGATCATGACTTCAATGATTACATATTCTGGGCATCTCAGGTGACTAACTTCTCAACCTCAGTTGAAATCCGAGTTTGACACTGTCAGCTAAGGGAAAGAGGCATCGTCGGCAAGTGGGACCAAAAAGCTACCCAGCTAAACGGTTCTGATATCAAAGGTGCAGCATTCGGAAAGTTAGAAAAGATGAGATTGTGTTGGGACTAGAAGGAAAGAGAGATGGAGAGAGAGAGAGAGAGAAACTCCTTTTGTCTTACATCCTTTTTGGATGTCTAAGGCAAGCCGGAGAAAACTCTGAAACGCCATGATCGGCACAACGGTGTCAGAACCTCAAAGGGATTTGGGGATTTGTCAGCTGGGTTTTCTTTCCGCATCCGTGGACGAACCTTGGTTTTCACCGAGGTGAAGAGCACACACAAACAAGCGGACGGAGACTTCCAAGGCCCAAGTTGGATGCAGGATGGATCAGGATGGTCTGGGTGACCAACACCTAATGCCAAAAATACCCAAAAAGGATCTAAATTTAGAACACAACCACTGACCCTACGCCTGAAACCCCTGAAACTGCATTGCCATTGATGTGTTCCCTTTTTTACCTGTTGGCCAGGCCGCGCTTTCTTTGATCAAATTGTACAAGCTGAGAAGTATGCAAATCTTGTTGGTCGAATCTGAGCAGCATAAAATGGCATAAAGATTCTCAGGATGGTCAGCTTGAGTCCTTTGTTATCTTGTTCCAGCTTCAGCCATTCATTTAAAGACATGCATTAGATTTGCGTATACATAGATATCTGTACCTCACAAGAAGAAAGAAAACAATGGATTTCCTGTTCCATGTAGTCAATGTAGTCTCCTTTGTATCCTTTACTTTGCCATCTTGCATTGTGAGGATCTGATAAATTGCCAGAGAGTTCCTTGCCGCTGGGCTGCTAAAAAATCCTTGGCAATTACTCGGATGCGTTCGATGGTGTTGAACTTCCAAGTGCACATTTAGTTCCATATCCACCCGTATTCGAAATGTTCAAAACGCCATGTTATAGCTATACAATGTTATAATGTCATACAGTTATACATGCAACTCGTATACATATATATATATATGTGTGTGTGCATACTGTCTACATTTGTATATGATACATGTTCGTTTCACGAGATCTTTGTTCGTTGGAATTCTGGCTAAGGCCTTGGGCTCCAGAAGAGAGTTGGATGACACCCTCTGCGACTCTTAGCTGCTGGAAGTCAGAGACCATTAGACCCATTGAATGAATAGTTTCCCTGGAAGGTGTTGAATTATAAACCCAAAGACCAAACAATGATCTTTTGGACTTCCAGGGATCGGGCCACTACATCATGTCAGCAAATGTAGGGTTGAGAATGGTAAATTTGGAGTTTGGCGGCATGTTGACTGTATGGACTCCTGGTGAGCTACGTAAAGGTGTTTCATTGGAATTCCGAATGCGCCCATTTCCATGCGACCGTACCTCCTTACGCCAAGGGTGGTACCATCATTGGAGGCTCGTCGTGGCTCTGAAGAAATGCCCACGGCCAATGACCTCAGCATCACCAAGGTGGTTATAGCGTTGAGGGACTTTACTGTTGGTTTCCTGAGGTGGCCTCAGAGGATCTTCCGACACTGTTAAGATCGTCACGGCCACAGACAAGCACGGAGAAGGACCTGCCAGCAACGGAGCCCCTGGCTGACTTCCCAGCAACATGTTGCAACAGCTTTCAATCTTTTTTGCTGGCCAATATTCTTTTGATGGAAGTGCGGGGATGATCCTGGCAACGCTAGTTAGGTAACCTGCTTTAAAAGTGTAACACCAACATCAGGAATGTTATTCACAAGCCGGTTTTTACACTCAGTATGACAGGTAGATAGCACACTGGCAAGGTTTTTGTTTGTACTTTGGCCTTTCCATCTTGTGGCGGCTCAAAAGGCAGAGACCATTTTAACAAAGACAACTAAGAGCTACAGAGAACGGAAGTGACTTGCAAGTAGGGAACTATGCATTCAGTTGATGTTTTTCCACAAATAGCGGATCACGTGTTTAACCAGTGCTCCATCCCATCATTTCTAGACAACGGCGTTATTTGTACCCTTTTCCTCTGATGGTGGAGGGATGGCGCCGGCTAGCAGAGCAAGACGAGCAGCCTGGTGAGGAATGGCTGAAAGGCTGAAGGTTGGTTGTTTCCTTGGTCCCATGCTGCAGAATTCCCAAAAAGTATTTGACACTTCCAGGAACATCGGGAACGTGAGAGACCTGTAAGGTTGAACTGATGGAGAAAGATGTTTTGGCATCTGAGGTATGTGCTCTACTTGAAGGTCTTTGCCGCTGTGACTCTAGGTGTATCTTGATTTCGATTCAGTTTCAAGTTGCAAGTCTCAAGTGATTCTGTTGGCGCTGGTTCTCTAAGGCATTATCGGCCCTGTTTTCGGGCCTGAATTTGGGATTGATGTGTTTGGATGCCAACCAGCTTCAGCTCCTAGTGAAAGTGTCTTGGATGATGGGATTGGATGTGTTTCTTGCATGCCTGCAGCGCTGGCCAACTGGAAATGATAGGAAATGATAACCATCGCCATGAAGCAACATGCTATTACTGCCTTTTGTCCCTTAATGTCATGATCATTGGAATTCAGGGCACGGCCAACCCTTGAAACTTGGTATCATTCCCAGCTGGTTCCTTACTGGACATGTGCGACTATCACTAAGGCTGCTGAACAGCCTGATGCTGATGAAGAGGCACAACGACAAGGAGAGAAATGGGGAGAAGAAACAGTGTAAAGCTCTTCCAAAATGCTTTGTAAGTATTTCGTTGAATTTCTATCCTATGTTTGAACTGAGCACATTGGCGGTGGCAAATGTTTAGATAATTTTGCAGTTTTTTTGCATTGCTCGTTGCCTTGATGTTTGTAACGCCCCTGCAATCTGAAGTTGAGAAAAATCCATCTCGCTCATGGCTAATTACGATTGATTCAAAGCCCAGAGAGCAACCACGTGCCTCAGGACTTTGGGCCAAGCGGATCTATCCAATTCGGAAGGATGGCAATTTGCTGCTGTGCAACTTGGATTGGAGTTTTCTAGGGCCCCCCGGACCATCAGAGACGGCCTACAGGCTTACAGTAAGCCTGTGGAGTGTTGGAATTCTGGTCCGATATGGAGGAATATGCATGATTAGTTATTTTTTGCATACAGTATATTCCGTGTATGTAGTTACAACCTTTGGAGCCCAAACGTTTTGGCAGAAACGCTCTTACACCACCAGCGCAATTACTAGTAGGCATTGACTTTATTCCCAAGAGCATGTAATGGGATTCGAATATATTCAATCTCTGATTTCGAAACGATACCCGATCTACACTCAACGATCCTCAAACAATCCACATGTTTAAAAATGTTTCTCAGTTTCAGTCCCAGGATGCACTTCCGAGATGTGGTCACTCCACATTTGTTCCAAAATGTAGAAACACCAACCATTCAGAAACTTGTCATATCATAGATAATCCAACCATATCCCCCCGAAGCCAGCTCTGCCCAGAAGTCCTAAGGTACAGTGCTCTTGGGCAACGTAATGGTCAATTCCTATATTGCAATCTTGATGACCGAGTTTTGGAGTGGAACTGCTGTATCTCAGAGATTCAACTATTGGGACATGTGAAGCCGAAGTTGCAAAAGGTTCATTGGAAAGATGCAGCTATTGAGTGTACCCCCCAAAACAAATGTCCTTCATAAGTTGGTTGCTAAGGTTTGGGAGATATTCGGGGTTGCTGGCTGATCCAGGGGCAATCGGGCAATCTTCACTTGGATTGTCCAAAGCACCATTGTAAATGTGTGCAAATGAAATTGTGGATCAAATCATCTTCATATAAACCTGGCTTTTTGAGTTGAAACATTTTGTGCATGTACATCTAGGATCTTGCAAACATAACCTGCCCATAAGTTTGAATTCTGAATCCTGCTATCAGCGACAGAACATGAGGCGTTTATAGCCAGTACCCTCATCATTGTCACCTTCGGAGAGATCTTGCCACAGTCAATTTGCTACCAGCACGGCCTGAAGATCGGATCCGCGTTGGTTCCTTTCGCCCCACGGCTCCCGATAGCTCTAAAATATAACTTTACACCAAATCAAATGATTGATGATTGGAATGCTAGGAAGTTTTCGAGAGGTGTGAGTTGTTTAGGTTGGCGGAAATTGCTGGGATTTCATGAGAATATTAGCCATGTTTGAATTCTGAATATGAAAGCGGAGAGAAAGCCCAAATCGTCCTTCTCGTTTTCCAACAACTGGAGCTCACACCTTTTTGCTGCAAGATTGTCGAGATGCATCTGAGAATCTCACAACATCTAAATCACTTGAGGTCACATTTTTTTGGTATTTGTTGCTCCCAATCTCCAAGCCCTTAGCATTGATCCTGGATCGCATTTTTGGTGAAGAGATCGGTCAGATCTTGGATCAGAAGCAGCGTCTTGGCATGGCATTTTGCTGAAAAGACAAACAGTAACACCACATCAGATTTTCTATGAAGACACTGCACATTAGTCACAATAGTACATTTTACTAGCACGTAGTTTCCGTTTAGTCTTCAGAATATTTTCTTGATGGAGCAGCTTGCATTGGGTATACAAAGTAGTCACACCACGCCAAGCATCCTTCCCCACATGAACAATGCCTTGACCATCAGACAGCCAGGTTAGTGACCTTAATCGAGTATTCACGAAAACAAGCGCCGCATCTCCTCTCCGAACAGGACCACAGACACCAGACCCGTGCCTTTTGAAACGGAAGCTTCCGGCAGTTGGAATGTCAATAACTACAAACTGCCGCCACCTGCCCCAGGAGGCAAAGATATTGAGAGGCTCCTTGGGCTTCTCCACCATGACGGACACTTGGCGAAACGGCAGATGTTTCGTTCTTTCAACCACCGGTCTGAAAAGGTTTCAGATGTTGATTGGTCTTGATTTGCTTATCAGATTTTTACATGTTGAATTGGCTTTGATGTCTTGTTTGTTAAAGGTTGCCGGCGTTAGTTGATAATTTGATGCAAGGCTAAGAACCTCATGGTGCCCATGGCTGATTGTTTCTGTTTGGATGCTCATGTCGCTTGTTTGCACACTGACGATCACCTGCACCTCCAACGTTCCATTATTTTCCTGTTCGCATTTAGTTCACTAAAACCAAGGCTGTGATCAATCCTGGGCTTTGTGCTGCAGTAGCTGCTGCAGGCTTTTCACGTATCCCAGTGATTGACCGAGATCAGATGAATCCCAAAAAGCAGTTGCTTGGCAAGTTGGAACTAACGGCCATACACTTTTTCACAGTACCTTCCAGAACCTAAAATGCTGGCGAAGTCCCTAGGTGTTTGATGTTGTCCCTGTGCCACATTTGAAGGCCGTTTTTTCCAAGAAACAGAGGCAGCAAATTTAAACATGGTCCAGCTGAGAGAGAGACGAGGTAGTCCTTTTTTTCTCAGGCCAGCTGGATTTCCCCTACGATAAGTGACATGCACCTATCCCAGGTATGCAGTGGTGGGTTTAATCCACGTCAAAGACCTGCTTCTGCTGGACATTGACCATGAGGTGCGGCTTGATACATATCTCTTCAAATCAATCACTTGACAGATCCAGCTGAATTTTTCAGCATGATGCTGTTTCAGAGGCGCCTTTGATTCCAACGCATTCAAATTCCAACATATCAAATCCCATTATGCCTATTAGGCCAATGCGAAAATTCATCTTTGGAAATTTTGTGAGGAGTTACACAACAGCTAAATTTTAGTGCAAGTTACCAAATATTCAACTGAAGTAAGATCCCTACAGCCTGGACAACGGCCGATTTAACTACGATGTAGACATCTGAGGTGGCCTTGAAAGCCTTGTTGCCCCTGATTGGTCGTCCCGCTTCCTGTTCGCAACACCTTGCTTGACATGTTTGTTTTACCATTTTATACCGTTGGCCGTGTGTTTACTGTGTATATATTCTTTAAGTTGGACATATAACATATACATATATATTTTGATAACTTGTGGATAATGTGCCAAATGGAATGCTACGTCATGTCACCTGCTTACCACCTTATGTACCGCAGTAATTCTACTGTTGGACAGTTTAACATCTTTAGGCAATTTCTCCATCCTATGTGTCACTGGCGTCCACAACCTAAGGTATTTATTGTTGATGATGATCGGCCTTTGTTGGAACTCTTAGATGAGTTTCGCAAGGGTGCCAGTAGCTGGACAGAATTGAGATGTGGTCAGTGGCTCCCGTATAAACAAGATCAAGCTGTTTGAGAGACGGCCCCTCACTTTAGAACAGAGAACTGTCAAACATGGGAAGATTGTGGCTTGCACTGTCTTGTAGGTCAGCTAGCAGTTGTTCGTGGCATCGTCAATGACGAGGATAGAACTGTTTTGCATGGTTTTGCCATGTTTGCTCAGTCCAGCCGAATCAAAATGTAGCTAAATTCCCGACTGCCATACTCAGGCATTTCATTTGCCTATTTTTGCATCATGCATGCATGTATGTATATCATATATCATATATCCATCTTATTATCAATTCTCACTACCACCAGGTGAACTAGCAAGAGATACATAAGGATTGACAACTTGTTTTGAGCCACTTGAGCATGTGAGCTGGGTGTCATCATTTGCCGCTTCCAGGATTGCGACCCTTACTTTCGACACGTCGGAATTCTAACTCTCCAGGCGGGTGACTGGAGGTGTTGCCCAGCAAAGCTCCTTATGCCCACGAACAGAGGAAATGTACCATAATCCGCCAATAGAATAATTTTTGAATATTGACAAATGATGATGATTATTATTATTATCATTATTTGTTATCATTTGATGGTGGATGTTGATTTGTATAAATTGTGTAATTTTGCTATTGCGACTGCCTATCAATCCCTATAGGCTCTACAGGTGATGACACTCAAAGTTCCATTTCCAGGTCTTTAGCAGTTTGTGCAATGATTGAGAGGTGATTTCCTACTCTTACCCTGGGAGATTCCAACATAGCACCCCCTGTTCAGACACCAATGAATCCTTGCAGGATTTGTTGAACACCATTGTCCAAGAAGATCTGCATGAGGTGGATGCAGATGATGTTGAATCCGTGGTAAGTAGCGAACCCAGTGAGATGTTCTCCAATGTCCCACGTTTCAACGACGCTGCTTGGAAGCAGACCTGGTATTACTCAAGACTATTCATGACAATATGGTATAATATGGCCATGCACAGGTCAGTAGAACCGACTTGAGTACTTACGCATACAGAATAGAACGGATAGGATATATGACAGATATCACGACGTGGCACCACAAATTTTGGCATCATTTTCGTATCTTTAACGCTGATAAGTGCCCTCCCAGGAAATGATGGATGACACCACCGCCGAGAGTATTCATCAAGGCCCTTTGGCACGTGCTCATCAAACTCAAGTTGCTCGTGGTCTCTCGAAGGCTGGAAGTGGCTGGATGTGCCACCACAATTTTGAGTGGCTGACTGGTAGTATGTTAGATAACTTCTAGTCTTTAAAGAAGGGCCACACCCAAGACTACAGCCTACAGCCTTCTCAAGTCTTGTCATGTAGATTTCAGCTCCATGGTGCAGAGACGTGCAGAGCTATGAAAACACCCAGGATGAAGTCGTCGCTGCGGCGGCTTTCCTACGACAACGCTATCCGTCGCTTGGCCTGGAAAAAAGTGACACGGCATTGACTTCCAGGATCTTTCAGGCATCCTTATTTCATGCACCGACATGTTTTGAGACCGAAAGATGTCAAATTGATTACGTCCAACAAAAACACATGCTTTGGAAATGTTGATATATTTTGTGTGACGGGTCTTGATATGTGAGGCAACTGTTTCATGCAGCTGAACAGTGTCTTGGCTTCGGACGTTTCAAAAAGCTGGGAGAAAAATACTCACATGGGCCATCCGTGGGCAACTCCGCAAAGATTGGCAGGTTTGTTTTCTGTATTTGGTAGAACGGATCCAGACAGCATTGTAATTTGGTTTGGCCGTACCATCGGTCTAACGTAAACTTGTTTTTTTGCATCATGGTTTCCCACAGTGAGGGATCAGCTAAGGACAAAGCTGGAAAGTTTTTTGCTGCGAAGTTGTCCCGTGGTGGGTACCGGCTCCGAGCAGGGTACCGCCTTGCATCTTTGGCCAAAACGTATGTTGTAGGGAGATTTCGGAACTATTCTGGAAATATGATACATTTACTGTAATTATTACGCATGTCTTACTGTTGAAAGTGATCAAACAAAAATACGATGGTAATGCGGAATGCTAGATCTTTTGGAGTTGTTTCATGACTTGTTTCAATGTTGGTGTTTCATTTTGATGTAGTACTGATATATGTTCGTTTGGATCGTGCAGTTTTACAGTTCTTGTTGATGTTGTGGGGATGCGTGTGTGCTGCGCATCAGTATCTCAGGACCTCCCAGATCCATCTGCAGATCAGTACATCATTTTCTGGCTGACTGTCCCATCAATTTTGATATATTTTGATTTTCTGGCCTCCACATCCCTCAGTTTAGTTGGAATGATGACTGAATCATGGCCCATCTGTGTTTCAGGTATCGCAGAGGTGAAGGTGCTTGTTATGCAGCATTGATCATCAGCGGTGAGGTGAAAGTCAGGGGTCCCAAGTGCTGTGCGGCTGTGAAATCAGGTGGCAAAACGCCTGTTGGTCAAGATCTGCCGGGTTTGCGTAACATGTTTGTAAACATGTTTAACATGTGTGTCTAAATCTAATCATTTAAGTAGTTGCGGTTTTTTCTTTTGCTGGATAGTTTGGAGATGTTTGGAGTACAATATACGCTAGGCTATACAGTATCTAGAGTCCCAGGTAGCCAGATGTTAGCACATTTGATCTTGAAAGACTCTGGAACTGTCAAGCGCTACCAAGACATGTCCCACGTGTCAAAAGCATGTCAACAACAGAGAGATTGGATTGCAGGATCAGTCAATTTCAGCCGCAATCTATCCTGTGTTGGTTCCATTTTGAGAAAACACACACACAAGCACACACCCTTTAAGGTTTGTGAGCATGCACCATTGTAGCCAAAGTTTTTGACGCCAGTTACAGTAGCGCATTGAATCAAGGACATGGCTTGTCAACGATGTTTCTGGTTGTACTACAAGGTTGTAGGTAGCATATAATATGGTCACCATATTGGCATTATATGACTAACAGCATATACTTGTATCAGGTAATTCACAGGTGTTTCTGTATATTGCTTCATGCAGGGTACTGTGCTACCTACTACCTTTTCCCAGAAGCAGATGATGATCCGGTGATACTTGTCACAGCACCTTCACCATTTGCAACGTCGAGGTTTTCGCAGGAAACGAAGCTCATGAGTCTATCCAGGTGTGGTGCACCATTTTTTGAGCGACATGGTGCCGTTGGATTTGAGGAAATGCTCTTGGGAAGATGCTGGCAAAAAGAAATACAGATGTTATTTAATGTTATTTCGGATTTTTTACTGTAGATGAGTAAGATGTGTATTAAAGTATATCACCATAGTATGAATAGTCAGATAGATATATGTGTTCTTTACATTGACATTTATTTACAGTATATAGATCCGCGATCCTTTTTTTGCTTCCGACATGCATACTGCATAGTCCTATTGTGACCCTGAGAAGCCACAATTTATGAATTCAGACTTGTGTATTACATGACTTGCAGCCAGGCAGATGTTTCATGAGACAGATTCAACTTCGAGTGTTTTAATTGACGGTTTTCGCACCCAGATTCACAGATTCACAGGGTCCATGGAGTTTTCTCGGCAAGCGATGCTTGGAGATGGTATTGGACCATGTGCACCCGAAAGATGCATCTTGGACTGGATGTGGAGGTGTGATCACCATGATGAAGAGATATACATATATATACGTATATGTTTTTTATAAAGAATTTTCTACATAATGATGAGGAGGATCGTGTTGTTGACATGTATTATCTAATGATCAGAAGATGGAGTTGACAGTGATGGATGATGATGCTACTGATGATGATCAGCATGATAAAACTGCACTGTACTTAATTCCTCACTTTTGAAGAGAAGATGTGCACAAGTGCTGCTACCTGGTCCATTTAGGAACTGCAATACACAAATTAGTCCAGGGTAGCAAGTGATAAAGTCTGAAATACTGTCATTGCTGAGTTTGCAAAAACATGTACCCAACACGAGCCTACGATAACACATTTCTAGCAACACGCCACTGCTTCGTTCTTGTACCATTCACTATAAGCTCACTTCGAGACAGTGTTTTTGTATTTTTTTGGTGGATATGGAGGGTCAATGTTCACATGAGTTTTTTTGCTTGGAACAAAGGCGAACCTACGTGTCTACTATCCTGACTTTAGTCACTGGGCTGGTGTTTGGAGCTTTCACCTTGCATAGGTCATCATAGGTCATAGGTACGTCATCCTTTAAAAACTCAACTCCCGAAAGGCAACGTATTAATGTAGTGAGTGATCTTTTGTTGGTGAATGTTGAGAACATTTTCCTTCTTTTGAGGTTGTATAGTGATTTTCTTGATTTGACCAGAAAGGATAGCATATTTCAAGTTTGTTCCACTAAGAATTGTTTATATTTTCTGTCAGCTGTAAGCATTGGCCCAGGTGCATACACCGCAGAGGCCAAGGATTGCATTGGTGGTTCTAGACTGGTGCTTATCACCGCTGAAGCTTACAGCAGCCTTTTGTCAAGTCTTCTTGGCAGCACTTATGTAGAAATGAGCTTGGCTTGCCAAGCTTTGCTGAATGATTCGGAAATGTGATAAAGGAAGAATTACAACTTTTTGGTGACCTTGCAGATGCTGCACATGGGCCAAGACAGAAGGCAAACCAATGTTCAGAGAATAATAGCTAAATTGTTTGCCAAGTTGATTGCGACACAACAAACAAAGCCATGATAGGATAAGATATAAGATAAGATGTGTTTCGTGGACAATGGAATTGAATCGTGGCGATTTTTGCCATGGTGGTTTTCATCGCCTTCATAAACGTTTGAAAGCTGGGACATGCATCCAAGGCGTTCGCACTGGTCTCAGCCTGTGAGGGCCGGGTCATGGTATAGGGCCAAGCCCTTCAGCTGGAGGTGAAGCTGACCAAAAGGTACTCAGGTAAGAAATGTTTAATTACTGAATAATCCAGTTTGGTGATGTTTGGGTTCACTTGGTCGTTGAAAGGTTCGAAAGTACACGGAGTAGCGTTGTGTAATTACAAGATGGAGTTTATTGTAAAATGCAATCATAGTGTAAGGTACATTTTGATATGTTTGCAGTAACAGGTGCTGCTGCACGTTGGCATCTTGAAATGTATAGATATCCACGCAAGATCTCAAGAGTGTTGTCATTCCAAGCTCGGTCAGCAGACCAGACAGCAGCTTTCATGCTACGCCAAACGCGCGGAAGCGTTCAAGACTCGGATTGGTGGAACTGGGGATATTTGCATTTGCTGCACCGACCAAAAAGAAGGTTGCAAACCATGACTGAATAGGAGAGATAGATATCAAATATATGATATTAAAAACAACACTGCATGATATGATATTACATGTAATTACTTGTAGCTTGTAGTTTGATATTGTTCTCATGTTGCAATCTGCATTTTCCACACCTTGCTTTCTCACTAAAGAGATCTTCAATAGCTATTCTCCTAGTTCAGGACGTCCGGTCACAGCACGTCCCCTTGGCCCGTCGCATGCCTTTTCTGGTACAAGCCCAGAATTTGCAGAGGCCACGCAGCTGTCCGTCTCGGAAAAACACCACTGGTTTCTCTTGCATGCCCAAGAGCGCAAGGAATGTCTTAACCTGAGCTCTTCGCGGATCTCAGCGATAAGTGGCGGATTCTTCCCCGACTTGCCACTGTCAATCTGACGTTTGGCCGTTAGTACCCAGTGAGAGATCCAAAGTTTGAAATCAGACCTGACACATCAGATGTGGTAGTGGCGGGGACAAACATCAAGAGGGATGCTTGACATGGGATACATCCAAGTGAATCCCAAGAGATGAGATCACTTTGAGATGTGTTTGTCTGAAGCGCTGGCAGATGGATGTTCGTGATGTAATTCCATGTAACGGTGCAATGGGCATAGAGACGGATTACAATTTGAAGAATTGTTGAGTAAGACCAGAGTAGGTTCACGGAACAACAACAATTTCTTATTTACATTATTTGGCGTACTACAGACTACTTATAGACTATAGTTGTTTGTACCTGCTTGTGACCCGTTTGTTTGATTGCAAGAACCGACAGCTAGCCCTTGGAAGACGTGTGGTGGTATGTTGGGAGATGTTTTCAAGCTCACGATTACTTGACATTACATGTAATGGCATTTTGATTTCCATGTTAGGTTCATGTTTTCATCTAGTTCAACTTCCATGTTGCATGAAAGTAAGTTGAACTTGTCAGCCACCAGGATAGTCACGGTCACTCCTTCAGGGCATTGCTGGCTTAATCCTATTCTCGTCAGCTGACATGTCCGGATGTTTCACAGTGGTCTAGGCCGTGTCTGGTGTGATGAGGCATCCCATGAGGGTCCAGTCATACGAAAAGGAAAAACTGGCGAAGTGAAGTGGCAGAGGGTAGCAGAAATCCTGATTTTGGTGGAGGAGTGAAGTGATCCAGTGACACAGTGCATCGGAAAGGAATCCGTGATAATCCGTGTATCTTTGGTTTGATGAAAGAACAGCCCCTTGCCCTTCTTGTGGATAAACATGCTTTGACCCAGGGAAGGATCCGAAGATACTTGGTTGATTCTCGACACGAGATGGGGGAACCAATGTTGTGACTTTGTCATGGTTAACGAAATCGCAGAGTGGCAAGTATATAATTCCTTGCTAGGGAAGGGTAATGATTTTGAAGGGGGTAGGTGGGGAACGTCATGAATCAACCAAGCTAGAGTTGGAGTGCCTACCGAAGGATGGTCGAGAGGTGGTGCAACCAGAGGTGCCTGAGCACTTGGAGAAGAGGTCATTGAAGGTGGGCAAACTTGTTCGGGAATCATGGATGGCAGCTATTAGAGGATGTTGGCACTGGGTGTGGAAGTGTTAAGATTGAGGGTTAAACACCGTTTCTAGCCCATGTCTATCGAAATGACATGACTCGGATATACCATACAGTCAACCACTGTTTTTGCCTTGTTCATGTTAAATGTTGCAGTGTTTTGGGAGAGATGACTGGCTGAATCGCTCAAAAGGCTGAAGCAGTTCAGCATGAACAAGGTAAAAACTGTGGTCTATTCCCTTGATTTAGTTCGAGATATATGGGCTAGAAATGACGCTTATATGCTTTAGATTTGTTTAAAAAAGTGTTAAAAGGATACCGCACGGGCACAGACCGAGGGTGTAGCAGTATTGCTATCTGCCGCTGGGTTCATGGCTGACATGAGCTTACATCTCCAACCCTCAGGCATCAGTGAGCAGGATAGCCCAGGATTGCTTAGAATGGGACATGGGGTCGGATGGGAATTGTGAAGGACAAGCTGCAGCAGAATTTTCCATCAGATGCAGTAAAGATTCCTGTGAGTTTGAGCCCTTTCCTTGAGTAACACATGACTTTCCAGATCTTTCAAGGCATCTTGAGAATAGGATGAAAGAAAGCACCTGCGGTTTCTGGGGCTGCTTTTCCATGTTGCCTGTCAGGAGTCTATTTCTTTTGGACGTTTGCTTCAAGAGGCCCAAGAAACCTTGAAGGTGGGGTGCTTCAAGGGAAAGCCATGGAATCATAGAAGTGCATACACCCTGAGTATGCAGGTTGGTGCGGCGCCATCGGCTCGTAGGCCAGGGTGAAATCTCTTTGTAAGTAGCCGGATTGAGCAGGGATAAGTGTCCTGAAGAACATAAAGCCACTTGTGTAGTGTTAAGTCTGGCCCCTTAGTATGTGGTTGACCTTCCAGACAGTATCCGGTGAGGTCCTCCGCAACTACAGATGCGAAAGATGTCCATATCCTGAAGTGAATTTCAGGCAGTATCATTTTCATAAGTCATAAGTGGACCAAGTGGATCACATTCAATATAATTTAGTGTCGTCGAGCTCTTGTTCCACAATCCTATGCTAATAGTGTGGACAGCTACTTATAGACGTGTATAGCCAATTTTCGTCATTGTAAAATGAAAACAACACCTCCAATGCTTGCGAAGACAAGGCTCCATCAGCATTTGGACGCGCTGGAAGCAAAGCTCCCCGGCAGCAAAAGACAGAATGAGAGACTCACTAAGCAGCTCA
Organism: Breviolum minutum Mf 1.05b.01; assembly: GCA_000507305.1. Lineage (NCBI taxonomy): Eukaryota > Dinophyceae > Suessiales > Symbiodiniaceae > Breviolum > Breviolum minutum. The sequence goes on from DF239033.1 coordinate 374,871, forward strand.
TACCCTTGGTTCTTTTGCATTTGGGCGTTTCTTGTACGGTTTGTGGCTTCCACCCTTGCCACTGTCATTGGTGAGGACTCGCCAGTTGCGTGCAGATGCCAGTCATGCCCGCAGGAGTCCACGTGAGGTGGGAGTTGGAACTTGAGCAACAAGACTTACGTGATAGATATGTTCAATACGATGTTGATAAAGTAAATCATACGTAATTCCATGTTTGGTGTCCAGAGGGTATCAGTTCATCATAATCAGAACAGAATTACAGTATACATACGTACTGTAAATCAACCATACTTGGACCTTTGATTCAGAATGTGGTAAATTGCTTTGGAAGTTGTGCAGGTGCCACGGCAAGGACGCCAATCCTTTGACCTCATCAGCCGTTCCTTGACAAAATGATCACCTGGAATTATGCAAGAACACGTCTCACAGCTAAAGAAATGTGATTTGGAAAGGTCATTGCAATTTGACATCTTGGAGTCATCTCGCAGAGTCATTCCATATTTGTTGCCTTTGTTTATGTAATTCCTACTTTTATGACCAAGTCAGAGAAGTTATTTCAGCACACTAGACCAGTTGAACGGGATGTAAGCATGTGCAGATCCTTCCGAATTTCCTTAAGTTGGTTTCTGTTCCAGGTGGCACAGGATGGCGGACAGAGCCACGAACATCGCAACTGTGAAGGCTTCGTTCCTGTTTCACCCTGGAGCGTAACCTAAACCCTTACCATCTTATGAAGGAAAAACTCATGAAAAACCTACTGTATCAAGTTTGGGTTCACAGATGCCGGGGGTATGTTCTCAAGGTATGTTGGAAATTTAGTTGCCCTATTTTGAGAGATAACATAGTGCTCCCATTTGGCCTGGAGGAATTAGCACACAATTTTCAGATCATCTCTGAGTTGGGTAGATGATTAGGGTGGATGATCGGATGATGGAAAAGATCATGTCTATGCATCAAGTATGTTAGTTTACTTTTCAATATTATCGTATGTCGATGAATGTTCATGTAATATCCAGCTGGTGGATTTCGATGCTAAGGGCAAAAGCCCATGAAAACCCATATTTTTTACTTCCCTTTGCATCATTTGCTGCCCATCATGATGGATAGGTTTGTTTGTTGCCATGTTCCTTGCAGGTTAGCTTGGCACACGGCACTGGCGGAATGCCAGGTTGCAGTGAGCTGTTGAAGCCTTCTGGCGAATGTTGACATGTATACGTACCATACCCGGCTAGCATAAGAATGTGAGGGAAGTAGGGCAGCTAAATAGCGAGTTAAGAGAAGGTTGGGTGATGGTTTGCCTCGAAAATTGCATGAGCAGTCTTTGATTTGTAATGATGCACACTAAAGTTACAATGAAATCAAGTTCCTGATTTCCCGACTAACGCTGAATTGATCCAATACAGTGAAGGGATAGATGCATGATGATACCATGCTAGACGGGAGCACCAGATATGAGTTGGCCAAAAGGGTTCACTCAAATTGCTAAAGCGTGGCAAGCGTGGCTGAGTTAATTCGGTGCCTCAGAAATTGGTGCGCATGACTTTCAGCAGCTCAACATCTCTCAACGCGGACACAAATTTGATTCAGCACATATTGTGCAAATGTATGCGAGTGTCATAGTATGCAGTGATAATGCTTTGGATTTTATCAGAAATTATTCTTCACTGGTTATTTGTTTGCTTCTCCAAGCTGAATCTGCGCTCCAACGGGTATGGATCCTCGGCTAAGGGGCTGAAGAAATGCCGGCGACACCTGGAATGTAAACTTTTGGGTTGGTGACAAAAATGCACAAAAAAGTCATTTTCAAAATGAAAATGTCCATGGGCACAACAGTATTTTGTAGTATTTTGTACGGGTCAGCCTTAGCTAATTATTGATAGATGATGGAAGATGTTGACAACTTTGCAGGCCATGAAGATATTGAGACACGATGACAACAAGAATTGGAGCCATATTTTGTGTTGATCGTTTCATTCCAGAGCTGTCATCTCTGTTTGTGTGCTCACTTCGTGTCTAAAAAGAAGATGCAGATCACGAACGGACGTTGTTGTGGCATCAGCACAAGAACTTACCAAGCACTCAGTGCAAGCCATTGCAAGCTCCGTGGTGCAGGACGACACACTCACAATCTTCACACACCTATCCCCACGCTCACACCCTCGCGCATGCAAAGGTCGCAGGTAGGCGCCATCACTATGACCGTGCGAAATGTATGTCAAACAGAAATTCGATATCCATGACTCGGCACGCTTCAAGCACACCACATGTCGATCATGTTTGACGTTCTTTTGAGATCATTTGGTGGGTGCCAATTGTTTTCAGCCAGGGCTTTGCTACGGTGGATCCAGCAACATTTGCAGGAGCCACCCAAAGAAAGCACAGCCCGGGAGCCCATGATGTCGCAGTACAGTTGTATGATTTGTGTGTTTCACTCATGGTTTGTTTTTATCGTCATTGAGAAACCCTACAGGCTCCAAGCAGTCTCCAGGCCAGGAAATACCGGGGGTCTTTGTTGTCTATCCTTCAGGGCTGTGGGTGATGGACACACGTGGATGTTTGATGATGTTTGGGCTTTGGAGCCAGGGCCTCTCTTGTCTACCTTACTGAAGTCAACATGTGTTGAAGGTAGATGGTTTAGGTTAGGAAAGTTGAAGAAAGGTACCCTTGGCCCATACTCATGCTGCATACTACGAAGGAGCTGAGATGCTTGAATTGGTGATGAAAGTAGTCACCCTTGGATTGTTTTTTTTGCATTTTGACTTACAAGATCCTACAAGGCCACAGACTCAAAACAGAGCGCGATGCAAATACATCACAAGCCTCAAGCATTTGCACGAAGGGGCATGTAGCATGTTTTACCCGGACATGTACATATTGATGCTGATGAACAAAAGTTCTTAGGACTGATCTATTGAGATGAGACGAGTGGCACAGCATGAGTCAGACAAGGGTCAAATCCATTTTTTTATTTTTTTTTCTTGACGAAAAGGCGTTCCGAGCAAACAGCCAGAAATAATTCCCAGATGCAAGAGGTCAAGCACCACGTTAGTTAGCTGTTAGTGCAGCGCTGCCGCTGGATGTTGCATACTCTTTCGTTGGGCCTGTGGCAACTGGCTCGGCTACTGCTGTTTATACAACTACTTGCGTCATCTCTTCTCTTGCTGGAGGTAGCAGCTAGGCTGAGATTCAAGGATTCTTTCGGACAGACCTCCGGCCTTATTGAAGGAGCAAAAAATCATATGGAAGAATATGAAAGAATGAGGAAGTGGAAGGCTGTACCCCAACTATACTCAACCAGGTGAGGCAGTGTTTTCGCGAACATTGAGTTACAATGCCAGCCAAGGATGCGGATAGCTATGGCATCCGAAAACTTGCCAAGTTCCCTGGCCTTCAAAAAAAGGTCGTTCGGGTGTGCCTGGAGACCTTTGGCTTGGCCATAGTTTTTGAACGTGGACCTGGGGAGATGACTACACAGGAAATTGAAATGGATGAACATCGGAAATGTAGGAGGCTGTAGGGCTTGCAAAGGTTGTGGGAGCCTGCAACTCCTGGTTCCTGGAACATCTATTTCTTGTCGCAAGAGTGTGTCAGACCAAGGCAATCTCCAGATCTCTTGCAGAACTTGTTTTGGTGTTCTTCAGGCCTGGTGCTTGGCTGCCTGGTTGCACCTTTTCCTGTCGATCGGGCTGGTGGGCAAAACGGATTTGCAAAACCAGACCAACACTACTCACATGACTAGACAAGAAAATAAATCTATAATAATAACCTATATACTCCACAGCATTGATATTTATGCGCTTTGTGAGTTTCCGACGTTGAGGTTGTTTCCTATGTTTGCCGATGCTTCATGACAGTGAGGCTGGGGACCGCTGACAATCCTGAAGCATTGTAGGGGTTAAAGATCAATTGGAAGCACTCGGTCCATCTAGTTTCACCGCACGAAGAAATTTGATAACATGTTATTGCTTTCAAACATAGATACCTGGATACATGCCTACTATCAGAATACAATATACTTTTTGATATCAAACATAAATATCACATGAATATAGTGTACAATCACTCAATGTACAATGCACATGGGTCTAAATCTAGTCTTGTCACATTCCAACTCCAATTTCAGAATTTTGGTGTTATGCAACGTACTGCCTGGAGGCATTACAGTATAGATGTGTTCAATCCTAAGGATCCCGAAGCAGCTTAAGGGAACTGCATTCATTACGTAGCAGCTTCGCAGTGCCAAGCTCATGCCAGTTGCAGAACCAGCTGGATCCAATGATTCCATTGATGGAGCCTTGACCAAGCAGCAGTTTGAAACAAGTTTTATTGCTTGAAAAAGTGGATTCGTATTTCTTGAATTTCAGGGCTCTGTCAGTTTAGCCAAGACATGTTCAAACACACCAGACATGGGTCAACTTACAGCGACTTCCCCGAAGTTTGCGGCGCTTTGAAACTTGTATCAGATTTAGGGATGTACATCGACCAAATGTGATCAGTCATATTTGATCACCATACTTTTTTGTTGCTGCAATCTCAACATGAAATGAGCATTTTCCTGAGCAGAGGGTCAATCAGCCAAGGCAGGTGTCATGTCCTGGATCTTTCACCGTGTGCTGTAGCTGGGCTTCAAACTGGCAGCCAGAGGGTGGGTGGACACATCCTTCCTTTGTTTACTTGCATCATTGCAAACATGTCTCAAAATATAAGAACAGATAATAGGTTATGATGATACTGAATGTGTACCCAAGGTAATTGCATACAACTGCATGCACCTTCCCTCCCCTAAATTCAGATAATCACACACACACCATGGAAACATGTGGTGTTTATTTGCAATGACTATCCAACATCCACTGGTTTGATTTCGGCGTGACTCCCCCAACCACCAGAAGGTCGTCATGTTTTGTAGGGCATTCATACCAGCCTTCACTTTCCACTTGGTCGGTGGGATACTATCATGGATATCATGGTGATGGGCGGTCAGAATCTTATTTTTGTGTGACCAGAACCTTATCTTGATGCGTGGCTCCCCATGTTTCATGAGAGGTGTGTTTCCGACGAGCTGCTACAGTCAAAGCAGCGTTGGGAACAGCATCGGCAAGCTACTGAGCCATTGCTGCAGGTCAGGTGAGTGGTGGAAGAGCTTTGAGAGCGAAATGGTCAAAGTGATTTTTGGTTCACTTTTGTGATCTTTTGTATACACAATATTTTATACTGATACTTCAGTGGTTGACTTTTTTTGAAATGCTGTCATTTTTTGTTTGGCAGGCCAAAGTAGATGCGCAAAAAGCACGGGATGAAGCGGAGGAGTTCCGCAAAGAGGCGGAGGCCCTCAAAAAGAAGGCAGGTAAAGCATGATAAACTAGCCTCAATTCAAATCATTCTAGGATTGAAGGAGCTGAAGAGGTACAACCAACATTGTCAGCCATCATAGCAATGTGCATGGTTCTATTTGTGTATTTGCCAAAATTCTGTTGTTTGTTTTCTCTTGGAGACACCACGTGTCAGCGGCAATTCTAGGCAAATGTATCAACTGTATGATCATAATAGTGTACATTTATCATCATGAGCGCATTTTGAATGTGCTCATGTAAATTGACAATCGTATTGAGAACAATTGAGGTTGAAGGGTATCCATTGTTTGGAACATGACAAACACATGTTTCTTCATTTTGCCATTATATTCGGTGGCATAAGTCATGGAAGAGTGATCCCAGTGCTCCTAGACCTTGGGTAGGTAGAAGCGATCCAGAAGCAGGCAGCAAACCAAGCAGCAGAGTACCTCAGCATCTACGGAAATGGGAGGAGAAGGGTTGGTGATCAGAAACTAGCAGCTGGTTGTACAACAATAGCATCCAGTGATACTGATTGTGAAAAAGGACATGCTTGCACTTTAGAGGGTGGAGTTTGGTTGTAGTCATCAGCTGATTCTCCCTTTATGTTTCTAAGGCTCAGGGTGTTCCAATACTTGAGTCACTATCCGTGTCCTTGATCCAGGGATTTCCAGGCACACTTTTCTTGGAAACCCATGGCATGTTATGATTCAAGGACATGATTTGAATACATGCACTATACAGTATATATAATCATGATTCCCATTATGTATAATGTGTAAGGTCAAGCTGTAGCTGTTGCAAACCCTGAACATTTATTGCACAGATGTTGATATTATTAGAATCGTCCTGAAGTCTTGAACTGCCGAACCAAGGTACATGCGACTGGATTCTGAAAACAGGTTTCTCCCAGCTTCTCCCTCTATGTCTCGTTTGTTGTTATTCGCTTGTTGCCAAACATGTTTTGATTGACTAGTTTTGCTACTGCTGACGTCCAATAATACCGCAATAGAACAATACGAGGTGTGCAAAAGCCAGATCGTGCGCTAAGCACTTCAGTTTGGAGCATGTGCCTTTGAGACGTTTTCAATTCAGTAGGCCAAACCTAGCTTTCAGGTTGTTCATGCTGCTTCGTTTCAATTTGAGCCAAAAGGATTCAATGTAACTTTCTCCGTGATTATCCTTTGATGCTGTTGAAGACACACGTTGACGTCCTCGGTCCACAGCTTTGGGATTTGGTGACGCCGCGCTGTTTTCTTGCGGGGAGCGCTTGCGACAGCTGCGCGCACATGGAGGGAGAGTTGGAGCCGGTGTGGGAGCAAGGCTCCTTACGGTATCTCCGCAGCACTTCAGGTTGACTTGTTTAGGTCCGTGCGGAAAGGAATTCTTGGCCCTAAACTTCTTGGAGCTTCAGCGTGTTTCACCTTCCTTTTCGCTAGTTTTGTGAGATAATATGACACACGTGTTTCAGATGATGCCATATGTGAATTCAACTTACTTGGCCAATGGCTAAACTTTAAACTTTTTCGGATTACATATTTAGTAGGGAAAATAAAGTTCAAACTTTTATTTCAGGGTTCCACTCGCTAAGTGAGTCAAAGTCAAATTCCAATTCTACGTATTTTGTACATTGCATATTGTTTGCTTCTGGCATTTCCATTTCATCATTTGCCACTACCCAAGCTGTCTACAAAAATTATCAATATCAGTGACTGGCCTCAGCGCCAAGGCAAAGTGCTTCTGCTGCAGCAGAAGCTACACCTTTGTGTAGTGCTGGGGATGCAGCGGAGGCACGGGGATTCATAGGGGTGCCTCAGGTACTGATAGCTGATGCCAATACAGCATGATGTAACAGGTGAAATTGCGAAATGTGCTCTCAACATCTCACTGACTTATTGTTACTCCCACTTTGCAGGAATGCTGATGCCCATCAATCCCCTAGGTACATCATGAGTACACCAAGGCCATATCAAAGAAATGGTCGCACGTTTCCATCGTGAGTTGCATGTGCTGCATCGTGCAAACAACTTTTCGGTATCAAACTTGGAAGAATAAAGATACAATGTTACAAATAACATCAGACCGTTGAGCCTTGACAAAGAGTCAGGTATCAGTAAACCCCGTTGCCGCACCACTTTCTTTCCCGTTTCCTAAGTTTCCTCGTTTCATCCGTTGGGGGAAAGGCCTTTCCAAGAGAAGACCAGATGGCTCCAACGGAGCATGCCGAGGTCGAGGACAAAGTGGGCACCTTTTGGTGATCTTTTGGTTGTGCCTATCGGTGAGGTGTAACTTCTACCCACCATCCTTAGGCACTGTACATGTTTGGACTCAAGGGGGGATGAAATGCATCTCACACATGAGATACCTCGGGGATTCCCATATTGCGATGGTGCCATGGTGTCCCAGCTTCCAACTGCCACTAAGCTGAGTAGTTTTTTGGGGATAAGTGTGGTGAGATCAAAATAGATCAAATATCTCCAAGCAGTATAATTGATTGCCATAATTCAGATAAACAGTTGATGGTGGAAACACGTTGAAACACAACGAGTCATGGGGTATTTGCATGTATTTGCCATATATCAGCCCGTTGGCTGGAGCTTGTCCATCAACAGCATGACCTTGCAGAAGAACATGGGCATGCTGCATATAAAAGAGCCTTCAGATTTCTTTCAATTAGAGAACGGTTATAAAATCAACAGTGAATCGATTTTTCACAAGGTAGTAGTTCCTGAGTTCTTGGATGGACATCCTCAGAAGGGAGGCAAAGTCATCACAACCTTTAAGGAGCTTACCCCGTATATAGGGAATCAGTTGATTAGCCAGATGACGAGTTTATTTGTTCATTCATCATAACATACATGATATGTTGATTCTTTTCAATTTTCAAGAAGTCATCATTTGTGGGATGGATTTCCTGGGGATTTCCTGAAATTTTCCGGGGTAACTGGCAGTTTTTCACTCCGCAGCCTTTTTCAGGACTTTTCTTCAGAACCATTGGAGCAGCGATTGAAAAGTCGTGACCTGTCACGTCGCTGCAGTGCCTATTCCGATGCACAGGTTCGGAGCTTCCTTTGTTTTTAGTGGGTTGTGATTACCATATTTTTGTTGATTCCATGTTGTCATAGGGGGGTTTCCTAAAATAGTGGTACCCCAATATGGATGGTTTATAATGGAAAACCCTATTAAAATGGATGATTTGGAGGTACCACCATTTAAGGAAACATCCATATCTACAGAAATTTCTTGATCTTCCAGGAAATTCTAGATCCTCAAATTTGCTCACTTGCACGTTGAATGACACATTCTCAAAAGAGATTTCTGCCAACCTTAATTTCAGTCTGTGATTCATTGCTGGTATCCTTATCTTTGTCACGCTGGCCTCTTGTTTTTTAGAGGTTCAAATGGAGTCTGAAGGAAGCGGTGAAGAAATGTTTGCCCTATTTGGCTCTCATGTGGACACAGCCTTGGGAGAGACTCTGCCCAAGGCCGTTTGGTGCTGTGACAGTTGGTGTGATTGGGGAGTGTGCTTTGGTTGTTTTTTGCTCCGGAGTTGAAAGCAAATTCGTTTGATCCAAAACTGACACATCTATAGACTTGTGCAGGGGCAGGATGCTGCACTGAACGAGCCTTGGATAAATTGTATGTTGGGAATACGCTGAACTGCGCTCATATTTGACCTGTATTTTTACTATATACATCTATATACCAAAATTGTGGTGACCTACTGACACAGTGCAGTCAGTACCAGTTCTTTGCCCTTGCAGTGGATCACACGTCCAAGGCGTTGGCAGCTTATTTGAAGCATTGTCCAGAGATCCATCAGCGTGGCAAAGACGTGTTGCCATGGGTGACTCGACGAAAGACAAAGGCATGAGCATGGAGAAACAGGTGTAAAAAGAAATGGGATCACACATTGGGGTTGTGGTGCAGCACATAGTGGCAACAAAAAGCGTGAAGGCGTCGTCAAAGAATCCTTTTCAGGATGGAATACATGATAGTCATAGTCCTTTTTCCTCCTCCTATTCCCGGTGCTCTCCTTGTCTTGCGGGTTGTCAAGTATTCCTCTTTTGACCCGCAGCATCACAGATTTAAAGCTAATGCAGATGCACAATCTTGAGGCAAGAAAATGTGTTTTTCTGATCCTGATATGGATCCTTTTCAGCAAACGGTATTAAGATTAAATGTGCGAAATGTGCATGATTCAACTCCTGCAAACTCGCAAGTGATACTCCCATTTGTGGAACTTAGTGCGTTGTTGTGGAATCGGCGTATTAGGTGCAGGGCAAGATTTTTAGAAGTCAGTGCGAACTGCGTTTAGCTTGTGTCTAGGTCATGAGGTTTTCGGCACATTCCGTAATTACATGCAAGAGTCCTTAAGCGCAGGTTGGCAAACCTGCGTTATTACATTGTGATTTGAGGTAGGTCCGCATTGCTTTTACGTTGAACCACTCTCTTGCTCAAATGCAGTATTCGTGGTCGTGTAGTAGTTGTAGTACTTGTTGTAGTGGTGGTAGTAGTGGTGGTAGTAGTGGTGGTAGTAGTGGTGGTAGTAGCGGTAGCAGCGGTAGCAGCGGTAGTAGTAGTAGTAGTAGTAGTAGTAGTAGTAGTAGTAGNCACTATTTTGCACTGACTTCTCTGACTTCCTGAATGCGCAGCGTCCCATTGGAAACTAGCATGCCCCGGGTGAATGCATTGACTTTCGCGATCGGGTGTAGGCGGTTAAACTTTGAGTGGATACTGAATCAGTACCCAACAGCAACTCGCCGGAAAGAATTCACCTTTCAAAACCTTGGCGAAATCGCGGAATCCCAGGTTCGGAAGCTTGCTGAGCACAAGGTTTCGATGGGTCCGATGGGTTTTTCCATGTACCTTTTGGTTCATGATGCCATGTCACCTACATGGTTACTATACAGTACACTCGGCGAATTTCTCACACATAACAGCTCCCCAAAAAATTCAATGAACTAATTATTGAGCTTATGGGTATATCGGTACATCGTTACTTCAGCATGCAATTTTGGACAGCAACGATTGCTGCAGCAATTGGATAGTCAGATACATGAGAGAGATGATATATATATATATATTTATATTTAGAGAGAGAGAGAGAGAGAGATTTATATCTCAACAGAAGAAGCTTCAAAAGCCAGGTTTCAACTGGCTCATCCATGGGTCATGCCATAATTTATATCATGATTTATATACGCATTACTAATTACTCCATTAGTAAGTTTCCTGCTGGTGGGTCATAGCAATCGCGCTGCGACGTTCGCGACGCAGTCCATTGACAAACCAAAGATGCAGCAGTTGGCTCCTGTGGTGGTTTTGCTGATTGCAGAGATTGCAGATACTCAGATGATTTTACTCTGATCAGATAGGAATGGGACTCGCGTTGGTGATGGCTATGAAACTTCATGAGATCCATGAGCATGCCCATGGCTCAGGAATGCCCAGCAGTGCTTCAGGAGCTAACGACTTGCCTTGGCAGTTTAGAAGATGCAAAGTGCCTGGGATGCTGATTTCAGTGGTTTCTTCTATTTTGGGTGCCACGTGTGTTGCTATCCATATCGCTTTAAGGATGCTGATGTTTGGGTGGAAAATGGTAGCTGGTACTAGAACCTAGAACGCACTAAAGGGCAACTGTTTGCTCATTCCAATGTGATCACATGAGTTACTGTTTCCTCACTCACATGTTATTCTGGATTTGTTCCTTTGTCCTTTACATTCTAAGTCAGCAACAAACATAGCACCAGCAAATGAACCGCTTCGGCATTTTACATTTCAGATGAGTATTTCTGTATTTCCTGCAAAGGGCCATTTCCATCGTCATGCAAGTTTACAAGATTGTATTCAATTAGTTGTTGAATTGATTATTTGCTTTGGACATGTACTGTCCTTTTAGATTGTAGATGTTGATCGTAGACTCATTGTAGATTGTATTTGTTCAACTCCATGCTTTTACTAAAGACTTGATAGATCAGCTGAATCAGCTGCTGCAATTTTGTCTCCCTGCCAGACCAACCAGTTAGCTTGGTATAGCTTCGTAATCCAAAAGCACATTGCCACAGGAAGAAAAACGCTGGTTTCGTGAAGAAGCAAGTCGCCTTCATCATCAAACTGATTGGTTCTTTGGCTCGCAGGTTTGTCTCATATAAAGTTTAGAGCAGATGTGAGACGACAGATGCACAGACACTTCTGCCATCTATTCCTGTGTCCTTGGACCGAAGTTTGAGGTAATTTGCTGGCAGATTTTGGGGTGAAACGGATGCCACCCAAGCTTGGATATTTGAGAACATTGGCGGCAAGATGGATGAGGGTGGCAGGGTTAAGGTGCACGGAAATGTCTAGGTACAACAGGATAATAGGGACAATTTGTTCACAGGATGCTTACGTCATCTTATGTCTATACAAATTTATATTAAGTCATGGTATAAGTTTTCGATATACAGCACGCTTCTGATACCATTCACGATGGTTTTTCGCATACAGATGGCAGATGATGTCCTTTTTTCCCGTCCAAGGCAGACTTGGACAGATACATGTTGCATCTCACGGAAGCTGGAGGAACCATTTGGGTAAGATTTAAGCGCAGCCTGAGGCTTTGTGCTGAAGTACATCTCAGATAGTGATCGCGGCATTAGGGAAGCTTGTTACAGTATCTTGGCCGCAACGAGATTCATGACTTGGTCAGTTTGAGGAACCAGCTGAGGATTCTTAACGATAGCGTGATATCATATTATGTCATGGATGTGTACTTTTTGAACCGTTGAGTCTCCAAGTTATATAATTAAGTGATGGATGGTCCATGGATGGTGATGGCTGCAGATCTCGAGGTGTCTTGGTGGAACTGGCCGCCTGGGTCGGCGATATCTCCGATTTGATCCAGTCCATGGATGAGCCACAGAAAAAGGAGGTGTGAGAGCCAGAAACCACCTGACTCATGTAGGTTTGTGAGGTTCATGGACTTAGCTTTGTCATCTACAAAAGGAGATCAAGATGATGTTTGCGTCGCCATGTGGATGCTTGTTTCATTTTAAGCTGATTGTAAATGTTCATTCTGCCCATGTTGCAGTGTCCAGGTGAGCAAACGCTTAGCGGAACCTGGTGAAATAAAGAAGGAGCCCTCCAGAAGATATCGAGGTGCAGTTGAGGATGGGAGGTGTGCCTAAGATCCAAAAAGATATAGATATAGATATAAGTAGATTGTCATTTTTTTAGATAACAAGGATTTTTAATAGTGACGACTGAATGTTAGTGGTGCATAATGACACACCATTATACATATAATGATATTTACATGCCTGATGTTTGTTCATTCAGCGGAGGTGAAGCTTCGACAAGTCATGACGCTTCGAAGTCGACTTCTGCAGCTGGGGCAGGTGCAATGATATGGTGCAGCTGGGGGAGGTGAGCCTGAGCCACATCGGAAAATTAGATATAAATGCATACACATGGCATGACGGCAGACATATATCAGACATGCGATTTTTAATGCCAACTACTGCATTTACATGTAATATACAGCAATTTCATATTATGTTTTCACTTGGATTTTGATTGATCAGACGCCTCCAAGACTGGGTCAACTTCAACTTCAAGTCAATGAAGTGTTGCAGATCACCAGAGGACACGTAGTCAAGTATTCAGGCAGTCCTATGTTATGTTGTTGTTGGATTTGCGCACGCCGCGCCAGCAGTGATTGCATGTCATGCGCTTAAATCCAATCAGTTGTGGTTGTTGTATCTCCCTTCCTTGTCAACTTGCGTGACTTGTTTTCAGAACGCAAAGAAGGGAGAAGAAGAATTAATGATAGGACAAGGGAAAAGTTCGGACAAGTGCCATGATGTTTCCTTGGGGGTATAGAACATGTCCTGTCTTTTTCATGATTGTTCCTCGTGATTGGAATTTAATACCTTGATACTGATACTGTATATCATAGTATGTTGTTTTATACGCCAGATATGTCTTCAACTTCGTTTCTAGGTTTTGCAATCTTGGCCATCCCTCGTAGCAGCTACAGCCTCCCGGCTTTCGGCTGACCAGATGACCTCTTCGAAAAGGTGGATCCTTTTAAGAAACTTCCCAAAGGCAAAGGGTGCTGTGCTGCGTCTTGGGATGTTGGGATTGACACACAGATGTCGCACTTGGACATGATCTCATGGACATGAAGTGGTGGAATGATTGGATGTGTGGCATGCACTGGAATTTGCAAGAGTTTTTGGAACAATTTCTTGAATGATTCCGAACGGCAAGGATGGTGCATCAGTGCAGTCACCTCAATGGAGAAACTTTTCTGCATAGTTGCATTTGTGCCCACCTTATGCTGTTGGGTTTTGTTTCTGCACTTTATCTTTGCAATCAAAGGGCAGTTGTAACATCACAACATCCTAATCTGGAGAGTGCTTGAGCTGGCAGAGTAGCAAGAAAGCATAGAGGTATAGAGGCCATTTAGTGGTGTCAAGCATGACAATCATCCGCCCTTCGCCTTACATGGGAGGGTTTTCATCCCAACACCTTTGGCATGTTTTGGCTAAGCAAGGAGAAGGCATCTCCGAAATCATTTAAGTGCTTGATTTCTCGCAATTGAATGAAACCTCATTGATGATGGTTCACAGATCCCACGTACAGTAGGACATGTCTCACAAAGGTTTTCTTTGGAGTTGGAGTCTTTGGAACCAATTCCTCATCGTTCGATGGATCCAGACGCTCAGGAAGTGGAAAGAGAAGCTGAACCATTTGCAGGCTTCAATAGGGTTCTTCAGTTCTTCAATGTTCTCCATCTTGGCCCTCCGGAAAAGCAATGACCATGGACCATGGATTGCTTTTGCCATATTTGCTGATGTTTTTTGTACTTTGATATTTGAGGAACCAAGAGGGACACCATGGGCTCTCTTTTCGGGGCAGCTTTTTTGGCTTGCTCGCAGGTGCTGTCTTCAACACTTGAAGGCCCCGCTGAGAGGCACTTGTTGTCTCCTTCTGAGAACTATGCACCTGGGCGCAAGAGAATTGAAGATGCCAAGATGGTGAGTTGTTCTTTAAAGTCTTCTCTTGCTATGCCTTACGACGTGGTGTGAGCAGCGGATCACCCCAACCTTAGAAGATTATTTCAGCTGCCAACTGACTTCCAAAATACAGACTGATTTGTTTTTGAAATCATTTCGGACAACCACCCCCAGAACAGCAGTGAGTTACTATTCACGTATCTTTCGAGCATGCTTCTCCTGAATTGATGTATCAAAGTCGGTCAAAGGTGGTTGATGCTGTCGGCTCCTTGCCGATTTTAGGCATCTTTGGTCCCTACCATCCAGCGGATGCTCAAAAGCTTGGGACACCCAGTTGCCTTGTAACTCTTTGCCGGACGGTTTGTTGCCACAAACAGATGCTTGCAGAAGTGAACCTGGAGCAAGTGGGTCTTGGGAACTGCACCCTTGTTTCCCAGCGACTTTATGGTTCTCTGTCCTGGAATCCTCGAATGCATTTAACCATGAAATGAAAAAGAGAGTTGAGTATTGGTTGTACAAGGGTTAAATCAGTTGAATCTGAGCGTATTGGCCATACTTGTGTGCAAAATCCTTGGGACACTGATACATTTTAAGCTACACTTATCTACACTTCTTGTTGGCACATTATCAGGTACCTATAGGCATCCATACAGTATTTGCCTTGAGCCGACCTGGTGAAATTTATCTCGACTGGTGAAACCCGTGAGACTTTGCCACTTATTCGTTTGGAGTCGTCTCTGTGTCGTTCTGTATTCCAATTGTCTTGCATCCAATTTTCAAGCTGTGATTTTTTGGGCCTGGGAAACTCAGGAGTATTACCACAATACGGCCATATCTGACTGCACCACTTGAACTGGTTTGGTTTGACACTGCATGACACTGCTCAATCACATCGTTTTGAGTTTTTGTTTCTGAAGCCGTTTTCTTGTTCCTCAAGACTGCAGCCCACGCACTTTCATCATCTTTCATCAAGGTGCCACGCTCAACCTAATGGGAGATGTGTTCTGGATGTGTGTGCAACAACGTCGCTTTGGAAAATCCATTGAACATAGAGATGAGGGCTGTGGATGAGTGGATGAATACTTTAAATGATAGTGAAGCGACTGTGAACGATTGATTTCATTGCTGTTTGGTCAGGTGTAGGAAAAATTTCAAACAAATTGGGATGGGTAAGCTCAACTAAGCTTATCCCCGGCCCCTTAAACAGTTTGCCTCGTTGGCCATTGATCCCAAGGCCCCAAGATGTTTGCATGCTGCTTGGCAGACGATTCCGAAGTGACCACCACAGAGCTTGCTATCCGGCCAGTGGTGGAGGAGAAGCCCTGCACTGGTTAGGTTACAACTTTATAGATACATAATGTTAGTCGCAATGTAGGTACGACAATTTAGTACAACTACTGTTCTACATAGTTCATGAAACTTTTGTGTGTGGCCATTCCATTCATTAAGAATTATTGAGAACGGAAGCACTTTGACAAACCCTTCGGGATTGTCCCAGCTGTGCTCGAGATAGCTTGATGCAAAAGCTGGAACCAGCAACCTCGCTCACATAGCTGCTTCACTTTTACCGGGAAAAGCCTGCCAAAATGTACAGATACACCAAGCATATATCAGGTCGGTAAAACTACAGGTGAGCACAGGGTTTAATGATGAAGCCTTTTTCCCAAACCCTGTGCCCCTTAAGAGGCAACTGGTATACTGTGGCAGTGTAGGTACTGTTGTGGGACTTTGGGAACATGTTTTTGGCTTTTTTGGATGTTGATGGCATTTTCAATCGTTGAATATTATGGGAAAACATGCACTTCGTAAGACCCTTTTTGTGCTGCCAACATGGGCCCCGCTTCACAGTTTGCCAGAAGGTTGTCATTTCTTCACTCACTTCAACAAGTGCGTTTGTAGATCATTATTTTGATTCTACATGTCCCTTTTTTCCGGAAGGCTGCCTTGAAAAACTTGTCCAATTTCTGTCGTAACTTGAAAATGGGGAGCACTTGGTTTCATCACCATTTGACCACCAGGAGGCAGCTCCCAAGAGCACCAAGGTCACCGAGGAGACCGTCAAACCCAAGGAGACCGAAGAGACCAAGGTTGACGATGATGCTGGGGTTGAAGATGTTAACTGTTACCGTTTAGGCTTGAATTTCACCAAAAAAAAACTACCATCACTGTCATGTAGGCATTAAAAATGTTTCCCTCCCCCCCCAAAAAAAAGACAAACAAAAAAGATGCATCCTGTTGACCCTGCAGTTGCACCGTCTACTTTCCAGGTGACCTGATCAATTGGACCAACGATGAACAACAGATTCTCTAGTCCAACATATTTATTTCCATTTGCACCATCAATTTGCATTCTTGTGGATTTGTTAGTTTGTCCGTCATGAAACTTGAGTTGAGTTTTCAGGAAGCTACACCTGTAGAATCACGATGTGTTAAGCTTTCCTTTCTTAGGTTTCACCGCTCTCTACCGCTCATTCCAGATCAGTTACTTACAACATCATCAATGCCCCATTTAAACTGCTCGAACTAAGGAAGCGGCTCCAGAGTATGGTACCTTCACAGTCTTCTGGTTCAAATCAGGGTACGTATACATAGTGTAGCAATGTGTGGCATTCTTGCATTACATGTTGATGGGAGCACTTTCTCAGCCGAGTTCTTTCCATGTGATTCACTGAGGTGAATGTACCCACGGCTGGTGGCAATATCGGTTTGGTGCTGGACGTGGTGGACAGCACCCGGGGACCAATGATCTCCCAGGACGGGAAACGCAAAGAAGCCGAATCAGTGCTGTTTTGACATTCTAGTGCTTCCAACTTGGATCTTAGATTTGTATGATTTGTTATATTTATTGCATCAAGAGAGTATTACAAGACGTTTCGAGCGTACACCAGCATGGGCTTGCCAAAAATGAGAACGATATGACAACAAGTAAGAAGGGATTTTATTATATAGACAATACAATGGATCTTATATGAATTACGAATGGCAACAGAAGGTGTATTCTGACAAATTATAGCCTTCAGGCATACAAATGCAATTTATAAATGCATAGAAAGACTACACAAGAACTACGGAAGTCACCGGAATGACCTTGACCCATAAGATCGGTTCCTCGTGGTTCTTCCCCGCGGATCCGGTCTCATGGCCAGATTGATGCTGGAGCAGTCAAGACGTTCAATGGCAAGAACCCGATGCAGGCAACAAACCGTATTGTATCAATCCGCATTGCAAAATCCTGTAGATTAGACAAAGATCACAAAGCGCCTAAGGAGACACGAATTGCATCTAATTTGGACTTGGTATCAATAGCATCCAAGACACTGCCGAATTCTGCTGCCCAAAGAATGTCGCCCAGGCAGTGCAAGTTTACGATCGTATTTTTGATTTTGATGGCGCGACGGGCTGTGCTGAGATTCAACAAAAGATGAACCTCGGCAAAAGCTTCAGCAGGTACTAGTAACACAGCAGCTGATGTCGTGATGTTGCATGATTTTTGATAGATTTTGCTGTTTTCTACCGCACCCCTTTTTTTGGAATTCAGATACCAGATTGGTTCCGCAAAGTGTTTCTGGTTGCGATTTCATTCATGGAAGTTGAACAGGACGCCCTTCTGACTTGGACTTTTGGTCCTGTTCCTTACATGCTGAGGAGGAGTGGCAAGATGTCAAACCCCGCCAAGATGACACTGAATCGGCCCAAGAAGATGCAGGTGACACAAAACCAGTATAAACCAGCGCCAAACGTGTAAGAAGGCGAAAGGTTCCCCAAAGCTTCCAGGCTTAGTTGTTTCCTAAAGCTTCTTGCACAGTGAAACAAACGGAAATTGTGTGAACTTGAGTGAACAGTTGTTGGCAGATAAAGGGGTGCTCTCAAGCCGGTTGGCAACTGCATTTCGTGGGTGCCACCCTTTTCATGTTGACACTAGACCTACGACAAGGATGTGCCCAGAGGCATGTAAACAGGATGGAATATTTCTTTGTTGACATGCAGCTAATCAGACTTAAGTTTCCATGCAAAACTGACTGCAGTCCAGCATTTTATGGGTTATGTAGTGTATATTGTGTTTCTGTTTGTGTGCAATATATGTGTCCGTTTTTGATTTTTATTTATACTGTATATGCGCACGTAGCCGCATGTACGCGCTGTAAATCTGAATATTGCATATTGTTTGGTATTGTCATGCAAGATGCGCAGACACACTGACAAACATCAATCTTACTGTGTGCAGTCATGTATCACGCTAATGACATGTTATTGAAAAAGAATGGACTTGTGAGATGTTTTAGAGCTTGAGGGTGGGCAACCCTGAGCCGCAGCGTCCAGGTCTCCATCAAAAAGACAGGTGGTTTGGGTGTCAAGTTGGATTCTCGCCTCGCACTATGACTCTTGCTAACTTGGACAGACGGGACACTCCTTCGTTCCGCGGCACTGCTTCCTGCCGCAGCACGTGGAAAATCAGTTCAGATGGATCCTAAGGTCCTAAACCATGAATCCTGATTGGATTATCCACAGTAACTATCACATACTGCAACTTATCGGCGATGCTTTCCATGGCGAAAGCTGAAAAGTTCAGGACTTCAAAGGCACCTCAGAGGGAGCTGTCGTCAATCAGATCATGTCAGAGGGTCCTTTGGTTGCACTACAGATGATGGCAAGGGGTATGGAAGAAGGGTGTGGCAGGTCAGTACTTGAACCTGTGTATTGTTGCAGATGGTTGTGAATATATTCACATATTGAAATGGTTGATTTGTTGTACTAATGGTGTGATTTATGCCAAGCATGTAATTGTACACTTGGCTCGGCCATGATCGCTATGGATTTTGGAAATGGCATTGTATACTCTTATTATTACGTATATACATATATATTTACAAACACACAATAATTAACAACATATATCATATATCAAGGTATCATGATGTGTCTATGGTCACGGCACGGGTCACAAGGTAAGAGAATGGTGAATTACTCTGTGACGGGTATACCAGCTCGAAAGGAAGATAATACTAGTCGCAAGTTGACATGCAGCCCTTGTATGCTTCTAAGCGCACATGTCTCTTAGAAGTAGCAGCTGAGACATTTGCTCATAAAGCTAGATATTTACCGCTCTATACCCCGTCAATAAAGAGAACTGCCTGGCCCCTCAACGATTCACCCCTACAATGGATACAAAAGTGGAAATCAAAACAGGAGTTGAAGTTGTAGCTTTTGTAGAATGATACAGGATGTTTGACAGAGATGTCCCTTCCAATTCGTATTGTTCAACCTCCCCCAGTTGGCATATTGGTGGCAAGCTGCTGGATTTTCGCAGACTGTTGCAGGTCACATCGCAACGTGGAACAGCGAAAACCCAAGTCAGGTCATTGAAATCGGTGATCGCATTGTGTCCCTAAATGACGCTTGGCCAGCAGATGTCACCAACAAAAATCTCAACGCCCGCCGCAACGGTGAATGTGTGGGATATTTGACCACATGTCACTGTTGTTTTTTGTCCCGTTCTTTGGCACATACCTTGATCCAAAACAAAAATATGTGGAGAATTTATGGGAATTTCCACTTTTGGTACATGGCATGATGCAGGAGGTTTTGCGTCTCGTTGGGATATCATTATGTTTGCCGGACATGGAAAAATTGTCGGATGCCTCCATGACATGTCCGTTGAAGCCTTTAGAAACTTCAGCCATTTTCATGTGCAGCTCCCAGGACAAACTGTTGAAAGGGACCAAGTTTCTCGGTTGAAGCAGCTGGTGAGTCAATGTCCTTCGAACGTAAGAGTCATGGTTGAATCAGAATAAGGATTTGTTCAAGTATTTGCAAGGGCAGAACGTGTATGTTTGGCATTGTTTGACTCTTTTTACTTGCTATCCCATTTTTGTTCTGCACTTGTGAAAACCACAAAACTGCAAAGTGCATGGTCAACCTTGAGAATGCATGAAAAGTGTTTCAAATTTCACAAGCCTTGCAAAAACAGCATCAACAAAATATCCAGCCAGGTTGATGGAGGAGCTGAAGGCAAGTACTGAATTGAAAATGATGGTGTTGAAATACTAATAACCACCATTTACTCCCCAAAGAGCGATGGGAATGCGATGAGATTATGATATTGAGCTCTGCCAAATGGAGCACAAATCCATTGCATGGAAATCCTTCAAAACATCGATGCTTTGAGCGAATTCACGCGGATGTACCTGTATAATCTTATATAGACCTGTAGAGATGCATAACTTGAATCATATCATTCGTCTACCGTTTTTGTTTGATACTGCTGACACTAGAATGGAATGAAATGGAATGGATGTGTCGCTCAAAAGGGGATGTTTGCACTGGAAAGGTATGTGCGAGACTTAAGGTTCGCACACAGCTGTAGAGAAAATCCTTCCGCGTGTCAAAGACGCTAGCGGCTTGCGCTTGTTGAAGACAGGTTCCTGACGGCAGCTGCACGCTAATTTCCTTTGTATCAATTAAATGAGAATGAATTTTCAATTACATGTGCATGCGATATGGATTCATTATACACGTGTAATTAGAGAAATGATGATTTGAGCGTTGACTCAGACTGTTCCATGCCATTTCTTTGTATTTCATCAGGTTAACAGACCTCTCTGCATGCCGATGGGTTATCCTGCCAAAACAGCAGGAGCAAAAGAACTCATGATGGTTGAACGAACGCAACATGAAGCTATTCTATAGCGGCAATATCATTTGATTTCATTTGCATATTGATACATGGGGAAAGAAAGGGAAGAAAAATCAACCATTATCATACAAGCTGAAACGGGCACATGTACTCTAATAATAAGTACATGATTGTACATGCAGGAGGAAAGCTGCGAGTGTTTGGCAAGTGACTTGTTTTCAGGGCTATTGACCACGTGTATCCAAGTTTGCTTTCTGCTCTCCGGGACCTAGCCGCTTGTAACTGACCAGCTGCCTGAGGAGCTGGCTCAAAATTGTCTTTTGAGAGCACGACGAGAAAAAGATATCTCAAATGCGATGATGGGATCATCTTCACCTCCAAGTGTAAACGGTAATCAAACAAATAACTTTTGTAAAGCCAACAGGTTGGAAACCTACAATCACAGAATTTCTTAGGGGAACACCTGTGCAAATGCAAAAACCAAGCAATGAATCCATTGGATCACCACTGATTCCAGGATCGCACAACCTCAGCATGTTCATTTGTTGGACCCGTGTTGAGGCGAGAGTAATATCCCTGTTCTGACTGAAGTGGCCAAATGTGACTTGGTAGCTTTGGATACGGCCTATGGCATGGTGTGGGAATTATTCTCAAGTCACCAATGTTAAGCCTCAAGTACCTCATACTGATATCTAGAGATGGCAGCACCGGGCAGCACAAAGTACTTGTTGCAGATGGTGGCTCCTTGGCCCCTGAAGTGCCAATTCACGGTCCTTGACATGACCTCTAGGTATGGGTTTGGTGGCGAAAGGCTTGCAAAAGCAGTTCGAGAGATTTGCACGGCAGTTGCTGCCAGTCGCCTTAGCCCGAATCAATGACAAAAGCACCTTGGCAAGGGCAGCAGGGGATCGGTTTGACAGGAAAAAATTGTGATGTGACTTTATGAAAGGTTTTTCATTTGTCCTGGCTGTGGGGCTGCCCCCTTTGGTGAGATGTTTTAGAAGACTCATGAAAACCCCCGTGGATTGGTGATACCCAAGGTGTTTGGAAACCTCATTGCCTCATTGAAAGGGTGGAACAACTACTGTGGTCAGTTCCTTTGGATGTTCTCCTGGAGGAGACCTTTTTTGCGTGAAAGATTGGCATGGGATTTTTCAATGAAAGTGCAATATGTCATGTGTATACCATTTACACCCTGAAAGATTAACATGGAACCTACAAATCACCCATTTAGAAAGGAAAATGATCTTCCAAACCTCCATGATAATGTTCCATGTTAATCTTCAGGGGTGTACATGCATGTAATGCATATGTGTGTACAATTTCCAGGTTTCAAAGTACTTTGATGTCGGTTGGTGCTTGTAGCAGTTTTGCTAGCACTGACTTTTCCTTTTCTCCGTGCTACATTATATGTAATCATTGAGATTTGGACTGGTTTGCATTATCATTGGAAAAAATATTTGTGATATAAATTGGTGTGTATATATATGTATACATAGTCATTTTAATTTGTATATACATTTTTGCACAACAATCTCGGAATATAATATAATTTTTTCACAGATGTTTCGGTCCGTGCATGTTTCTGTGAATTGATTTGATCCTTTGTTGGACTCATATACATAATGTGGCGGCAGCGTGATTCATTCATACAATTTCAACAGGAGTTGCCCGTGCACATTAGCTCCAAGAGAGCCTTGGCAAAGGGTTGGCATTGGTGTTTGGTGCAAAACTCCCTGAAGCATAGCTCAGAACATAGCTCTGTTTGGGGTCTAGGATTTGTGCCCGCCAACGCATCATACTGTGCGTCGATTCCCACCATGAAAATCAATGGAATGCCTTAGATCGCCGATGAAATCACCATATTCTTTGCTTGTTTGGAACCCATAACCTTCGTCAGCCCTCTTCAGCTGTGTTGCTGGAGGTCTATTTGTCAAGAAGGAGGCGTTGCATTTGCTGATGCGCGCTTTGGAGCTCCCCCAGGCCCGAACCCTTGAAGGTCATCCTTTTACATTCAAACCGTGGCAGAAGATTCCCAGGAATAGGATCTATAAAGCTGCAACAATTCCACCCACACCATTTGCATTGTCATTTGACAATTTTTCTTGTGTATCAGTGTATCAAGCTTCAGGTTTCCTCATGCTTGCCAGCTTCCTTTGTTGAAAATAACCTCATGTTTGCCAACATCTCCTGAAACCATCCGAAATCATGTGAGGTACTGGCAATGTATCCTGATGCACCTCAACATTTTTTTCACTCTAGCGCCAACTTGATGATGCCTTTGGTAGATGATTCAGACAATACAGTACGGCAAGAAGCGGTCCTTTGGCAATAGAGATCGGGGGATGTTGGATTGTTTTGCCTTTGATCATTTGAGAGGTGTATGGAAAGGGTATGGATCCAACTCAAAAGATCCTGCATAAATTTGTTTGTGGTGGTTTGTGTGTGTGTGTGTGTGCGTATGTGTATGCTTAAGGGTGTCGCGGGAGCGTCAGCCAGGATGTTTTATGTCCCCCTAAGATTGTTTTGAGGGTGGGCCAAAAAAAAAACACTACACTAAAATCATATAATCAGAATCCAACAATTCGATCCTAACTTACAGGTGGCCCAAACAACCCCAAGTATTCAAATGAACTTCTGCCAATTTATAGTAGGTGGTTTACATAACCCCATATATAACTTTTCATTTTTCATTGGAGGTTCCGAACCACGGTTCTGGCTGTCGATCGTTCGGTCAACCAAACCTCCAAGGTAAAAGCCTTGGCCAAATTGGTGCTTCAAAACAGAGAGGCGGACCGCCTTCGAAATGATGCCCTTTAAAAAAAGGGCCTAAGATGGCGTAAGATGTGTGGAATTTGAGTGCGCAATATTGATCTATATTACACATGTATATAACTGGAAGCTCAAATTGCCTTGTTTGTTTTCAATGCACTATGTATGATGATGTGCAATGGATCATTGGTAAGATGGTAATACCACGGCATGTGCAGTAAATTGTGCATGAGGTTTGAATAAAAATTGTATTGAGTCCCACAACATGTAGAGTAATACAGTTATATATAATGTATACTTTAATGACATCCAATGTTTTTGCATGGTGCTGGAAGCATAGATGACAGACATGTACTGGATCCTCAGCAAACACCATAATTTCGAAACACATGATTTCACCCTTGACATTCATGCGCCCAGTATAAGCATCATTGGTATTTCAAATGAGAGATGAGAGTGTCTAAAGGCTTTCCCTTCGTGAGCTTCCTGTGGCAAGTCGTGGCTGCTTTTGACAGGCTGCAGATACAGTCCTGGACCGGCTGCCTGCACATCGTCGAAATCTGTTTGAGGACGAATATCGGAAGCTGTGCAAGGACGGAATCTTGTTGGTTACCTCCTATGGGGGAAGGTGGTTGGCAATCATTGAAGCAGACATTGAAGCCTCTGAAATTCAGGAGACTCCCGCCACCCCAGAGCCTCGTGTCCCAACACCTTTGTCTCCAGTGATCACGGACCGTCGCACATCGCCACTGAAGCAACTCCACACGGTCACAGTGGAGTCAGCTCCGTTACAACCTTTGCCAAGTCCTGGAATGATGCCTGACTGTTTATGTTTGTATTTTGTGGTGAGTTGGATATTGAAATGATGTTGAAACATCAAGGTGATATGATTTGAACGTTTAGGTTAGGTGTTGATGTTTTGATTTTTTTTTGAACGGATCGAAAATAGTCGTGGAAGTGCTGTAGGCAGACGACATTGCAATGTGTTCCTTTTATTCCCCTTTCCATCCCTTTCCCTCTAAAAAGTTGTAATTATTGGATTTGGACAGAGAGAAAGAGAGTGAAGTGCTGGGGTGTGTGGGGATATGAGAACATCATGCCACGTGTTCGAGGATCCAGTATTACCAGTAATAATACTAGTTAGGCATGTGCAGTCCCTGCAGTTCTTGAATTGAAGGAAATTCCCTGAAATCATGATAGCAAAGCATGTGAATGAAGTGACCGAGCATGTTTGTATGCCTACCGAGAGGACATGTTGAAGCGTTACCTTGATTCGGATGATCCAATGGTAACCTCAAAGAGACACTTCAGGTGAGACCTTACCCGTTTCACTTCAGGAAAGCTCAGAATGCAGATCTGAAAGCTGACAAGGAAGAAATTGTCGGAGATGGTCGAAGTAAGGCTAGTATGGGGCTGGTTTTGACTAATTATCCAGTGAAGACGCTGAGAAAATGGTCCAATAGATGGATAACATGAAAAATGACAACTCTGCATCCCTCATTCTTTATCAAGTCAAAACATCACCTCAAGTTTTGATGATTGGGTGATTGTGCATGTGGTTTTCTGGATGTTTTCTCTCCATAGATGAGACGCTGATGTTTGTGCATCATGGGACCATGGCAGGATGGAAAGGCTGCAAAAGCCGAAGGGAAGGAGAACCGCAGTGATACCGTGAAGGAGGCGAACCCGTCGGAGATTCTTAGGATGCAAGATGAATCACTTTTCCTTTTAGCAGACATGGGAGCGGATCGGTGATGTTTTGATTTGTTGTTGCATGCTTTAAGATGTGTTTTTTTTTCGGGACCCATTTTCGAAAGTGTTAAAGTTCTACAATCGCAGACAAAATGTTCGGAGCTCGTATGAACTGGGGAACCCAAATCACATGAATCAAACATCATCAAACCATCACACAGGGGTGTTGATTGCTTCATCCCCAAAGGTGTTTCAGAGTCTCGTCTAAGGACCCCGCTGATCAAGCAGATGGCGGAAGAGATCCGGAACCTAAGGTCCAAGGCGAGGCTATCAAGAAATTTGATTGGAAGATGGAGATTAACATGCCTTGCAGAGAGAGAGAGTTAGAGACATGACATATATGACATATATCATCAGTTGTCATCTATTTTCATCTATGTTCCCCTTAAGTTGTGAGGCAAACATGAGAAAAGGCAAAGAAAGGAATCAACATAGAGTGTTTGTGAGTCACATGTTCGTCTTGGAAGGTAAAGCAGCTCGAACTCGAAGCTAAGCAGCATTTTGAGTACCCGAGTCAATCTACACCAATTCAAAAAAAAATAATATATATCTTCATTAAATATGCAATGGATCAATTCAATAATATTCAATACTCGTTCATTGCAGAACCACGGAACTTTGTAGCTATGTGAATTCGCAGCGGGGCTGAGGACAAGGAACGTCACGAGAAGGTGGAACCGAAGGCTGTGGATACTCCGTCGCCAGGGCCCACAGTGGAAGCAATGAACAGGTGCAAGGGCTGCAGGGATAGGGAGGATGTAGGACAATATGTACGTATGGCTGTACTGATTGCAGAATATTTATCGATGTTGGTTTATGGTGATTTCTGGTAAATTCTTTGTTGATGAAGATCTCTTATTGCTGACTAGTGATGATGATTGTATGGTGATGTGATGATGTTTGTTGATTTCTGATGGTTTACAATGGCTTATCGAAAAACGGATTTAATTAGGGAAATTATTGTGATGTATGTATGATCATTTGATTTTATGATTTGTTTGGATGTTTTCCGGAGAGAAAGCGGTCCTATTCAAAATCATGCAATTGCATACATACTAATTCATACTGCACGACACCATGTTGCAGGATATCACAATCTAATGGCATGTTTCTCATGTTTACAAGGCGTTTAAACTTCACAGCACATGCATGACAGGAATCCGTCCTATTCGCACCAAATCATAAATGACAGTGCCTTTTCATTGCTGGTATAGATTGGAGAAAGAAACAAATCTCGCCACATCATCCTGCAGGTTGCGTGCTCCTGCTTCAAACCGCCGCGCCGAGTCTGCAGAGCGTGTGTCAGCTCAGCCAGGTCTCAATGGCCACACAACGGGAACAGCAGTGACATTCAGGATCAGCTTGGTAGAACAGGATGGGAAGAGTATAGTTGGTTCCACGTTGGTTCCCACGTCATTGCAGTTGATGGATGAAAGTGGCAATAATGAATGACATTAAGTCACTGAATATTGTTAGAATATACTGTAGATGAATACATAGTAGTCATATGATTTATTGAAGTAGCAATAATAGTAATAATATTGACAATGTGGTTCTATGTTGTTTTGCCAGGTCGGGATGCAACACCAACACGTCGTGCTCCCCGTGAGCTGGGCACACCAACTCGACGTCAGCCGTTGCAACGCAGCGGCAGCGACTTCGCGCCACGGCCACGAGATGCCACGCCGCCACGTAGGGAGGCCACCCTGCGGCCAGCCACGCCACCACGACGGCACGAGGCTCCTGGCCCAACCCTGGCACCACGGGAAGCCACGCCAACAAGGAGAGAACACAGCATGAGGAGAGAACCAACACCTACACGAAGGAGGGAACCTACACCAACCAGACGTGAACCTACACCGACCAGACGTGAGCCTATGCAACTTACCAATTTGCATTGCAACTATTTTGCTTTACGTTTGCATGGTGGATATATGATTGATTTTCTTCAGAACTAGTGGTGGATGACATCTTTGAGATACATTTTGGGCATGTTTGTGCTTTTCAGTGCTGGGCAACTGAGGGCACTGAGACGCGAGCCCACACCTACTAGAAGAGATCCTAGTGTGAGCAGGGAAGCAACTCCCAGAAATGATTCCACACCTTCCAGGCACCAAGAACTCAGATATCGTTGTCGCAGGGAGGTGGTATGTGGACAGCCATACTTTGGATCTGCCATTTGTATCCAGTTGTTTGTTTTTTTGACCTAGCAACAAGATGGGGTGAAACATGCGGTGAATCTCAAAACAAGAGACCCTATAATTTCATATAATTTCAACATCCAATGTAAATGTGGGAATTAATGCACAATAAGATTTACCGGATTTACTGGACTTTTAGGGACCCTTAGGACAGCTGCACACCTTCCAGGCGCAGGCAGCCTCCAATCTCCTGGACTCCCAGCTATTTGTCGCAGGAGCTTGGGTTGCCTCGAACATGTGGAAAAGGAGTATCCATTTTCAAAGGTAGGCTTTGTTCTCTCCCTGGAGTGCAATCATACTGTACATTTTGTGAAGAAGATGTGAGAAGATGTGAATGTGAGAGAAGACATGATAGACATGTGTTTATATAATTTCATATATATATATATATATATTTACATGATTATATACATCTATTAGATTCCATTATATTTTAAATTCAATTGTACTATGAATTTCTTGCACAATATGATTTGCACATATTATAAGTACATTATGTGTTTTCTATATAATATTTAAGGCGTGATGTTATATGCATTTTACATTTACATCGTATTTGACTTTCGATATGTAGTTTTTGTACAGTACGTAAACCTCTACGCTTTTGGTACCAAAACACCTGACGAGCTGGTGGCAGTGCTAGTCATGTGTTTTGCCACATCTCCACAGGAGGGAGATAGTAGCGTCATGATGGGCGAGAGCCTGGGGCCCACAGGAGGATGCAGAATAGTAAGGCTTTCCAAGTATTAGCAACATCTCATCTAAGTCCAATCTGTACTGTAATTGAAAAATGGTGAAAACAATGAGTTGTCATAGCCTCAGATGGAAAGCAGTGTTAGTGTAAGGCATCGACGCAGGTTTGATGAGACCATAAACTGAGGTGTCGTACCTTTCCAGATTGCTTTGCCTCGCCTGTCGAAGCAGGTGGGATTACACCGACATGCGAACCTCTAGAGTCATACCTTCAAAGACCTTCAAAGTGTATAGATTGACTTCAATCAATCCAACTTCCCCAGATTTCAAAGTGCAAGGATGTTGTTTGTTCAATCCCATCCTCACCTATCATTATCCAATCATTTGTCAAGTGGATCTCCTACAGCCTTCAATCATCCCAGGCACGACAGCAGAAAGAGAAGAGTCAATACTGGGGTTCCTTGCCTTAAAAAAGGCTGAGTTAAAGATCGATGTATCGAAGGACATCAATCTCTCAGCGCTTTGGAGAGCTTAAGAAGGCTTAAAATGTTTGAATCACCAATGCAGTTCAATGCAGAAATGCTCATAGAAGGGCTTTGTTTCCACATGTTTCCACATCGTGTTTGAATCATTTCCTTTCATCCTAGCTTCATTATATAATCACAGTTACGACTCATGACTATAATATGTTTTTCATATTCTTCCACACTAGGTATTCTTTCGCAACACTTGCAAAAGTGGTTCACTTACGCAGCAATGAGGACCAACAAACAACAACGTGTTTTTGACATTTTTGGCCGAGGTCCAGAATCCATCCCTAGCGACCACCTGGCAGCGTTGCGGGAACAATGGCGTCGCGGGCTCCCAAAATGCTGTGAATTTGAGGGTGGAAGCGAAGTTAAGAGTGAACTATGGTGAACTCATTTTGCTTATTGCTGGTGAATAGCAAAGGTAATGATCTATAGGTCTAGATAATATGCTTTATTTTTCTCAGTTGTGAAATTGCGAGTTGGGAGTTCATTATTTGCTGTTGAGAGCAGTGTGGACAATTCATTGATTTATATATACATAGGTGAGGACTCCGTCCCAAACCCTAGGATCCCCTAGTTGAAGAAGAAATTTCCAGCAATGCTGGAGCTGTTTTGCCAAGAGAAGTCGAAAAAAGAAGTTCATGTTCAAGCAGGACACTTCACTTCACTGAAAAATGAGCTTCTTCAAGAACTATGTGGCATTACATGTATATTTCATACGCTGCATGTCCCTGTGAGCCACCTTCATCAAAAAAGCACTTCACATTGACAAGGTCCATGTATAGAGGATTGGTTGTGGCGTCAGATGTTCTCTGACCGTGCCTCGGTGAGCACGCTATTTCAGAGTTCAGTGTGACGTCATTGGTGACTCTGGTGAGATTGTTTGTATTGAGGATTTCCTGTCACTTAATGTCACTTATATTAAGACTTATATGGTGGATACCTTGCAATCAGAATCCAAGTTGGAATGACATGGTATGACATATGACTAATATATGACCGTTCCCCGACTTAAGGGAATCAACAGGAGTTTGGACAAATAGATGAGAACCGGATTGCTTTCCAATTCCATTTGGACAGCTGATTTCAGATCATTTCAGTTCACCATTCCTGTTGCTTTGCCAAGCATTTTAGATGGTGCAAAGGCAGCAAACATTTGCAGAAATAAGGATTGGAAGAACAATTGGCGGGCTTGTCACATTGGCAGAAGCAGGCTGGACCATTCATCAATTGAAGTGCTGCATCATAAGGATGGCTTTCATTACAGCTTACCAGCAGGAATCGCTTACAAATATGAATGAAACCATACTGAAAACCTGCTGCTCTTGGAGGCTGAAGATTATACCCAGATGATCCTGGAGTCTGATGTCTTGGCCACTAGCATTTCATTAGCTGGAAATCTTATTCTGTCCCTTTCATATCCTCGGATGCCATGTTTCCATATGTTACCATGTTTTGCACTTTCAGGTTTTTTTGTTGTTGAGTAGGTTTCATTAGATGCCTGCTTCGGATGGGTGACTAAGGACATGTTGTTGAAATGGTTGGTATGGCCCCTCGGCTACAGATATGAGCTATCTGAGCTGCTCATGGCACGGAATTCTGCAAAAACGAACGGTCGGAGAAAGGAATCCCACGCATTGCAAGCTCCTTATTAGGTACATTGCAGTTTATTTTCGATCTATATACGCTGGTTAGTTGCTGCCCATGTGCATATAGATCAATAATGCGTTATCTTTCTTCCTGCCAATAAAACATATCTGACGAGTTAAGGATTTCGAGGACCAAACTGTTGCTGAGTGCTAAGGCACAATCTGAAAGATAATGACATTGATGCACAACCAAGTGCTCCAGGTATTACTTAGCACGGGGAACCAGATCAAAGGTCTAAGGTGCTGTGGATAGGAGTTGTTTGCTACATGCTGCTCCAAGGATGTTGTGGCATGCCAACACCAAGGTCCCGGAAAGGGCTGGACTGTTGAGGCAACAAAAGGTAGCATACTACCCAATGTTGTTATCCCATATCCCATCCAAAAGTATCATGAACCTTTGGCCACAGTGAATCCAACCGATGACTTTGTTCCGCCAGGTTTGGAAATCCATGTTGGATGTAATGTTGGCGCTACTCCGAAACCTGGAGGGTTGCTTGCATCAAATTTAGCATAGGGATGCATAGGGTGCACAAGGCTTTGTTGCCAGTGTATCAAAGCAGGCAAGACATGATGATTTACAGTATGTTCATCGTTGTCATCATCGTCATCTAATTGTGAGCAGCAGCATCACGCAAGTTTTTTTGATGATCACATTTTTGATGATCACATCATGCTTTTGGCACCATCATGTCACTGCAGCATCAACAACATGATCATGTGAGTTTATCTATCTTTGTTCTATTGCATTAGTTATCAGTTTCTTCATCATCATGGTGCCTAAAAAGCAACAACATGGTGATTTGTAATTGTTGCCATCATAATCATAATTGCCGTCATTGCATCAACAAGAAACTGTGATGACTATTCTGATTTTGATCATAATGATCAATCAACAAGAATTTCATACCCACCCCCCAACTAATGTATAACCAGGGGGGTGTCCCCCCCCCAAAACCCCATACATTTTTACCAGGTCCTTTATGGCACGCTAGATTTTCTCACGAAAAAAAAAAAAACACTTCAAGGCCTTGATGTGCCACTCACAGACCGCGAAACCCAGATCCTGGTTCCCAACATCGTGGAACGCTCCGGTGCCCTGACGGTATTTAGCCATCCGGATGGAAACAGGAACGGTATGCAACAGTATGGCAGGTATGGAAAGGAAATTGCAGTTGAAAGCATGGAATCAAATGGCTTGCGTGATTTTGTGACAATTCTGTCTCAAATGCGTACATCATGTCAAACTACATGGCATGATGATCCTCATCAATGGCTCCGAAGATAAGACAGCAAGGATTTGAGTGCCACGCAAAATGCTTTGGCTGCCAATGTTCATTCACGTTACGTTGCATCATTCCTGGTTGCCAGGGCACAATATTTTGGCAATCCGTGAAATGATGCAGGAAATATTGAGGCATGGTGAGTTGGGTGAATCTGGAGGGTTTGACAATATGTGTAGGCCTGTAGGTACACGGGATTATTGTCAAGTACAAATATCAGCAGTTTTAAGTTTCAAGTGAAGTCATTGAACCCAAAGTTTTATTGAAAGCAGGCACTAAAAGACCTCACTTGCGCATAGTTTGAGATTCGCCTTGACCGCAGGCTTTGTGGTGTGTTGGCCCCCCGCGCGCGGATGCTGCCGATGCTCTTGGCTGGTTTGTCCTCAAAGAGCAAGAGGCCGCAAAGCACAAAGCATACAAGGCTTCAAAGGAAGTAATATTTCCAGATCATGAGATTTGTTCATTTTGGAAATTCAAAATGAAATGATGATGATATACGGAATCAGTATCACAACATTAACTGCATTGTTTGTATTTGACCAACATCTTCGTTGTGAGCAATTGAGATTCCACCAGCTGGGCTGGGCTGGCGCCTCGGAATGCAAGGTCAGCTGCTTGCAGCATGAAAGCCATTGGTGACATGTTAGAACGGCAGACGACCTTGTCATTGCTACGATCCCAGAAGGAGTTCCAGACGTTTTTAGGATCTTTGTCTCAGTTTATTCATATATGTTTGAGAATGTTTGAGAGGCATAGATGTAGGAGACATTGGGAGATTTGCTGGTTGCGAAAAGATTCCTGACAGATGTTGACATCCACACAAACCTTTTGCACTGGCACTAGCAGGGCAGTTGGGCCAAGGTGATCATGCCTCCCAGTTCTATTAACAAGTCAGAGGATTCTCAAGATTTTGTTCCAGTCCAAAAATTCATGAATTTATTTCAACATAGCCATGTGTGGATTCCCTTTTCGGAATGGCATTGGTGTGGAGCAATTTCATGACCACCGTGGCAGGACCTGGGATTGGTTTTGAAGCTCACAGCAGACAAGGATCCGGAGGCGAAGACAACTATGGCATTCAGTGATTTAGCGACATGCCTTCCCAGAAATGAACAGTTTGAACACAAAAAATCGTGGTTCTGGAAGATGAGCTTCCTTTTGAGAAAGCACAAGCTTGCAGGTGTCATGTGAGTTTCAGGGGGTATGGCACCAGCTTCGGTGGCAGAAACTATCACTCAAATCGATTCAAATGGATGATAATGTTCCATGTGAGCTGTCCAACCTGATGGCCTTGTAATAAATGAGTCGTTGAATACAGGCACTGCATAATGACATGAAATGAAGGGGCAGCTGATGGCAGCTGCATTGGTTTCCGTTTCTTATGGGCTTACTGTCGGCATGCCATCGTGGACAACCTCGGGCAGGTTCGTAGGTCTGCAATCCAGACGGTGGCGCTGTTGTCCCTACACTTGGATGATGATGTTTTCATCAAGGTGTGGTGTCTTTCATGGGATGTTTGCATGAGGCTGAAAATTGGTTGGCATTGCATCCAGATCAACAGCCCCGTCCACAAATGATGTGAAAGTGTGTAAATCAGTTGAATTCATTTGATAAGTTTATATTCATGTGTAATATTTGTTCACGATGGAACAAGTATAATATAGCTCACCAGACTAAAAACCGATTAAAGGCAGCAGCCAAAAAGCAGGCAAATGTGACTTTTGCACTCTGAGACAAACGCCTTTGAGTCGTGCCAGGTTTGTCGTGGCTTACCACCACTTGCAAAGGGACCCGTTCAACAAGCGGCTTTGAGTCTACAAGAGGCCCATTTCGGATCGGTGGGCAAGAGTGACTCCAGGGGTTCGTGATACTTCTTGAATGACTCTACACTTGTTTTTTTTAAACATAAGATACTGGCAGTGTGTGCAGTGTATGTCAGTATGTGTTTGATTTGCTGGTGCTCCCATAGAAAGTGGATGAAAGACACCACTTTAGATATGTATTGATAGCACACTTTCACTCAAATTTCAGGCATTTGCCGTGCATATTCAACTCCCTTTTTCAACAGCGCCGCAGGAGTGCAATGATAGACAGTCATAAGGGACAAGAGCTTCGGATGCATTCCTCTAGTTATTGCAGCTTGGCGCAACATGAGGCAGATGTGACTTCGTGATGCTTTCATGCAACTTAATTCGGCATTGATCAATGTGTTGACAACAAAACAGGTTCCAGCATGTCACGCAGTCATACATAGCATGTTTCGTATTTGGAAGCTGGTTGCGACACTGCCAGTCACCTGAGGCAGTGTGTTACTGGCATCGCCACTGGTGTAACTCTTGAAGTGGCGCTAATTCAATTCCAAAAATCCCTCACACAGGAAGGGAGAACGTTCCCCATCAGGGTTAGCTGAGAAGGAACCTGAAGTTGTTTTGTGGCAGATGTCCGGTCCAAGCTTGGTTGCACCATTGTTTTTGAACCCTCCCATCCTGTCAGCAATTGTGAGCGGCCCGTGTGAGCAGCCAGTGAGGGTGCTTGTGTACTTAAATACATGATTTCAAGTCAGTGGTGATGCTAAGTTTGCTAAGGTTGGTGCTAGCAGAAAGGTAGCAAAACGCAACAGGTGGATGTCAATTGGAAGGGCTGACTCTATTTGCAGGAAATCTGGTGAGCACTACTTACGTCTTTCGAACTGAGGCAGTGCTGTGATTTAATTCAGATTTGGTTTGGTAGTAGGGCAGTAGGACTGCGTTTTGCAGTTATCGCTGCATTAGCAGTGATCATCAGTCACGAGTCACAGGTCAGATTTGTGAAAAAAACAAGTTGCTTGCCGCTTGCTGGGCATGGCCTTCCTTGCGGCAGATGTGAATTGCAGACACCAACCCTCCCCCGGCGCAGGACCTTGCGCAGCCAATTGGAAGACTTTGATTTGGTCTTCAACGGCCGGCAGAAGAAAGCTTCCTAATGTGATAGAGTCCGCAGGGTATCAGGAGAAATTCAGAGAAATTCAGCTAGTCACATTTTGTCAAATTGTTTGTTGCAAATGAACATGATGGCCATGTAACAATTAGCTCGTTACATGGCCATTAGACTTTCAAAGAGAAAGAAGTTGTACCCTCCTCAGGCAGCTCCAACAACTTGTTTACTTGAAGGAGTGGTTGTACATAAGCGCAGCGGTATCGGAAGAAAGAAAAAGATGATGATTTGTGTTGAGTTGACCTTGGGTCCTTGTGGGCCTCACCAGCCAATGAATCCGGTCGTTTCCAATCGCATGCCCATACTTTCGATATTTCAAACGCGGGGGAAACAGTTTGGTAGCAAATCCTAGGAGAGGTTCAAAGTTTAGCTTAAGGTTCAAAAGACGGGAATGAGAAGCTGGTCCCCTTCAGACAGTAGGAACATATGACAAAACCCAGTCGTACAAGAAGTATATAGGTTGCAATGAATATGAGATGCTCCGCGGAAGCTGAAAATAACCGTAAAAGATTTGCGCGCATGAGAAGGCAATGTAGGTGAATACAAGCTTCCGCGAGAGTGTTTTTATGCATGCTTTTGTAGTGAATTGTGTTAGTTTTGATATGTTTTGTATGAAAAGGTCATGGCACAAGCTCATGTGACTACAAAGGGTATCATTGCCTATTGGCATTTTGGATTGAAGAGTTCTCTTTTTTCCCACCGCCATCGGCTGTTCCAGGCGCCTTCGTTGAGGCTGGGTGTGGAAGGGGGGCGCCACAAAGCTTAGTTGAAGTGTGAAGAATGGCAAGATTTCAGTTTGATGGGATCATCAGTTCATGATTTTCTATGATTACAATTAATTTGGTTATATGTTAGTCATATTTGCATATGTTTGTCATGATTTGGAGGCAAAGCTAATTGGCGGGAACAGTCAAGAATTTCAACCTCCAGAGTATTGCAAGATCAGGATGTTGTTTTTGACCTCCAGGTTGCCCGCAGGCACTGTGCTACGAGGTTCTGCCTCTGCATGGTAAGGGCACCATAGTGAATCACATGGGGATCCATTGGTGGTGCAACATGGTCATGGTATGGTGCAACTGTCCACTGGATCACACCATTGGGGGATTGAGATGTGGATTTGTTATGATATGTCGGCTCCGGCGCTTTAGACAAGAATGACAAGATGGCACATGGGAAGATGCACAAATTGCAAAGGACACCTGATTATTAGAGTCATATAGAATCATGCAATCTAAGGTTTGGAAAACCTTCTTATTGATTATTGCAAGGACTTAAGCATGAATTTCACTAGCAAGTTGCAGATTTCTCCAATTCGAAACATTCTCCGGCAGAGACCCTGCGCATCCCTGCGCCATTTAAGCCACTTCGGCCGAGCGTTCGAGCTCCATGGTGCATGGCGGATGTGTCGAACAGTCTGCTGGCTTATTTCAACTGAAACGCTTAAGTGCTCAGGGATGCGAAAATAAAAGGAATGTATACACGGTATACATGTCCCACCAATTCTGTTGAATTGGGATTCTTTGTTGATGCTGTTTGGTCATTGACTACCTCATTGAATATCAGGAATGGTTCACGGAGGTTCCATCATGCCCGATATACAAGTTATATATACTTATATGACTTATAGGATTTATAAGCATCATATAATATGACAAGTTTGGTGCGCCGAAATTGACCCATTGATGTGGCCAAATCGAATGACCACGTGATAATCTTTGATTGATTCGTTGGTCGTCTCGCAGGCAGCGACTCCAAAGACTCTTGGGCCAAAACGAGCAATATGTTTGAGTTGAGTTACCTCATCGAATCCTCTTGTTTTCTTTTCAGACCCTTCATGCGGTGCCTGTAGAATGAATCAAAATCAATTCAAATGTATTTTTGTTTCATTATTGTGATTTGATTGTATTTGTATACTTCGAATGCTTTAAGGGCATTTTAAACCTCCCGGCAAGGTGGAACATGGTGGAAGATAGAGAATTCATGAGAATTGTTAATTCAAGTATGGCAATGTATGGTCTAAATCTGTATACTGTATATGTATTTTATTATTTTATCAATAGAATTCAAAGTGCAGATATGTGCAGATACGACATTCGAAGTCATACACTTCTTTTAGCTTGGGTCACGGGATGGAGATGACTTGCTGTGCACATTTACGTCGATTCAGGGCAAGAATGCAGAGGATTGCAAGAACGAAGAGGATGACACCATCAAGGAGGTGAGGGACTCAGCCGACGGCAAGAAGGTTTGACGATGATTCAGTCATGCCCAGTGAAGTGGATGATTCTATTGGATTATCATGTCTATGACTTTACCTGTAGACAGTCATACCTGTAGACATGTTTCACGAAATTCTATTCATACAATATATATACATGGCATCATATTGTTGTGTACAACTTTTGGTGAGCAAATGGATTGCAGCTGCCTTGGGCACTTGTGACAAGGAGAAACTGTCAAGCTGGAATTTGTAATTTCTTTCAACTTAATGTGCTTCCTTTATTACGAAAGCCAGCAGGTAGGCTAGGCAAAGTTTCACCCTGCGAACGCAGTGAGAATTAAGAATGGGTGTGGGGAGGGCCCCCAATATGACTACAAAAATGCAGGCCTATCTGGTAAGTAGGGTGGGCACAATTTGTACCACTAGGCAATT
Source organism: Breviolum minutum Mf 1.05b.01 (assembly GCA_000507305.1). Lineage (NCBI taxonomy): Eukaryota > Dinophyceae > Suessiales > Symbiodiniaceae > Breviolum > Breviolum minutum. The sequence goes on from DF239033.1 coordinate 412,343, forward strand.
CTGGCACGTTGCCTGATCGATTCCTCCCTGGCCGGTCCGTAGGTTGGTGGTGGATTTAAGCAAAACACTGCTGTATGCAATGTTTTTGGCCCACTGATGCTGAAAAAGATTTTGAGTGTTTTCTAACTATCGTCTAACGGGCGTTAGCAACACACTCCTACATGCATGTTTTTGGGCCTCTGCCTGCTGCTTAAAAGGAGATTTTGTCCGCCCGTGGGTTGGTGGCGGACTGTCAGAAAACAGTGATATATGCGATGTTTTTGTTGCTGCTTCATGCTGAAAAAGGTCCTGTACTGCTGACATTGCTGGCTTTCATTCCCCCCCCTCGGGTTTCCGTATGCTTCTGGTAACTGTAGCAGCTAGTAAGGTCACGCTGATGATGTAGTTGTTCACGGTCCAGTTGACCACTTGAGTCACTTGAGGCATTGGGTTCACTTCCAAGTGCAACTTCCGTGATCAGCTTGGGTCGCGTCATGTCGCAGACAAGAAGATACTTGCCTGCAGAAACTCTTCCGCGGTTGCCAGGTTGCGAGGAAGACATTTCGGGTGCATAGAATCACATGCCATCCGATGCAGAGTTTGTTGAAGTCCCAAAAGGGGCAGATATAACTTTGGTCTGACAGGTGATGACAGGTTCTGTTCCTGGATGATTTTGAAAGAAGACTCCTTCCCTCGCCGCTTTTGGAACGTCATTGTGCCCCGGCTGGACGAAATGATTTTGAATTGATGAATTAATATATCAACTCCCATCGGATGCCAGTTCTGGTCAACTTAGAGTTCACGAGGGGAACCCATGTTTCTTCAGAATTATTCATGTTGAATTATGTACAAAAAGTGGAGGGACATGAGGAGAAGGACTGCAAGCACAGGAAACCGCCTCAATACATCCTTTTGGAAGCACTTGAAAGGTGAAAGGCTAGCGGCTAGCGCTGCGTATAGATTCTACATAAATAAAGATTATGATGCGTGTAGCATCATACATAGCCTAGATGTTTGTCACGTTTGAATGCAACTCGACAATTCGCATTCGGAACGCCGTTTCCACTTGTGTGTTCGAATCAGACAGAAGCAGCTGAGGTCTTGTTCTTGCTGCTTGGTTATTGTTGAAAGGAATGGTACGCCAGGCTGTTTGGGGCACATTCGTTGGGCCAGTGATCCAGTCACTCCGTTTTCATTCCTTTAGTCTAAGTCTCAATTTAAAAAGCCTAGCCCATGATCATGCCTGCTCAGCCCTGGAAACAACCGAGGCTGCTCTATACTGCCACCTACTTCCCATTTCAGTTGCTGGGCCTGTGTCGATTCTTGTGTTAAGATCAGATGAATTCAAGCAATTCAAGCCATTTTCATGAATTCTCAGCAAAAACTGGAAAATCATGTCATGTCATTAGTATTCATTAGTCATTTTGACATGTTGTGACTACCTTTGCCCAGCCGTATAGTCGGAGTTCTAAATGTTCAAGAATATAGACAAAGACAAGTTCAGAGGGTTGGATGGTTACCGCCCACAGTAGCGGCCCGAGGTTATGCTTCATTGATCTCAATGTGGGTTCTGCAGCCATGTCTCAGGCGGATTCTTTTGGATGTGTAGCTGTGGAATGCTTACAACCCTCATTTGAAATTTCCTGTTTCCAGTTAATATGATGCCTGAACATTCCTGAACTGTGATGGACTTTTCTTTCGAGTCCAGCAAGTTGTGTTTTTTGAGTGGTAAGACCCTCAGCTGGCAGTTTCCATGTTCCCTTTGTATGCCAACCATCCAAATCCTTCATGATTGCCCCAATCTTCAGGGCATGTTTGAGAGACCAGCAGACTTTGTCGTAAATTGCTCCTTGGAAAACATGTCCAGGTGCACGGATGATCATCCATTTTTGCATATATTGCCATTGATGGATGAGTTGAATGAGACTGACAAAGTTGAGCACTTGCGGGAACCCATAAATGAAGGGGGACCAATGACTATGGCTGTGTTATTAGCCAAGGTTTTGAATCCTAATTGGTTTTGATGTGTCTTATTTGTTGTTTTTGACCTGTCATCCAAGCTTCCGTGACACCATGAATCTAATTGTCCATCTAGATGACTATGCACACTAGGAAGTGTTTGGTATGGTAAGTTTGTACGCAAAGTTTTCATGAAATCCTGTTTGCAAAGGGTTTGAACAGCTGTCACAACTGTTCTTTTTTGCATCCCAAGATTCTGCCTCTGCCATGTCAAAAGTGCCCAGGTTTGTTTTACATTGATCTCGTGTTGAACTTCTTTTTGAGCTACAAGGACGCCAAGGCACCAGCATCATCACCAGTAATAGCTTTAAACCTTGTCGGATTTTGATGGATTTTCCCTCAGCAAGAAACAAAAACACAGCTTCCCAGGGACATGAAGTGCTGGATCTTCGACTCACGGCAAAGAACTACTTGAGGACTGAAGTTGCACTCATTGAACTCTGATTCCGTTGTTCAACTTGTCGGCAAAATGAACCAACTTTTTGTTTCAGACTGGAGACTGGAGATGCCATGGTTTTTGTTACTTGTGGAATCTAGATCTGAAAACACAGATCCATGGTTGTTGCATTTTGAAGACAGATGCATGCCTTCCCATTCTTGGACATGGTACCCATCCAGGACGTATTTTGTCCCCAACCTCATCGCTTGCATTCCACCACAAGCCATTGAAGCCATTGCCTCTGAGAATTTGTGCCACTGCCTGCACTGGGAAGGGACTTCACCCGTTTGACAACCCAGTTGCAGCATGGTTATGAAAGATTGGAGAAACTGTATGCTGCACAGGATTTCGTCGGCTTCACACAGGTCCTTGTCATATTTTCTAGCAGACTCATGGTTCATGTTTAAGACATACTCAAGAGTTCTCAACAGAGACAGCCTTTGCTACCCCTGTGTGCCAAAACGCTACTATACTATACATGTTTTTTTTAAATTTTAGTGCTGCATATGTTCAAGTGCCATTTGAGTTTGATCAACAGCACAGTTGCCTGATGTCTCGTTTGCCCTTTGAAGCCAATTCTTGAGCCAAAGGGAGATCTACGTGTTATGTTAGATACACGCACTTTGCCCCAAGGCGTGGCGATATTCTGGAGGCAGCGAATGCGGGGGAGGATATAAATACCTTCTGGATATATATAGATATACACGTACGTATGTGATTCATATATAATATTATAATTATATATCTATACATGTATATCCTAATGTCACGCCTGACAGCTTCATGCTGAGTGCTTTGCATTCACCTCTTTTTGTTCCCTTTCCAAGAAAAGTGTGGCTTCAATTCCGAGGTGTTGGTTCCCTTTTGGGTCAACTCCGCTTTTGAAAAAGTGCATCTCACTATTCAGAACACTTATGGGACCATGCACTGAAGTCAACGGAATAGGCAGTGGAAAATGGCATATGTTTGTTTTTCAGCATCATAAGCATCAATGAATGTTCTCACTAAGACGGTTCTGGAATGTTCTGGAGATGTAGTGTTGCATCACTTTCCCATCCTCAATTTTTGACTCGCCCTCTTCAGGTCACCCGTTTCAGCCGCTTGCAACGCATGTCGCGCCTGGCCCGTTTGGTGCGCTTGATTCAGCTGTCGCCACTTGATGAATGACCACATTGAGGTTGGGGCGGTTTCACCAGTTCGAGGTCGCCAGTATACAGTCTATATGTGGAGGGTTGCCTTTTCTCTCAGAACTTGTGCAGCATTGCTATATGGCATTCCTGAAATGTCATGTAGGTGGTTTCCTTCCACAGCATACTTGAACCACAGTTGCCAGGGGCAAGTATGTCAAGACCAGTTCAAGACCAGATGAAATCATTTTGCGATTAGATGCACTGCGAAACCTCCGTGGCGGTGTGAAGATGCTATATTTCGACTCAATTAGAGGGAAGAAGACGTGTTCATTGTCTACTCAGTTTAGCCCTGTCTTGCTAAGGAAACTGATCCGGTTTTTGGATGAAAGCCACTGGGCAGCGATGACATATCATCAGATTCAACTGGATTGATTCAACTCAAAGAAGTCAATGCTACGTATGCAGTACAGTATATATGTACCAATGTTTATTTATTATCCTAAAAGGAATCCAATATACTTAAATTAGGATTGCATTGCATCATTGATTTTTGCTTAGATTCAACATGGACATGACGTATGCCATTTGTGATTCACAATTGGAAGTTCATTACTTTGCACATCTGGTGATGGCACCAGATGTGTACGTCGTACCATGTGACATGTGTGGTATTTTAGGTCCGATGGTGATGCAGTTCAGGAACCTACGTGGTGTACGGCTACTTGGCTCCATGGGTCACATGGACCATGATGACCAATGGTCATTGTTGTCTTGATGACTTGTCCAATGAAGGGCCAATTCTGAACCAAGGATTCTCAATTTGTTTTGTATGCTGGTCACTTGGATGCCAATTAAGGGTTTTTTTTAAACTTGCTGCAATTTCGTTCCTGGTGACAAGTCTACCGTGATTTATTTTGTCACGGATTCACATCCTTTTTTTGCCTTTGCCACTTATCGATAGACGTTGTCATGACGTTTGCGCAGAGTCATCAATAGATTTAGATCCCCTTGTAAATCCACCATCGTCAGTTTTGACCTTGAAAACTTTGAGAAATTTTGACAGAATGGCCATCCCATAGCCCCATAGCCTCCTCCATCAAGACCCACGTGTCAGTCCTGGGTGGCCCACATGGTTTGCTGCGGCTGGTACTTGACGGCTGCTTTGCAAACCTCGGTCCCGTAGCATGGTTGAAGATTCCCCTGGCGCGGGGGCCCACGGCTTCAGGTGAACTTATGGGTGAAATATGCCACTAAAATGACATGTTTCCAGGTGCTTAGAATATCTTAGAATACCAAATGGTTCATTCATTCAATGCTGTTCTATGATGTGCTATGATGTGTGGAGGAATTTGCAGCGCCAGTGTCTTATTACAAGGATGACCATTGTTTGCTCCGATTTTTCAATCAAATCAAACTTCCAATTAATAATTTTTGTTGGAAGTGAAAGCCCATTTGTAAAGTGAAAGCCCATTTGCATGCAAGTGTCAAGACATGCCTTGATGTTCTCAACTTGCTCCTTGAAGTTGAAACACCAAAATTCAGGTATCAAGACACGTGGCTTGGAATGCGTATTACTGACTCTTCTGGTGGAAATTTGGTCTTCCGTGGTGATGGCACCCCTCAAGCTCCAGAGGCCGAAAGCACAGGGTATCACGAGGGTATCCGCCATGGCGAAGTTCAGTAGCCAACAACTGCAGGGAGCAGCATTTTGTGACAGGTGCAGTGGCTCCATTCATTTTATTTTGTCCTGACGGTTTTTACAACCGTTGGTTTTGGTGTATCTCGGCCATTTATTGAGCAGATGCAATGGGCAGCAAATCGATTTGCTGATGATCCGTTCTTTTGAAACGAGTTGAGCATTTTATTTGATTAGCAGATTTTGAAGGAGGGCCCTCGTCTCCTAAGTTGGCTTCACTTGTCATATTTTATGATAGTTTTCAGTGAAAAATCTCCTGGCAGTGGTGGAAGCATGGTTCGGACTGAGCTCAGGATATGTCTGCCTATACACCGGCAGAGATCGGGTATGTTTGCTGCACAATGCTTTTGGGTGCCATTGTCAATAGTGTTTCTTGCCTCGCGTCCAAAAAGGTGACCTTCCAGTGGAGCTACATCCCCTTGAAAATGAGATACTCTTTTCCTACCAAAACCCTTCATTGAAGACAGGGATGACAGGGTACCTCCTCTTTTTGTTTGGTTGTGACTGGAAGGTTCCTGAAATTGTACAAGACAAATGGTTGTTAAGATAAGACTTGGGGGTTTTGATTGATTTATTCTTCTCTCCTTCGCAACATCCACGGGTTGCGATTCTTCATCGATTTGATTCTGTGTTGCCTCCATTTCCAACAAGATTTTAGGGGCGATGACTTCCATGGTGTGTTGTCATGCAAAGAGAATGCAAAGGATGGCTGTTTTTCACAGAAACAAAAGCTGTTCATAAAATGTCAGCGTATCCATCAATCCTGCATGTCAGCATGTCTCATTTCACACGGGTGATTTATGATGGATTGGATGTGGATTTTGATTCTGTACAAATGAGTCCAGGACCACAGTCTGACTTCTGGAATTTGGGCTCCTAAAATTCTGTGAGAATGTCCGAAAGGTGATGGTACCATGGTGACTGGAAAATTGTCTAATTAAGGACTTTTTAATGACTTCTAGCTGGTTTTGTTTGCAACCCCCATTCTGTACTTATAGAATTAAAGGTAGCCAAATGCTCAAAGGGCGTTTTTCTAGACATGATTAGTTGCAATGCGGGAAATTTCTATGTCTTCGCGGCTTCGCATGTCAAAGTGACAAAAGCACGATTTGCTTTACACAGGTGCGGTTGCAATGATTGCAAGATTGGGACCATGGGGGGGATAGATTTTATTTGTTCGAGTGAGATTCGAGTTGTTTCGCTTCCGGCTAAGATCATCCTCAACGAAGTCATCAGCACTTTGACACGCCTTGATGAACACTCCTCCCGCGTGGCACAGCAGATGCAGGCCGGCTTTCATGGCCCAGCAAGGCGATTTCTGCTACAAAGCACGTTTTTTGGTCTGATCTTTGTGCGATGGTTTTTGTGATCACTCAGGTGGTGCAAGACTTTTCAGATCATTGCGATCTATCCAGGCCTTTGCGAAAACAGTTGCTTGGCTTGGGAGTACCAAATTGGGCTGAGCTTAGAAGACCTCTTCAAAGATGCTTCTGAAATTGTGGAATTTTCACATTGTTTTGGCAAAGGCAACTAACTCATGTGAATCTTGACATGTGGAAATTGGCCATAAGGTGTACGTAAGGTCAGTCTCCTCTTTGTTTTGATCAGATCTTGAATGTTGCAGATGTGGTCGTTGCCCACGTTCAAGTTACACATCGCTTACATCTTGCCGTTTCGAATCTAAACCTTGCTATTGGCTCAGAGCACCAGGAAGAACAGCCAGAGTCCCCCACTGAATTCTGCGTTTGCTATGGCGATGTTCAATCAGCAAGTGGGTCTTCAAGGCTGATGTTGAAGATTCCTATGAGCTTGTCAGACCATGTTTGTGCAATGTAACCATTTTGCAAGCTGTAAGATGGCAGGCCTGTTGAAAGATGGCGGCAAGCACTTCTCCGGTGTAGATGAGGTGGGCCCACGGATTGCAGAAATGCTCAATTGCAATGCGTTGTTTGTTTCCGGATGTGTTGAAGCCGCTTGGGACCAGAATTTGAGACGGTTTCGTGGGCTATTTGTGGCTGTTGCTGATGTCAAATCTTATTTTCTGATATATTCTTTTTTGAAAAAGTATATAGAACTGACTGTTTTGGAGTCAATCCACTGAGTGCAAATGGTTGCTAGACTTCAAACGCTGCGAGGCTTTGCTGAAGAACATCGAAGCATGTGTGGGTCCTTGGTGGATACATGGATGAGTTGCAGGAAGCATAGCGTGGCCAGATTCAGACAGCATAACCTGAGGCAAGAACCTGGCACAGATCACCAAGAGCTCTTTAGGTCCATATGGTGTCTTGGATTCATTGAAAAACCCAATGAAAAAACGTGACTTGTTCAAGTCATACTATACTGGTAGCAAACGTTCCCAAAGGGCATGATATATCATGTATGTATATCTCTCGCTCAGAGTGATGAAACACCAATTGACTCTTCAAAAAATTGAACCTAGTTGGGGAACTACTGGCATAATAGATTGAACTTTGAACTGTTGGGTGTTGATGCACACGTACGTTTCACCGCAGCGTATTGTTGCATGTTTCTTGCAGAAGACGGACATACGCACAGCACTTGATCAGATCATGGCTTATGCAGCATGCATTTGTTAAGATTGAATGCCGTTTCATGTTGAAACTGAGGCATGAACAAACTCATTGTGAACCATTTGGGCAGACACTTTGTAGCTTGGAGCTAGAAAGAAGATCTTTGTATCGCTGTTGTTCTTTTAGAGCAGCAGATCAATTTGGGCAAAGACTGACTCCTTGACAATTATTGGATATCTTACTCTCGTTCTTAGATCTTCTTAGAGTAAGGCATTTTGGAACTAAGATGTCAGATATCATCAGTGCAAAATCAGGGGAACTCTAGCAGGTTTGGTGTCTCATGCTGTCGACCAGTCAGGTCACCAGCGACACCAATACCATTGTCACTGTTTCTTGGCATTTGAAATCTTCAAATCAGCATTTTTTGTTGGATGGATCCTACCAAAAGTCGTTGAAATACTGGGAGAATTCATTCAGGAATCAATAGATTAGGGGGAGTGAATTGTGACACTTCAGTTTTGCAGCCCCATTGGATCAGTGACCATAAAGAGCTTGAAGTTGAGCCTAAGACAGTTGTATCGACTGGAATTGACTATTTCAAATGTAGGAATCCAGTTGTGGTAAATGCATATTTATATGCTGAACTGATTTATATATAGAGAGAGAGAGTATATTTTTAGCTCCATGAGTAAGTGCTACACTGCGCAGATTCAGGGCAGTTACTTTGGAGTCAAAATAGATGGCTCAGCCTCCAAAAGGTAGCTTCGAAGAGGGCTTGTCCAAAATCATCTGAAATCTACACCTGGAGCTCTGCAATTGCAATTCAGAGACAAACCCAAATACAGATGCATAATGAAGGCATGCTATTCCATTTCCGGGTCCTGGCATCCTTCGTTAGTGTTTCATGCCACCAAGGAGCTGGAAGTGATGCATCCAGCAGCAAAGCTGATTGTTATGGCAGCCAAGTCACAGGCTGGTGAGTCTTGTAAATATAGGGTTTACTTTATAGTTTATTACATGGTTAGTACTTTTGAATGGCTTTGAATTGATTGCAACAGTATTTTTCTGGAAATAGTCATTGTGGGTGCCAAGAGTTGGGCCAAAACACCGAGCCCTGGAGAAAACTTGGGAAGGACCAGGAGTCTGGCGACGGCACCAACCTTTGCGTCAGCTTTGGTGGAGAACTTCTGTTGCGTGCAGAAGAATTGCTGAAGGCGGGACTCAAACTGAGAAGACTCATTGATTCACAGGATTTAACTGATCAACATGGACAATCAAAAGATAATCATTTATAGTATAACCATTCAGCTTTTAAGTATAATATACATATACTTCGTACCACCAGATGGCGTCATAAATGTGTACGAATGCAAAGATTTCAGTAGGTGTTGATTTGCGTTCATAGACTTTAACACGTGGGTTTTTTGGCTTTCAGGAAGGCATCCACGCCAACGATGTCTACAAGGCTAGTTTTGCTGGTGTAATTTTGTTGGCCAAGCATGGACTTATGGGTTACAAGGACAGGTCGGATTCCAGGCGAAGCCTTTCCGCAAATTGCAGATCTTCATCGATCTTCTAGTCCCGACAGTTCATGTTTTCTCGGCTGATGCAGCTTGAAAACTTGATTTGAAAGGGGTGTCAACCACCGCCGGGCACAGGGATATGAGCTCGCTAGAGACAAGGCACTGGAGTTCTTGAATGCCACCCAGCGGCAAAGTGTAAGATTGGCATACCAAGCGCCATGCGCATCAGATAACTTGTTGAAGTGGAATGGTCAAATCAAACCTGTTGGAGGTATGATTACAATTTTCGATCAGATTTCCATGGAGCCCAAGCTCGAGTTGTTTCCATATAGTGGTGTATGAGGGTGATTCAGAAATGTATAACCATTGTAGGGATGCCCATGTAACCATGTATTCCCTGCCTAGGATCGTGGGATGATCATCCCCCCCTCCAACAAAAAACTCTAGACAACAAGACACACAATTCGTTAAATCTATCAAAAGGTGGTGTGTGGTGAGGATGTGGGAAGATTCATAAGGATGCAATATTAAATTAGTACAATCATATAACCATACATAATTACATGTATATTCGTGTACATTTCAATAATAGTCACAATTTATGGCATAAGGATCATACTTCACCACTGATCAGCGGCAGAGGTTGTTGAATTTCAGCCAGCCATTTGACACTTGAATCCTAGGATCAAGTGGCTTGGTCGGTCGATGACTTGAAGAGCAACGAGCAGTGTCTTGTCACGTTGTGTTTTTTTGTATCTTTCACCATAGCGAAGCAGTGGTCCCCATGTCAAAATGCAGATATCTTCAGTGATGACCTATGATTAGCAGTCATGTTCTGAATATCTCATTTTTCCTGTGTTTTCGTCACCATTTGAACGCCAGGCTCACCAAATGTGTGAAGACTGCCATCTCTTCAAAGCAGTTGGGCTGTGAAGGGCCACTTGCCAAGCTGGTTGCAGAGGCCTGCGTGCAAGTGATGCCTCCAACTCCCAGCAAGTTTGACGTGGACAACGTGAGGGTCACCAAGGCCGGATTCAGTATGAGTACCATGATGTTGCATGCATGAATGTGATACAATCTGACATGTATGTACCAATCAATTATTATATACTATAAAAATGTTCAGGCAATCATGTGTAGTAAGGTGCACTTTTGGTGAACTTCTCCTTACATATTACAACGGTTGGTTTATGAGGAAACCCTCAGTAAGATGCCAGGTCCAAGGTGGCAATCTCAACAGTTCCTTTGTAGTGGAGGGCATGGCCATTGCTCGACGTTTGGATTCTCAGACACCTAGGAAGCTCGTTGATGGGTTTGAGAGTGGTTTGAGTATCCAAAGATGTTTTTTTTGGAGAAAATCTCAGTGCCTTCCAGATTTCACCAGACTTGATTCCATGTAATGATTTGTGAAGACTGGTGCCACACACCACTGAGGTGCCAGTGGCGTAGAGCAATTCAAGGAGAAAGCCAAGGCCTTTTCCAACACCGCGTTTTTGGATGCCGATTGTATAGAGTGTTCTCTTAGTAATGTTTCGAATGTTCTCGAAATTTGGGGGAGAGTTGCTACAGTAGCTGCCAATGGAGCAGGTAATTTGTGGCAAATTCATGATAGAGTAATTTTATCACCTAAATGTGATACAAGAAACAAAATACTTCAGTCAAATGCCAAGTTCTCGGGCCAATAGGTTGGAGTGACATGTTTTTCATGGCACATTGACATGCAATTTTGGAAAAGCCGAATGTCCTTTTGATGGCTACAGGTGGCAATCTATGCTGAAGCCCTTGAGTTGGGAAGCACCGAAACTCGGCAAAGTAGAGGGATTATACAGCAGCGAGGTATACCAAAAGTACTGTGGATGTTATAGCTTTTAGACACAAAAAGGCTTGTAAGCTTCAAAATTCACTCAAAACTCATGAAACTCTTTGCTTCCTAAGGAGACCAAGGGCACTGTCCTTTTGGAAAGTGCTGAACAGCTAATGAACTTCACCAAGGGAGAGGAGCGATTTTTTCAGCACAGCTACTGCATTGGAGTGACGCAGCTTCATACTGGATAAACATACCTATCAAGAGGGACCCACAAGAGCACAGATAAAACACATGTTGTTTTTTTTTCGCTGGTTAGATCAGACAGAATGAGAACACTAGGCTGTTTCATAGTGGGGTTTCCCTCCAACTTGAACAGGAGCAAAAGATGGAGGAGATGATCAGGTCAGACTCGTGTGTTTCGTTTCGGAGTAGTCGGATTGCTTGCTGTCCTTCACCACAGCTGAGCTTTCAGGTCCATCAAAGAGTTGGGCGTTGATGTGGTCATTGCAGGCGATGGCTGATCCATTTAAAACATGGTTCCAGGTGATGTCATTAAGATTTTTGGACTATGGACTATGGCACAAATAATAGTTAACATATAGCTTACCATAGCTCATTTAACGAACCTCTGTACTACGCTCTGACTCTGCTGTGTATTGTTTGAGTTGAATGAATACCACTCAGTGACACTGATACTCGGTGAACAGGTGGCACCATCTCTGACATAGCACTTCACTTCTTGAACAAATACAAGATGCTTGGTCAGGAATTGTCCAACTTGACATGTTGCAGTGTCCATGTCTTTGAACTATGCTTGTAGAGTGGGAGGCACCAGCCGAGCAAATAGCATCAGGGATGACAAAGCAAGCTGACTCTAAAGTAGCTATGTGCGCTCTGATCCTATTTGATCTCAAGATTTCTTCCATCACTACCATCCTTCGCATCAGTGCCCAAAAGATTAGATTCGACCCCCGAAAGTCGCTGTGCTCAGGATTTTTGCATTGAAGATTAACTCCAAGTTCGAGCTCCGTCGCGTGTGCCGCACTGTGGGTGCCACAAGCATCGTACGCAGTGGCCCACCACTCCCTGAAGAGTGTGGCTATGTGGAGTCCATCAAGGCTGGCATGGGAGATGGGGGGCAGAAGTGACAAAAGAGCTACAAAATTCAATAAATCATAAAAGATCAATAGATCAGGCAAAATTCAAGACAGAATATTCAGAAATGTTGGATTTCCTATTGAGGAGCTTCTAGATATCAGTATCAGATGTGAAATGTGTTAATAGTTGTTAATGTTATCCTGGCCCTTTTCAGTGGTGGTTTGCAGCTTCAAAGTCTTTGCGCTAATCTTGATCTCATTTTGAATTTTGCTATACTCTTTCCTTCAAAACCGAAATAGCGGAGCGCTTCAAGAAGTCCAGTTTGAAAACAACAAGTCGTTGAAATCATCCTACTTTTGATATCATCTTTTTGGCTGAAATCTAGAAGCAGCTGATCGTAACTGACTCATTATAGAGGTTAGATGGAGTAAAGCGCATGCTTAGATGCCTTTTAGGCGCAGGATTTCACCTTTCAACATCTCGCAACCTGGCGGACCTGGTTGGGGGGATTTGAGCTGATAGATTTCCCAGGTTGAGGAGATGTCATCCGAGCCCTTCACCATCATCAAGACTCGTGACTCCAAGATTGCCACTTTGCCTTTTTGAGAAGAAAGAGATGAGATTGATTTCATGATATTGCGGTTGCTTTCATACGGTTTCATAATGTGTTCACTTATATTACATACAGTAGAATACTGTATTTGTATAGATATCAGTCATATGAGTCATATGATAATATCTGTGTTCAGCCCACATTCAGCCCGACCAAGAACTTGATTAACTGCCTTGGAACCACTGAAACAGGGCACACTTGGGAAACCTGTGGTTCACCCCTAGGCCACTGTAGTGTTGCGCAGCGCCAGCCCGAACGTGCTCGATGAGTTGGAACGAGCTGTGGACAACGCTGTGCATGTCCCTTGGATAGATGTAAGATAAAAGATTCTTCCGTGAGGTGTATCATGGAATCATGGCGGGTTCGGGGACTGTATTGAGGAATGTATATATATATATGTTATATGTGTATATTTATGGACACTCTTGGAATTGCAGAAACTGGCAAGGTGCCATGGCATAAGCCGAGAAAATGCTATAAGGCTATAATGATACAAAGACAATGTGAGTTTGTACATCAAACCTGTACAACCTTCAATCAAAACAGCTAATCACATATTGCATGTTACCCGCTTGTTTCTCAGGTGGTGAGATGCACCACACGCGACCCTAGATTTGTGGCAGGGGCTGGGGCAACTTGGCACTGAAACAAGTGTTCAAAGATGAGGAGGTTTTCACCATCAATAGATATCAACCATATATGAGAGGCATAAGCTGAGGCAGCTATGCTGTACATGAACCAAACCTGCGGGGGTCAAAAATAGATTGAATCGAATGAAGCCCTCGGCACCCTCCAAGGCTACGGAGCTTGAGTTGGCACACCAACTGCAACAGTTTGGTGCCACAGTGCCTGGCTTGGATCAATACGTTGCTTGGCTGCTGGCACCACCAACCACCAAACGTGGGAATGGGGTGTGGAGTGTTGGAGGTACAAGATGCATGAGGCAACATACAAGACCATAACAATGATGTCAGGGCATTTTAAGTATACGTACACTTGACAATTGACACGAAGATGTCGCAGATGTCACGGAATCATGTTGATAGTGATGGGTGATGGACATCCACTTCAACTTATATGAGATTCACTGCAATCCGGATCTTGCATGGCAAGCACCTAGTTTATCAAAGAAAAGAATGATAAGAATGTGGCTTTCTCATTCTATCCATTTTTTACCACGTTTCACATAAGTTTTGCTTACTTATGTACCACGTTGTGGATCCCACTGTGGAGGTTTGGAGGTTTCTTGTGGGACCTGTTGCAACACCAGGCCGTACTGAAGTTCGCAGAGGCCTTGGAGGTCGTTCCAAGGACCCGTTGCTGTTTTCTGTGTCAAGTTGGTTTTAAAAGGTGATGGTGACTCATGTTTCACATATTCATACCTATCTCACATCAAGTGGTTCTTTTCAGTGGCACGGTTTTTAGTTTAGTTGATGCGGATGTGGTTTAGCCATGTTTAGCCTTCAATATCAACACCAGGATTTTGGCCGAGAATGCTGGGCACAGCCATGTGGATGCCATCACAGCCTTGTATGCAGCACACCAGAAGGGTGAGAAGTCTGCGGGGATTGATGTGGATGCCGGGCCAGTGACTCGGAGAAGTGACAAGGAGCTATGTATCCCCAAAAGAACGGAAGATAAAGACCTTGACGGGTGATCTGAATGAAGAAGAAGCAAAATAAGATAAACATGAAGCTTCAAAAGTGAAAGATCTTCATTTTCATGCTATTGAAGATCGGAAAGGGAACCGAGAATTTCGTTCTTTGCAGAGTAGACTAAGGATGCAGCAATCCTGAATGAAGTCACTTTTCCATAGCTCTCTAGATATTTCTGTGGTATGTACAGCAACTGACGCAATTTGCTTTGTCGGCCTAGCATGTAGATGAGGTGTGTAATGCAGTGGAGAAGGGCATCTTAGATCATATGGAGACAAAGCGTTGGGCCATCCGCTTCACCCTTGATGCAGTGCTCACCGTCTTGAAGGCCCATCAAGAACTGGATGGGCATCAGTGAAGTGGGATAACATTGTTGGATAACAAGCTTGGATGTTTGATGATGTTTGTTGGTCCGGAAAGCATCCCGGATCTGTCAACGCTTGCGGTGTCCACAGATTTGCCAAGTTCCACGATTTGGACGGGTTTGTAATGTTTTTGGTGGGGCATTTTCTGGAACATGCAAAGGCTCGAGGATGTAGTATAGGTGCCTGTATCACACAAGATGACATACTGGTGACATGAATGTATGTCCAGTGAATTCTCCGATACTTGCATTGAAGAACCAATACCATTCAAAAAAAATCTGGATCTTTTTGCTGGCCACCCAGCTACCCGAAGGTCGACCAGATCATCATGGCCAAACAGGCTGGTGGCCCCAAGGGCGGCGAAGGCGGCAATCGGGATGACGACTGAGTTCCTACCCAACGCCGAGCACGGGAGCAAAAGAGGCTCCTGTGCATTGGCAGTTGCCGCCGGGTGGCACAAATCCGAGAACATGCTGTCAGAACAGGGAACTATATATAGAGAAACGCCAAAAGAAAAAAGACTGGTAGTACAGTGCTGAATACTCATGCGCAAGAGGCATGGCGGCAAGACATGAATGATATGCAATTCATACCGGGCATACATTCCTCAATATCAAGCCGTTACATAGTTATATGCGATTGTCGAACACACGAGCACATTTTGTCCAACCGGACGAGCCATCAGTGTCCCGGCAAGGTTGGGAACAGAAACGAGGGCCAACAGCTGCCCTGGTGTACAGTTTTGTAGAGGCAACGGTGCAGCGCAAGTCGCTGTGCATGCAGCGGGTGCATAGATCGTGCAGGGGAATTCCAGTCAAAAAAATGAAGCCAAGGGCTATGGATGGGAATTTGCGCGTATCAGAATGTTGGAATTGGATGCTTTTCGTGGTTCATGGAGCAAGGCAAGGGCTGATTTGGACCGATGGTTGTTGCAAAATTGTATTGTATAAACTGTATAAGGTATATGACTGGGGATACTATGTGGTATTCCCAGGGAGCTTCCGCCCGGAAAAGGGGCCATCAACCCAAGCCGCTAGAGACTGTACTAAAGGCGATAAGATGGATAAGATGAATAACATTGACATAGAATCAAGATAAATGATATAAATAGACATTGGGTGATTTTAGGGAAGCACAAGCCATTAAGGTTGGCGAGATGGGCGCGGGAGAACCGTGCGGAGAAGCACAACTGGGACAGAGTGGCTGGGTAAATGGTGGATGAGTTATGATGAGTTCTCTTTACACCCTTTGCTCTCAGCAATGTGGCTTCATTGTTCACGGTTATCCCACAGGTGGCCTTTGTTGATAGCTAAAATCCAACATCACTTGATTAATATCACTAGAAATACCAGTATATTATATGATTTTCATGGGACAATTGTTTGTCAGATGGTGCGTTGGATCATAGAATAGTCACCCATTCTAGGTGACTTAGGTGACCTGTTCCACATTTTTTTGCGTACCCACAATGCCCAGGCTTGGATGAGGGAACTACTGACCAACGGGTCCATGCCCATCCGCTTGGACACATGGCTGCATACATTGGCAGAACAAAGAAATGAATAGAAATGACGTTTTGTCTTGGTTGCGATTGGGTATACGTTTTTGATCCTTTCTGTTTCATGGGATGAATTTCCGGCATTTTTTGTTGGTGAATGTGACCCATTCTGTTGGAATTTCCATTTTTTGAGAGCGACTCTCAAGGATTTTTTCGAGGGTCAATGAGGATCGCCATCATAGGGTGTTCACAATGGGAAAACCTGTTGCCAACGAGGTTGGTCAGTTACCTTCAGCGATTTTCGATGGAAAGTTGATCAAGAACAGGTGAGTCACGACATTTGTCTTTCTTGCCTTAGTTTGCCAACCCTTTCCCCTTTCTTGCCTTGGTTTTGCCATTAATTGCAGCGTCATTTCCAACTGTTTGTAGATAAAGTATCTGGTGTATCACAGGTGGTCATGGTGTACTGAGTGTATCAGTATCCCTTGGTTGCGGTTTGTTGCTTTGCCAAGAGATGCTGCCAGCATTGGCGGTGGCAGGTTCCTGTCGCTTTGCACGCCCAAATTTCGGCATGGTTTGCCCCCACGTTTTCTGATGCTCCTGGCCCTGCATCTGGATTTCTTAGCAACTTGGGTTGCAAGAAACTGATTGGGTCACAGATGTTACACATATAAATCATCATGGAATGTGCCTGTTTTTTAAATGTGCTTCGAATGCGTCCATGGATTTGTTTTGCATATTTTGCGTTTGATTATTCACAGAATTCGCTTGGAAATGGTCATGTTGCTCAATTGCAAAAGTTGATATGCTTGCTGGCTCCATTGTTTGTAGGAGGTAGCCGGCCATGTACTGGGCAAGAAGTCACCACTTTGGCTATTGCCAACGCTATTTTGCGGGTAAACATGTTTGCCTGCCTGGAACCAAGGATTATGAGAAAGACGAGATGGTCTATCACTGCATCATGGCATCTAATATTTTCTAACGTGAGTCTGACATATGTATGCCACTGAAGACTGCTACCAGCATGCGCAGATGACCATCCAACGTTTGTTACAATTACAAAGAGCTTCATGAATCCTGCAAACTCACAAGCACTTGAGGCAACGATCAGGCACGTGTTTTTTCCACACTTGGATTTGCTTCGGGTCTCTCTGGAATTCTTCAATTAGTTGACTGACTTTGCATGGTTTTGCTTCCAATTGCTGCAGGCCTTTAGCATCTATTTGGTGCATGGAGGCTAGCAGCTGAGACGTGAATTTGCTTGTCAATGCTGTTCAGCTGTCATGTGACCTTGACTACATTTTTTTGACAGGTGTATTTGCGTATGTGGCATTACCCACTGCAAAAGGTGGCGTCACAGAGAAACTTGCTATATGAGATGTGAATGCTGGTGAGTAGAGGTTCTTTTGCAGAAAACTTTGGAGATCTGACTGCAAAACTCTGAAGGTGAGGTTCGAGATGATAATTGAGACTAGTATTGAGAAGTCTTATTAGGTTTCCAAGTAGATCTCACGAGCATTACTGTGTATGATGCACTTTTCTTGCAAGAAAGCAGAACTGCAGCGACGGCTGAGGAACGTTGACTTTCTAGCTGAAGCACTTGCCACCTGCCTTGCGATACAACATGCTTGATCACGTGCGGCTATGTAGAACTATTCTCGTATCTAAAGCATTCTACAAAACATTCACGAGCACAAAAAGGCCGATGACTTGTATCAAAGGAGTTAGCACACTACTGACCCCACAACAGTTCTTACAGCTATGTCACGTCAGCCTTTTCCATTCATGCACTTTGATTTAAAGGTGTTTGTAAGTCCAGTTTGTAAAGAAGGAATCCGAGGAGACTTGCCACTTTGGGCATTGGAACTGGCCACTTTAAGGCCCAGCTGAAACGTCACAATGAGAAAAATGCAAAATTGCATCATAGATTGTGGAGATTTGGACTCCTGACTGCAACTTAGTGGGTTAAGCGTAACACTTGATGGTTTTGAGTGTCGAAGGGGTGAAGGTAAGGTTGGTCATTTTCGGTGAATGTAGCTTTGCCAAACGAGGATCATTTGTCTCTACAAAATGTGCACTACCAAGTACCTGGTTTGGTCATTTTGTAGTGATTAGTGACATAGAGTCTGTAAGCAATGGAGACAGGGTAGACATCCATGTCATTTTGCAGAGGATGTGGAGGGTCAGCCAGCTTGTTGTGTCATTTGGATCAAGGCATGGATATCCATGATGTGAACATGAAGACCGACTTGGTCAAGTCATTTTGTAGTGGATGGTTTGGACGGCTAGTGATAACGTATGTATACTGTATACTGTATAAGATCATTGTGACAATATGATTGTGTATTTTACTGTACTTTGGGTTTGTTCCACTGGATTTTGGACTTCACATTTGGATTTCGGGCTTTGGACTTTGGATTTCGGAAGTTGCATGTTGGAATCAATAAGTTTCTATGCTATCAATTTATTTTGTCAATTGCATTTTGGAAAGCAGCTCTCATGGCGACATGAATCAACAGAGCATGAACAGCAAGGCTTGCGAATCACTAACAGCCATTGTGCGAAGCAAGCTTTTCCATGCATTTCTTCGGTATAGCAAAGATCGTGTTGTAAGTTGGGTATGGCTCTGGCCGGAACAATATGGAACAGCACCAGAAGCATCACGAAGGCAAAAAAGCAACAGGGTGGTGAGTGTTCTGCAACTGGTGGCTTCCTGGTCCTTCGCTACCTACTTGTCATAACAACAGCAACAACAGAAAGAAAAAACGAGCACCATCTCCATCACTGCCTGCACCACGACCACAGTTACCATCGCCACTTCCACAAGCATTGCTACCATACTACTGTTCAGGGAAGACCTAAGCACTATAGTAGCACCAGTACTACTAGTACTCCTCCTGCCAATACCACCACTACCACTACCACTACCATTACCACCACTAACCACTACGACTACTACTGCTACTGCTACTGCTACTGCTACTCCTATCCTACTACTACTCCTCCTACTCCTACTACTGCTGCTGCTACTAATACTAATACTAATACTAATACTAATACTAATACTAATACTAATACTACTTACTACTGCAACTCAGATTAAGAGTTTGCAACATCAAACATTTCAGGGATGACAAAGGTACGATGAGCTCCATCATAGTCATAAGTTCCCAAAGCAGGACCATGACCGCAATCATGAGAAGTCACCCCGCAACCAACGAAATCAGAACCATCAGTCGCAGTGAAACGACGCACTGAGGAGAACGTAGGTTGGGATCTTTTGGTGCGACACAAACGTTTGATGAGGATGATTCGCTGGATAAGCCAAGGATGGGAGGGCCACTAGGCTAGCAGATGCGAACTCTCACACGCGGGAGCAGCATGTGTAACATAACCACGACCATGATGCCTGTTTCATCTTGCAGGTGTTGCTGCCGTCGTGTCGAATCATTGAAAGTCACATTCATGGTCGACATGGGAATGTACCTCTCATTAGTATGACTGGTTCTTTTCTGTGCATCACATGTTATGAAGATGAGAGTGGTGGCCTGCTGAAATGTGCCAAGTGGTGATTCCTTTAAATGACCTAATTATGAGAATGCCGTTCGTATAATCTTGTGTTGTTGCTTCATGTGTCCATGATCTTGTATCATGTTGATTTTATACATAAGTGCAATCCACGAACCTTTGAAACAGATCATATCTTGCCAAGGCTCTCATCCTTCCAGCTGCACTGTGAGGGAAGTTATTTTGGCGATGTGGAGGTGAACCCGGTAGCTCCGTTGTTTCTTTGGAGCTGCCTCAAGGCAAATTAATACAAGGAATCCAACAACAACAACAACAACAACCACCACCACCACCACCACCACCACCACCACCACGACTCCTCCTCCTCCTCCTCCTCCTACTACTACTATACTACTACTACTACTACTACTACTACTACTACTACTACTACTACTACTACTACTACTACTGCTGCTGCTAACGGCTTGTTTGGCAGATTCGTTTGCGTGCATCCTTGGAAGGTTGCTCGCAAGCATGTTGGAAACAACTAACAACTATACAAGCGTAAGCAACATCATTTCTGCAATATTGCCGCTGACACTTGGCGGCTACAATGCTGGTTGGGGATCTTCTCTCAATTTTTTTGTGCGCACACATGTGTATCTATGTATATCTAAGTTTTGCAGACTGCACATGTCCAAAGCAAAAAGATCAAAATAGTATATATCCATTTAGATCCGGTCCATTTACTAGCTTATATACCCGTTTTTGATGCACATGCAATAGTCAGTCATGCTGCAGACTGAAAAAGGTTTTTCCATGGTTTTTAAATGTTTTTAATCATTGGAGCTTTCAAGGTGAATCCTGGTGTGACCATTCAACAGCACAGTATTTTTGTCCGCAGGTCTTTGCAGAGACATTGGTGCAGCGCAGATGCTCCGTGCGATGCGAACGCGATGGTGGGAAATTGCTCCAGCTTCATAAGGCTCAGCTGTTTGGAGCAGAATTCCCAAAATCACGGGTGTTTTTTTGTCAAGAGCATTCATAGTTGATAGCAACAATGTTGGGGCATCTATCTAGCAGCTAGCAAGACTTTAGGGACTACAGTAAGTTTTTGCACGGTTTTTGGTGGACTTTTAGTGTTTCTAATTGGGGTATGAGTTTGTTTTCTTCAAATTCTGTATGGTTTTTGAGGACAAGCTTGAACGAATTCTGAGACTTGGCAGCGACCAGTTGTAGTTCAGCGGATGCCGCGCAGTGCACTGGTTTGTTGGATTGAGGGTTGGATTTGGAAGATATTGGCTAAGTTTGACGTATAAATTCTTATTATTATTATTATTGTTATGACTTATTATTATTATCATCATGTATTGTATTTATTATGGTCTTGCATCATCTTTATTGTTTCCAAGCAAGTTGGGCAACTCCTTGCGCTAGTTGCGCTTGAGATTCAACATCCGCAGTTCTGGAGGAGATTCTTAAGCTCAAAGTTCTGTGATCTGTGTGCACTCAGGAGAGACTTTCCCAACTGCTTGCGAGCTTGGCAAACGCAGGCATGTTGCTTTGGAAAGCAAAAAGCTGAATGTGTGTGTTTGTGTTTTTGTTTTTTGGCCAGTGGAAATCCGCTCCAAGTGATTGTTCGGTGAAGAGCAAGCCACATCCTCGTCATTGGCCAGGCTGGTCGGCATAAAAGAAAGATGGAAGAGAAACTAAAGACTCTTGGTCTGCGAAAGTAGGAATTGTTGACTTCAAAACAGGATGAAGGGTTTTAAAGTTTTAATCCTGTTCCAATTGCAAACATGCACAAGCCGCTCACACGGAAACTCATGTCCATTGAAAAGAAGGTAGCGTAGCAGTACTGTACATCTCTAATGATCTCCAATGTTCAGGCTGCAGGCGTGTGTGATGACAGCAGCCTTGTGTATACAATAACATGCTTCCTATTGCTCCAGTTATCTCCAGTTCACCCACTGTTCGTCACAGTGTAAGCACAACAGCTCCGACAGCTCTAGCATTCAGCTAGTCTAGTCGGCGCTTAACCTCGTCTCAGTCGTGGCCTGTACGTTGGTCTCAGCAAGCCGCGCAACTCAGGGCATTGACGGAGCCACTGGACGTTTTCGGCCTGGCAAAGAAAGAGATCCAACGCGTTGTGGTGAAAGTCTGGCAACTTAAAGGCAAAAAAGGCCAGGTCGGACTTTGACGATGGCATTTATGAGACAAACACAGCAGTCCGGAGAGATTTCAACTTGACATTTTGTTTCAACATGTTCACACAAGTTTTCTATTTGAAGGCACTTCTGTCTCAGAAACTTGTGCGACCAAAAATGCCAAGCTGGTTGAGGACAAGCGGAAGAAAGCCGGCACAGCTCAGAAAGCAGGTGCCTTTTATATCATTTTATGATACCTGCCACCAAGCCCACAAAGTTCTGTTGGGATTTTGGTGAGGCAGTCTCATAGTTATGTCTCAAAGTGTTAAAAAGCATCATAATAAGTGATCATATAATCGTAGGATAATCTTGATTTGAAAAGGAAGCATGAAACATGCAATGGTATTGCAACATGACGTACAAGAAGTAACATACTTAGGAATTACATATAAATGTTCATATGCTTGGTGCAAGAAGAGTTTTCCACGTGGTAGGCTGGATTTTGTCATGAATGTTTTGGTGTTTTGGTCTGTGGAGTCAAGTCGCCTTTGTCAGTTCCTATATCAATTCTCTGTGGCCAAAGCTAAGGCCGCCAACTCCAAGTACAAGTGATCGAGGTGTGTTGTCTCTTCCACAAGACAAGCAAGGACTGCCTTGAAGTGTTTCAACTTCATCAAGACCAGGAAGTTGGGAATGTGAGAACCGTTGAATGTCACTTGATGGCTTCATAAACAACCTTGGTATGTGTGCGCAGTTGGTTTTACATGTTTGATATGTTTGTATATGTTATATTGTTTTGCAATATGTTAAAAGCTCGACATGTGTGTTTTACACTGTTCCAAGGTCTGGTAGCAGCAAATGAGTCAGGTTTCCCAAGGTTAATTTTCACATGATTCTGAAGGAGATACAGGGAACGTGGCGGAGCTACGTGCAGAGGTGCCTATGAAACCCGTGCTTTTGAATAGATAAAGGAATGACAAGGGGACCCACAGTGACCCCACCTAGACTTTTTGAAGAGATAAGGCTAGACGATGCCAAATGTATATATGCTTATAGTTACATTACATGTATATATTTGGATATACTTATTATTTACATATTGATATTCATAGTATGCACAGCTTTACTTGTATGATATATATATATATATGTCAATATACTGTATTGTGGTTCACGGTCCCTTCCCACACGTCCCTTCCCACATGCTCCCCCATGGTATGGCACCCATACAGAACCATTGCCAGCAGCACCACCACTACCAGGAGAAGAGGGCGACATTGTCCATACCACAGAATCAATCATGAGTATAATCAGCTTTCCACCATCCACCCCACAGGGGGTGGGGACTGTATATCAGTAGTCATTATCATGCAAATTCCGGACATGTTAGGATATAGAAAAACTAATAGTGATGATGATGACCCAGTAGCTTCCATTTCCCTGAGAACGTTTTTGCATGGTACGTTTGCTTGCTCCAAATTTGCTGACAGGTGAAGGAAGTGAAAGACCAGGTAAAGCAATTGACCCGACAAATGGCAAATCTCCAAGGTAGCATGAAAAACATCCAGGACGCGAACGGAGAGACATTGCATTAAGAGATGCCAATGGTAAACCCACATGGTTGGTTTGCTTGCTGAGTTTTTTGGTATATCTTGTTATCCCGAAAGATTGGTATGTAGGTACACGTCGTTGCAATGGTGATATGATGTGGGATGGTTTGCTTCCAGTTCACTGCACAAACAGGGCGTTCAGTAGAATCAGGTCATATCAGGTCATGGTTTCAGTTCAAGGTCTGATCTCAGTCGAGAGATTGAAAATTACAAGAAATCGAGAATCACTTGAGAGACAATATCCAACAACATCAAGGATCATTCAGTATAATGATATTTGGTTATATGTTGTTATACATGTCATGAATTATCATAATTCATGTGTTCCAAACATATTGATATATGATGATATATGAATATATGATATGTGAGTCAAAGATTCAAAGAGGTCCCCTCTCTGAATCGTCCATCTTTGAAAAAGACCTCCCTGGCCCACAGGAATCTTTGAGCGAAGTTGTGGGGATACTAGGCCAAAAGGCACGGGTTGCTGGTGGGTTGGGGTTCATATGAACTCATGCAGATGATCTTGAATATTTTTTGATTGGCTTCTTGCTGTGCTTGTCACAGGGTATTTTTCCAGGATGATTGCAGACTGCATATGGTGAATAGTATTGAATAGTCATGATAGATATCAATGCTGAAATGCAATTGAAGATGATTGAGCTTGACTTTAAAATGAAGTTTCTCCAAGGTGGATCCACAGTCATCAACTTGTAGAGATCCTATTGTGATCCTCCTGTATGACCAGTCAATTTCGCCCTTTCACTGACAGGATCCCAAGTTTTTTCAAGAGCACCTGGGCTCCATCTAATAGCCTCAAGTCGATTGGTGATGGCGATGCCGGCCCCATCCTGGTGCACTTTGGTACTTAAGAGAAAATGATCTTAAAAGGATGCAAATGATATTTCAAGAAATTATCAGACATTAGATGAGATGATGCATGTTTTGAATGTTGGCAACCTCCGGAGGGCGACAAGAAACATCCGCTTTGCATTTAATGCAAAGCGGTGTAGCCTTTTGCTGAAGCTGGTTGACAAAGGGTGGGACTCAGAACTACTCACATCCACATATGTTTGCTTCGCTGTGCGTTCACCTTTCTTTTGTTGACCCTCCCCTAATAGCGGCTGGCGTGAATGATGCATTTCTGAACTTCTTGGAGATGTATTGACCCCTCAACACGGGGACACGCTGCCATTGTTTTGAAATCTGAAAATTGCCGCTCTTCAAGAGAGTTGTGCAGACATGGCTTCGACTGACAGATGTGATTGGTCCATTAAGGATTGCAACTTAAAGCCATTATCAAATTTATAGAAACTGCTATAAGCTATACTTTGAAAATAGTTCCAGCCGAGAAGATCCATGTTTAGCTGGCCCGAAAATGCCACCTGATGGAGCTGAGAAAGCCAAAAGGATTTCATCTCAGTTGCGTGGATTTTTTTTGGTGCGAAAAAAAATGGGGCTGCTTTACTCTGTGTGGAAGTTGTTGAGACATGATGGTGTTTTTGCATTTAGTACTGTATGAAAATCATTTGAAAAGCTGTGGAACTTGCGGACTGGAAGACGCCGTCATTTGATCCGAGTGTGGTATTTTCATGTATTTTCTCAGTAGTAGCTGCATGTGTGCTGCCCCCGACCTACTGAGGATCCTTGGGGGACACTCTACGTGGCGCCCGCGCGGGTCATAGTCCATTTGGTTCAGCCTCAATTGTTTGGAAAATTGATGAGGGAGATGTTTCAAACGGGAGTTGAGTGTTTTCAGACTCATTTCCGTATCTATATATATGTCACATAATCATATATCATATCACTGTGTGTCTCTACTATGCTTCTTATATTTTATTCAGTCATTTTTATTCTATCCAGTTAGCGTTTCGTAGCATCATAGTGTTTCCGACATGAATACTATATGACACTTGATTCAAGCAACTCCTAGTCCTTAACAAACAATGGATCAAGTGCCAAGGCGGCGAAATGCGCAGAGGCACAATGCTGTGGGGATCAGGAGATGTGTGGAGACTCGTTATGGTGATGACTGCCTTGGAAATGAAGCCATCAGGTTCGGCAAGTCTGGACTGAACGGCCTCATCATTCTCAAAGTTCTTTCGAAGATCATAAAAGCTAAAATTTGATTGAAGATTTGAAGCGTGTTTCAAGATTGAGGAGGCCAACCCCAGAAAAGGGGGAAACGAAACTGGCACATGATATCACATTTTGCACATGCCATTGAAGCCGTTCCATACACATGACAATGCATTCTGTGATGCCATTCTGCAACCCATTCTGATTTAAGATGGTATCACGGTCTCATCTCCTGACATTTCTGGCGCTGCAGTCGACCACCTGCGCAGTACCTTCACAAGGCCGACTGGGAATGGATTGATTCGCAGATGAAAGAAATGTTGCATGCTCCAACTCGAAGCCCCGTGGTGATCTTTGAAACTCCGAAGGCCGTGCTTCTCACCATTACCGATGCCACTGAGGACCAGAATGTCTTGGGGTTTGGTCAGTCCATGGTTTTTGTTGGTCTTCATTTAGCCTTATGTTCACTTGCTATGGGCACTGTAGAGTTGGATGTCCAAATGCAAGCCTCTGACACCATCCCGCCCAGAATGAAGCTCCAGTGATGGTCATGCTCACGGGGCCTTGAGACTTAGTGGCCTTGAAACTGCAGGAATCAGCTGGGCATGGAAAAATGATGTTCTGGTGTTTGGGTTGCAGATGCTTGCATTTGGAGTCAACTCAGCAACTTCGGAATGATATCCAATGAGTCCGAAAGAAATCAATGCCATCCAACCTAGGCCTCAAGTCGGCGAACTTCCCAATGGTGGCAAGGCGATAACCCAGAGCATCCAGTTGGAAAAAATTCAACGCATCCAAGGATTGGAAAAAGAGTTGGTGGAAACTTAAATGAATTTAAATGATATATAACAATCCTGTGAAACTCTTGAAGGGATGAGCGAATCTTACACTTATGGCTCACATGTGTTGATCGTGTTTCGTACATCCCAGGTGAAAGAGAAGCGTGTAAAGTGCACATTCATCATGTTTCCACGGTCTAGAAGAATGGGCGTCATGGCTTTGGGACATGACACTTCCGCATTTGAAATGAGGCATGATGGGTCCTTGCAAATTTGCAGCCCACCTCCTTTTTGCAATTGACACCACGACAACCAAATTTGCAACACTAACATGTGTGTGTTTAGGTAGAAGCCCAGCAGATGAGCATGTTCAGCCGTGCTGCGACTGACCACAGGTGTTCTTTGGAGGTTTAGTACCTTCAGAGTGTGGGCCCCCAGCCTGAGTTGACCCAGGTGAATCTACATGGTAAATGATTTTAGACTGTACAGTGATACGGTTGATGGAAGAAATCCGGCTAACCAGTTGATAGGTAGTTTATCCCATTATTTACAGGGCTTTATACATCCCAGGTGGTGCAGGATTTCTTCCATCAACAGTATGGTCACTATTTTGGTCACTCTTTTGACTGTATTATGTAATAACCCTGAATGGAATTGACCAGAACTGCTGCAACTGATGAGAGGCCTGTGAAGCCAATATTTTTTACAATGTAGATTCACCTGTACATTTCAGGTCACTAGAAATATACATATATATAAATAAATGTATATTATATTGGTCACTGATTACCATTTTGTGATAGGGTACTATTTTTTCAATGCCTTAGTGATATCACCAAGGCGACAACTTCTGCAAATTTCTGGCAGCTACATTTGGGGCCAGGCCCTGGGACTCGGAAGGTGGCATCCAAATGGCAGCCATGTTTTGGCTCTAAGGATGGGACCCGAAAGGCAGTTTCGGTTAGTTTCTGGGATTCTTATTGGGAGCACTTGCTGCGATGTTTTTAAGTGGTAGGAATTAGTTTGGCCATGTTTTCCCAACTGCTGGATTCTCGGGTGAGGCTGTACAAGATGAGTCAATCTTGATCCAGAAGCTTCCAGGACTGGAAATACAGCACCAATCAATGTCAATGTTGTCCGTGGAGGATGCAAAAGCCAGTGCAGCTTTTGTGCATGCTGCACCACAAGCAGCAATGATGTCCGAGACGGAGATTGGCAGATGCTTATCTTTGGCATTGGCAACTCCACCCTATTTGCCTTGGATCATCGGAACCTTGAGAGCAGGTCCTGACATATCGGCTGCGATTGCAAGAGGTGATCATGTCGATATTGGGCCAACCGGAGTATATGGTTATCCTGAAGGGGACCAAGGCACAATCAGATGGAAAGCCTACTCAAGCCAAGCTTTCAGTACTTGTGGCCAAGCAGCACAATATCGTGTTGTTTTGGTGGATGGACGTTTTCGTGTGGCGGGTTTCTTGAAGATGTTGAAATCGATTGCGCCACAAGACTTGAACAGCACACAGACACTGCATGATTATGAGCGACCAGAATATCCTGTCATAGAAGAGTTTGCTGAACTTGTTGGCAGACGGCAATCTTTCACCCAAAGCAGCCTTACTTACATGAGGAGTGAGACGCGCCTGCAAAATATGATTTTGCAATTCGAGAATGATCCGTCCTTGTAATGACATTTCGCTCACGGTTCACTTGGCTAGATTATAGATACAAAATGATACAAACTATATATTACAAACTAGTTTGCTATGCCGGCCTAACTGAACTCTGAGTGACTGTTTGCGTGCAAAAAAGATTGTACTCCGCACGTTTGTGCAAGTCGCACATGGTGATGGTCATGGCTTTTTGCATGCTTTTGCATTGTAGCGTCCAGCCTGGGACTCTCTAAGCAAGGCAGGTCGGTGCTAGCCTTAGGATCAACTGTTTACCAAGGAGGTGACAACATGTGAAAGGCGACAACTAATATGACAACTATGACTCCTGGGGAGTAAACATCAAGGAGTCTCAGCTTTGAATCTGAAGCAGTGCAGCGGTTTGGTAAGTCTGTTAATTACCTTTGTATACCTTTGTGCCAAATGGCCTTTGGGCACCATCAATTCCTTTTCCACTTTTCGCGTTGAACTTTGGGCAGGTGCTTTTGCCTCCACACATGCTCCAGGACACCGTTCTTATAGAGAGGTTGCGCGATGCCTGTTCAAAGTTCAAAGCATCGGATCTTCATGGGTGGTTGTGGAGTACTGAAGTTTGCTCATTTGATGAACGACTACATGATTAGTCGCTAACGGTTCTCAGAAAGGCCTAAAACTCCCTCCAAGCCAGCATCCAGCACGTTCTGGTTCTCTAGGAGCTTCTTCAGTGTGGTGCGCTGGAAATTGCAAACGGTGTGAAGATCCAAGAGGCCTCTCGCATGCCAAAACGTCATTTTTTCATTCTGTAGGGACAATGACCAAGCCAAGTTATCCATGATTGTAGCAGTGATCCTGATCAAATGGAGGTACTGTACCTTGTAAAGTTTTTTGTTTTGGGTGGGGTGGGGATTCCTCAGAGTGACATGCAACCTACATTTGGGAGAACCTCCATTTTGGGTGCATGTTCCTAACTTTAGAAAAAATGAACGGATCAAACCTGCCCCATTCGCATACCAACATACTGACAACTTCACTGATTCCGTTTAGTTTCAAGGGTGTGTGTGTGTGTTTGTTTCTCTCTTTTAAGTGAAGTGTATCAGGAGTCGAGTTTGTAACATTTTGTAACCATGGAAAGGTGGCACTTGCAATGGACATGTATACCCTAACCGGGCTCCGACAGGACATACATGTACGTACTACAAAATGAGGGATGCTTTTCATATTGGATTACTAGAGGGTAAAGTAAACGGTTCTTTCACCTCAGTAATTGCTTGAGACAGGAGTTCAAGTCGTAGCGTGGTACCTACAACTAGTACTACTAATTACTACTAGTACATATATCAAGAGCTATTCGTGTGCCAGTTCGACATAACGACGTCACGGATCTTGAGAGTTCGCCTGATAGACTGATGGTGTCGCAGCAAGGCTCATACAATGAGGTGATTGAAGGGTACTGTAGCCTATGCAACATGAAAACCAAAAATGATGGTATGAACGGTATGAAGATGGTTCTCTTCTAATTTGAGGCTTTTAGTTGGTTTAAGCCGGCCGTCTCGCTCTCTTTTTTTGCAAAGACTCTTCAACACGGTTGCATGGTTTCCTGATCATGATTTTTTGCTTTGGCTTGGGCTCAAAGTCCGAAATAGAGAGACATTGCTATTTGCTGATGTTTTGAAAAGTCGTCAAGAGATGACGTCCGAGATGCTTCACATAAATGTACAGATAGCTTTGCTGAATGGGCACGCTTATGAACTTCGGTCACTTTCACTGTCTTCCTCAGTTCGAGCTTTGAGGATGGCGGCCCAACGAGCCTTTGGGCAAAAGCACCTCAGACTTATCACTGGCGAGAAGCGAGTCTTGGTCAATTCTGAACAAACCTTAGAAGAAGCACAGATAAAGGACGGAGAGTGCCTTACAGTTCTGGTACTTCAACCGCACCTGGCAGCAACAGTGGGGGCCTTTGCCTTGTGGTGTCATGGAGATAGTACCATTGTTACTTGGGGCAGTAGAGAATTTGGCGGTGACAGTTCTGCCGTTCAAGATCAGCTCAGGGGTTTGCAGCAGATTCAGGCGACA
>DF239033.1:442544-528316 GCA_000507305.1 Breviolum minutum Mf 1.05b.01
GGTGTGGTGGTGACAGTTCTGCAGTTCAAGATCAGCTCAGGGGTGTGCAGCAGATTCAGGCGACAGGGGGGGCCCCTCCTCCCGCCTCCTGCACCTCGACGTGCTCGGCGCCCCCCGGGCCCTGTGCTGACAAAAGTACAGGGTGCGAAGGGGGGGAAAACTTACAGGGCATTCTCTGGCCTCCTGCATCAAGACGTGCTCGGCGCCCTCGGGCTCTGTGCTGACAATAGCACAGGGTGTGAACTAGAGAAACACGTCCGACGGCTAGTCGGAAGCCTCCCATGAGGCTTTGCAGTGTCTATCTTGCAAACGAAATGATCTTGCGTTAGCAAGATCGATTCTATAACTTCATTGCAGGGTTCTTGCCTGGCACACTGCTGCTCGGTCAGTCTCTTGTCTTGGAGTCCAAAACTTGCCTCTTCAAGGCTGGCGTTCCGTTTATCGAATACTGGATTTGCCAAATCCATTCATATTTACAATGCAGTGCTCTGCGGCCTGGCACCTTAGTGCTTGGTAACTGCGCGCTGTCTTTGAGCTAGTCGCAAATCAAGGGCGCTAGCTCTCCACAACTACATATATATATAGATTCAGGCGACAGAAAGAGCATTTGCTGCGATTCTGGCAGATGGATCAGTGGTAACCTGGGGCAATGAACCTTGTGGTGGTGACAGTTCTGCGGTTCAAGATCAGCTCAGGGGCGTGCAGCAGATTCAGACGACAAAAACCGCATTTGCTGCAATTTTGGCAGATGGTTCAGTGGTTAGCTGGGGCAATGAACATTGTGGTGGTGACAGTTCTGCGGTTCAAGATCAGCTCAGGGGTGTGCAACAGATTCAATCCACAATTTGCGCATTTCCTGCGATCTCGGCAGATGGATCAGACGTGCAGATGGATCAGTCGCTACCTGGGGTCACGGAAACCAGGTGGGCGACAGGTCAGCAGTTCTAGATGAACTGAGGTGTGCTTAGCCTACTAGGTGTGTGTGTGTGTGTGTGTGCTTCATGTTCGGCTGAAAGTTGCCAGATGGGAATTTTAACTAGAGGATTGGGCTGTACCAAAACAAAGGCCGCAGCAGCTTCAATGTTCCTGTTAATTACCGGTAGGAACTAGGTACAACCATCCGTCCAGGTCATGGATGCGCCCCTCTCAAGCCGCTGGGCTGTGGCTGGTGGAAGGCTTGGGCTGGATGTCACCGTTGGTCACCCTGATAAATCCTGAGTTGTCACTACCAGCACGGCTCATAAAGTTCACAGGGCTCGAAATAGATTTGCTTCCAACGGAGGAGGTTACTGACAGGCCCCAAAGACCCATTAGATAAGAGAACGTGGTGTGTGATTACAATGGACCAGCTTCAGCTTGACGATTTTGTTTGGCGAACTCGCAAGTAAACAATTGAATACAATTGGTAGGTGACGGTGCTATTCAATTGGTAGGTGACGGTGCCGATCAAATCCATCCTCACTATAATTTGTTTCCCAATTCCTGCAATCCTGCAGGTATCGGGGTAATTTTTATATGTATGAAGTGATATGACATTATATGACTATTATTTATATGTTAAGAATTAAGACTGTTTGTACCAACATTGCTGAGATCCGGTAGATTAAGTTGCAGAATGCGATGCTGGCCAGGTTGGCCAGTATCAACGATGCTGCAGCCTCCCTCTTGGGCGATGAGCAACAGAGACACTGGCAGCTTGAGACAAAAGTGGAGGAGGAAAAGATGAGGATGGAAGGCCTGGGCAAGGCCACAGCAAAGAGAAAACTTTAAGCAAACAACCTGAAGGATACGATGTCTCTTGTAATGGGAGTGATACTGAATGACTTTGCTTTTCCATTGAAAGGTTTGCAGTATGAAGATGTTGTGTGAAAATACTAAACAGAATTCACCCAATAGTGGGATGTACATGTCCATGTTTGTCCCAAGTTTCCGTTTGATCCCCAGACGTCGACTCCTGTCACAAATAATCAAGTGAAGCCAAGGTATCAAAGATACTTGGGCCTTGGAATGGAGAAGCTCGGAAGGGAGTAGACCTGATGCTACATAGAGCTAGAAGGCCAGCTGACTCTTTGCCATCATTCCACTTAAGTTCAACACTTGATGGAGCGCAAAAAGCGGGCTTCATTCTGACTCTGTAAATCAACCATGTTTTGATTGATGGCAAAGCTTACATGGAAATATTTCTTTACTTTAGATGTATTTGGATGCATGTGGACGTCGTAATGATATGTACTAATCACTTTCAAAACTTTGCCTTTCTCAATGAGGACGGTATAAGAATTATAATGTGGGTCGCCAGCGTGCCACGATTGTGCATCACTCAATCCCCGAGGCAGATCCAAATAGTTAGTGTTGCCCAGGTTGCCTACGTAGGTACCTGGAAGAAACATGCTGGTTCGGTGGAAGAAATGCTTTAGTTTGGGTCCATGTAGGAGTTGGACAGCATGATCATATCATATGAAGTTGCGGACATTACCCAACTTTATTGTAAGCTTCAGTCATGCTTGAGTTGTACCGTCCGAGGCATGCAGTTTGGTATTTCTTGCTTGTCTCAACTCGCTGTTTTCGACTTGAACAGCATGCTGCAGACCATGATTTACTTCCTGTGCAAACTCGTATTGAGATGTATTGCGGCATTTCTTCCACCAACCCTTGTACAGAGATTATCATTCCATGCTTCAAAGGTTTTGTGTCACTGGTCCGTCGGTGTGACTAGTTCATCTGTGCAGTTCACAAGTGGATTTTTTTTTGGGCCTCAAACACCGCACAGGACATGTTGGTTTGGACACATACCTTTGCAGCAATTTCGCGACATAACCAGCCTGCTGAGTTGTGGCATATTTTGGCGCCGATCCTAAAAGTTTGCATGAATTTGCACATTTCACATCTATATTTGTTGCACCTGTCCCTTGGATGTAACACCCATTGGGCCCACTGCGCCAGGAATCAAAACGTACTCTCAGGCTTAAAAGATTTGCTACCTACACGAACCCCAACAACGTGTTCCAAGTGCTTGGGGCGGACCTTGTGAACAATTTACCAGGATTTATCTAAGAAGTAAAGCCTGCAGAGATCCATTTCCTTCACATGCACAAATGATATCCACTTGTCTCACAGAATCTTGTCACTGTGCCACGTGCCGCCCATCTCAGCACCAGTAGTATCTTTGCTGTGACGCCTGCCGCGCATAAGCATTGCCAGTAAAATTTGCATCAGTGCGATTGCAAGGTCATGTTTGACAATAACAGTCAAAAAGAACATAAACAAGACTCAGATAGTTGATCTCTTTTTGGAAGACTCGCCAGAAGCAGGCAGTGTTTGACATGCCCGTGCCAACATTTGACATCATATTACCAGGTTGTGTTGCAACGGTAGAGCGTTTGTAATAATACATTGCAACAAGACGCATTCGTAACATTGACAGCTTGCCTTGGGCAGATAGTATGTACTTGTCCTAGCCGTTATTCATCCAACGATTCCTTGCCGCAGCGGCTTGTTTCTATCCAGATTCATTCAGAAATTCGGAATTCCAAGTATGTTGATGTTTGTTCCGTGTTGAGTAAATTAGACTTGATATGAATGTCATGGTTTGTTCTAGTTTACCATGGCGTATAGTGGAATATGTAGTTGCAAGACAATTGGAGGGACAAGTAGACCGTAGACGCATATGAACAAAATCCATACTGTTTTCAATTAGTACTGCTCAGCATGATAAGAACATGCCACTAAGATAGGCACCATCAAATTCCATGTCGGTGGAACATGGCAAATTCCACATGTCAAGTATTGAGACATATTGAGATGCATTGAATACCTACTGCACATTTCTGTACCAGTGGGTTCTTCGGTAGACAATCCCTTTTTTACTCGAGAGCCATGTCCAATGCGGAGGCAGTAAGAAAGTCTCATTGGAGGGGTGCATTTCTTAAAAACTTGTAATTTTCCTATCAGCATCTCATGGAGATAAGGTGGATAGATGTGGATAGGTGATACGCTTGGTTTATGCCGCACCAGGCTGAGGCATGCGCAGCTGCAAAGGCCGAAGGTGCATATCACAGACTTGACTGGACTCCACCTGTTGAGGAATGCTGAGATGGCATTGGGTGGCATGGCATTGGTTGGATTTCAAAGAAATTTTAGGATCTGCAATTTTCTCATATGATTGCATTATGTTTAAGCAATCTTCTGGCAGCGATTGCAGGCAATGCAGCCTATGTCGGAACCTCACCTTTTCCAGGGCAAACCATGGCAGGTGTTAGACTTGAAGGGACAGAAGGGATAGAGCCATGAAGGTGCCTCAAACGAGTCATACCTTGGGGAATGCAACTTCACACCTTGTTGTGCCATTGATTCGCACCTTTGGCAATTTGGCACAGCTCAGGCGAAGGGTGACCTTCAAAGTGCCTTTGACCACTACGTGTGGCTTCCAAATGACGATTTTTTGACTTGATATTTTCAACGCATAAGGTGAGTAGGAACCCTTCAGAGCGACCCATGCCTAGGGATGCCTAGACGAATAAAAGTGATGTTTACTAAATCCACCATCCAACATTCGAAGTACGACAGTTTTCCCGGGCTTTTGCTGGGGTTGTCTTTGTATGTCTTTGTATGATATTGTTACTTTGTTGTAGGGTCATGCCTTATATTTTATATGTAGATGCCTGTGGATTGCACTAAATCTCTCCGTTTTCCATTCTCAAGTCTCCGACTCTTTCGGGCTGTCCACTTTTTAGGCATTTGTTGTCAAGATTTTGTTGCTTAGGGTCGCAAGCATGCGTATAGTAGCCCATATTACATTTACAGGGCATGTACCTATTTGTTCCTAGTATCATTTCAGACTCATTTGATTGACATGATGTCACCCACATGGTGACATGGTGAGACTTTGCATGGTGTTCTCATCCCTCTTTTGTCCTCAATGTCCGGCTTTCACCCGTGACACCCTTGTCGTTGTTAGGTCACTGCACTCGAACACTGGGCTTGAAACTGAGATCACGATCAAACCAATCGGGCAGATGTCTGTGAAGTAGTTCCCAACCTCGTGTGTCACACAGTACCCCAAATGACTTAGAGAATCGTGGGAATCTTCCCGAACTGGAATTGATGATGACATAAACCTGCCACAAAGCAGATGGAACAACTCCCATGTATGCCAGTATTTGTAGATTTGCTTTCCATGCAATCAATTGCAGTAGCTTTGGGAAGTGTACTTTAACCCGTGTACTTATAGTATCCTTATTGGCCATTGTCAGAGTTCGGCCGTTGCTGCCAGGAAGCAGCTCTTCAACCAGTTCCCAGTATGCATGAAATTGGCGCGTCAGTGGCACTCAGAATTTTAGGATTTGATTCTCGCCTGGTTCGGTGCATTCAACTCCAAGGCGTGTCCGCTACAGTGAACATGGCTTTGGAGTGGCCTTGGCCTCAAAAGGCGTTGTGTGTTGAAGACCTGCTGTTGATTCTGGATGCTTTTTGGGTGGGAGGAATTTTGATCATCCACCAAGCTTCTCTAGACATATGTGCATCGCACCATGATGCTGGCAGTCTTTGAAGCTTTCTCAACATGTGCAGCTTTACAAAGGATAAATACTATATGTAACAATACGTAAATGATTCCTATATTTTTATTTTTTGATTATTTTTGGGATGAGACGCTCCCAATTACATTTTTTTGACGGGGATCCCATGGGATCCCATTAAGTTTCACTTGCCACTGATAGTGGGAGGGGTAGCATTTCAACATCTACGTTATATATGTATACGTACGTATATTTGGACGGCCTTTTGTACACATCATGTTTCATGATGTCTATATCGAAACTGCATCTCCGGATTTCTGGTGGTACAGTTGTAGTGAGATCACAAGTCACCGATTCTTTGAGGTCATGAGTGCTTTCACCATGTTCGACGAATATTTCCTGAAGGACCTTGGAAACGATCAAGCTATTTGGGCCTGGCACTCATGTTTCACATGGGTGTTTCTGTCCAATCACCAAGGTGCAAATCGCAACTCACAACTGCCCTCCTTTTCCCATTAAAAAGAAATAAAAAAGGGCATCAGGGAAGAAACAACATGGAGAAACACATGTACAATGAGTTTGAGTTGCAATTGCTGTTGGGGTATTCTTTGGGATTATTTTATCCTTTTTGTTGTTTCCGCCATTACACACTTATCAAAACTCAAGTGTCATACAGTTGCGAAGAAAAAACGACAACTCAGGCTGGTGAACCGGGTGGAGAGTTGAAACGCAACTTGGATGTCATAGGAATAGTTCTTTGATTTGTTGGTGGATTTTGACATGTTCTGGGTGAATTCTGACGCAAAATCCCATCAATCTCAACAATATCCCATCCTTTCTCAGGGCTTTTGGAGTGATGGCATCCTTCTATGTCCGAAGAAAATCCTCTCATGTTGACACAATTGATATTGTAACGCTGTATGATGCAGCTTTACATTGATTGCAAGCATCCACCATGGCGTGCTGAGGCTATTCAGTCTTGATCTCGGAATGTCAGAATCAGTCAGACATGTCATTGGCTCATGTACGCGGAAAATGTCGTGGGAAACTACACTCATTTTCCAGCGCGCCAACTTTGTCATCCTTTTTCCACTGCCACACTCTGCCACACTTCCGGCATTTTTAGAGGTGTTACAGGAGATCTCAGTTGGGGGCAGGACTTCCAGGGATCATTCGAAATCTCTTGATGGCCCAAAATGAAGGGCATGTCCCTCTAACTTACGCTAAAACGCAGTTGTTTCAGACATTTCAGTGTGGCGCCCATTACACCCTGTACGGTCGTGTACCCCAGTCTACTTCCTGTGTATATGATGTGTATATATATACATATATATATATATTATATATATATTGCATATGCGTTTATCATCGTTTATTTGTGTATGACTTTGTTTGACCTGATTTGACACCGGATGCTTTACAATTTGACATGTACGTCATGCGCATCATCTAGTCTACTACCGAAATGTCATCAGGTCAGCATAGAAAGATGTGTACAGATGCAGTACGCCGAACATGTAGGAAATTTTGAATTCATTGGGATTCATACAGTGTGGTAAACAAGCATGGCAATAGAAATCACGAATTGTCAGTAGTATTCACTTGAACTTGGATGTTCATAGCCAGCTTAATTTTGTTGGCTGGAGGTCATGTATCTCGTTGGGGAAGGGAGTGCACAGGGTTCATGGGTCACGTCGCGTCTCAGGCTTCTGAACTGACACCAGTGAGCGGCGAACTGAGAAGCTGTCGATTGATCAACAATTAGGTGAAGCATAGTATGCACCCAAGCCAGCAAATCACCTGCACCATGCAGGGGCAACATAGGATGCATCTGATGCATGATGGAATCATCGAGCATAATGCATCCCAGACACAGGTATCCCAGAGTTCATAATACAAGAGTTCTATGGAGATTTGGATTCAAAGTGTTGTTACTTCCCATAAGGTCAAGAGCAATTTGACCTGCGCTTTGCCATCGTTCGGACCTCAAATACCATTGCCAGACTTGCAGAACCCATACAAAGATAGCCAGATACCCTTAGATACCTATCTCCAAAGGCGGTTGGGGTTGCTGTTGATATAGTTTTTGGAGCATCAAAAAGTCTACACGGAAAAATCCGTCGGAAGTCTTTTGAGGCCCAAAACTTGGCTGCTGTATGCTTGAAACTGGAGAAATACAAGGAGGTGAGGCGGATGAGCAGATATTCGTGACAATGGGTAATAGTTAGGCTTTGCAATATATATGGATAGCTTTGCTATGAGTTCACTCTAACGATTTCGTAAGAGTTTTAATTGATCTGAAAAAATAGTTGATAATAGTAAAGGAAATGGTGTGAAATGATGTGAGAGGTTATGGAATCCTATTGCACCTGAGATTGCATACCGTTACTGTAGCGAGACATGGGGATCATCAGGCCATCGACTGGGCAAATGCTGCTCTTTGCATGGATGGCAAAGCGCCCAAGGCATGGTGCCGTCTCCACTTCCACATTTCGAAGGATGTAGCATCTTGCTTCATCTTGTGTCGACGCTGGAAGACACAGCTGTTTTGAAGAGAACTTTGGTTTTTGCGCTGTCCCATGATGTGAATCCCAATTCTCGTTGAGCAGAAGGATCAAAGATATAGGCTTTTGGTGCTGGCCAAGTTGTTGTCCTTCTCCAAACGCAGCCCTTATGGACCCTGGTGTATGTGCTAAGCAGCTAGAAGTGTCAAAAGTACGTATGCTGATTTTGAGAGAGTTTACTGCATATATGTATGTATGAAAATCAAGATACAGATTTACTTAGACTGTGTACACACATACATCAGATACATCTCTGACAGTGAAGCAATTTGCACGGAAGTGTTGCGACAACAATTATCATATCATAAATTATGACCTGGTGACTGGTGCAGGCTTTGATGAGACTTGGTTTGGGACTGCTGCGAACAGGCCTTTGCAACTGCACTATCGCATTCCGTCATTGTACGAAGGTATGGTCCAGATGGCGTAGGCTTGCCTTGTTTATTCTGGCATTGTAAAATCATTATTTGAACATCACATATCTTTTAATACATCCACTTTTGATGATGTTACAATCATTCTCCAGTGTAATTTGTCTCGTTTGCTTCAGCATGCTGCAACTGCGACAGGCAAGCCTGGCCCTGCTTCCGACTGGTTGGCAGCGGCCCAAAAAGCCATGTCTATCACCCAGTTGCAATTCCTCGGGATCTTGTGGGCTGTTGTCCTGTTTTTTGGAGGGCCCAAGATGTCACCATCTAAAAAACGTAGGAATTTGGATGTGCATTACTTTTTCCACGGTATGATATCTAAAACATACTCTATCTAACACACGGTGATATATGATGTTTATAATTATAAACGTAGGTATCACACACATATAATATACATATATAATATAATTATTTGTGTATATTATACATGCATATACTGCAACTGAACATTGTATACAAGTGTTAATTTATATATATACATATATCGTATCTTCTTCAATGTGTATTGTAAAACATCAACTTTCATCCGAGGCCCAACGACTCAGAGGTGCGGAAGCTGCTGCGTGAGGCGGAGATGAAGCGCTCGCCCACCTGGGTGCGGCAGCACAGGTCATGGGGTCATGGTTGCGGGTTGGTAGGAAGACATGGGTGAAATGGGGGCAAATGTTTGCAGAGGTGACCCAAAGTTGAAATGAGCTACAGTACATTGTTAGTAGCAAGCTTCATGTTATGCGAAGTATGTCCTGAGGGCTGCTTGCGTAGGCATTTTTGCTGCTGTGAACAAGCACTTTTGGAAGATGGGTCAGAGATTTCAGTGGCGGATGCATCACGTAGGCGTAGGCCAAGCATAGGCCAATCAATGCAAAAAAATGTAAATGCATCCCGCGTAATTAAACAAATACTGCAGCGGCGAATACATAAAAAAACACTGCTCAAATGAGGTATAGAATATACAAAGTCTTCTGAATTGAGATTGAGCGATAGAGTGATTGATATTATGATAGAATACTGTCATGTTTAATGTCACTCAACAATTCCCATTCTAGCAGTGGCAATGGAAAGTTAAGAGCGATCCCCTGGCAGAGATATGATTCTCCTGGTGGTCACTCCTATTGGGGGGAAGAGCTCCAAAGTATCACTATCGTTCACCACTTGATGAAACATTTGGTTTCCTTCCGCTAAGGTTTGTGCCAATGGCTGCTGCGGTCCTTGGGGCATTATGTTGGGAACTGAGATGAAGAATTTTCGAATGGGCCGATAGCAACTTTGCCACTTTTCACCCGCTCAGATGTGGTGGTCCAACTGTTGAAGCAATGGCTGAGGCAGTCAGGCTCTCAGTATGAAAGGTTGTTGTACTATGTGTGGTTGTGCGTTAGCAGGGTAGACTGTGAGGGTATGAGATTGAATCAGAACATGTGCCAACTGCTGCGTGCAGATGTAGGTTGTTTTCCAAGACCATCACGATGTTGCAAAGTGATGAAATGTTGCCTTGCTTGAGTATTGTGTCGACACCCCACGTGGCGACTCTTGACTTTTCTTGGTGTGAGCATGCCTTGTGCAACATGGTGGCATCGTCCGTCGGTGTATCTCCAAAAGTTGGGGCATAGTGTATTTGCTTGTTTGATTCGAAGGGCTTTGTGTTGGGTGCACCCGCTATCATTTTGGGCTCAGCTCGGAAGGTCACGGAGATACACAAGAAAGCCACAAGACAAACATAACAAACATAGTAACATAGTGTTGCAACAACGCTGATTTCCCAAGACTGACCTGTGTGATCTAGATCCCACCTGCTGGACGTGTTACTCTGTTACTAAGTAATTCTCATCCTTGAAAATACTTCTCCCCCTTGGCGAACCCTTGACAAGTCCACAAAGTTGCGCTGGAGCCTTGGACATGGCTGCCATGAGCGCGGTGCGGGGCAAAACTGCGTTGTACATTGTCCTGTGTTGGCTTGCCAGTCAGTGGGGCTTTGTGGGGAGGCAACGACTCGTGGTGAGTGATTACATAACGCGCCCTGCGCAACCCATTTTCAAACAATCAAACAAAACAGTTCCATGCCAATGCCTCATTTGCACAAGGCGGCATAGAAATCAATTGGCATGGTACCCCAGATTCATGCCCCCTTAGCATCCCTTGGCCAATTTTCCAAAATACTCCCAGGTAATGAACTATGATATATTTGATATATATTTGGGGGTACCCTTGTCAAGGTATCCTTGACAGTTTGCTCCAATTTCGCCATGATATGTTTGGCATGTTTCGTCGCTCACCATGTCAGGCTGAGAGTGTCACAACCTCTCCAAGCACCCTTGATGTCACGCTTGCAAGCGCCGGCCAACAAAGATGCGGCCCCGGCCACGGTGCCTGACAGCCATGCCTTCCGGCTTCAAAGCACAAAATACATCAAGAATAACAAGAAATACATGAAAAGAAAAAAGTGGACTTGAATGGAATTCTGAATGCGTGATCCTTTCGTGGTGTTTCTTGTGATGTGTCAGAGTCATCAATTGTCAGTATCTCAGCCATTCCTGACCATAGCAATTGCAGTATTACATGAAGAGGTCAGGCAGAGCGGGATGAACAGGTCCGGAGCAGGTCAGGGCTCATGCAATGAAGTTTCTTTGTTGAGTGTGTGACACCTTTACCTTTGCCTGTATTTCAGCAGGCGTGTGCCGTGCTGGCACAGAATCATCTTGGTGCACATCCATATGCACACCACTTAGGATAATTATGACAGTTTAGTTTACTTGCATCCTTTGCGAATTGTAGATACAAAGGAGAGCCCCCAGAATCTTTAGGCCTTTAGGCAACTACTGGCTATTTGCACTGTTTGCGTATCAGCGCATTTCCATCATGTATTTCTTCCATATTGCGTTCATTGGTTCGTTCTCAGGCTGTTCTAGAGATTGGTGACACTGTCACTGCCACGGTGGTCTCTATGGACAAGATGTGGGTGGAACTGAGCGCGGATGGCAGCACCTCAGATATCAAGCAAGGTTATGTCGCAGTGGACAAATTTTCTCGCATAGCTTTCCAGGCTGTACATGTTTCAATCGCAAGCTTCCAGTCTTTGAGCCAGGATGTTTGCAGGGATGCTATTTTGATGATTTCAACTTAATCTTTGTATCCAGTCGTTGTAGTGAATGTGGCATACAGCAAGATACTGTTGGCATAGACCTGCACGGCTGCATGGGTATAGTTAAAATCAAGAAGCAGCTGAGGAAGAGGACGAATGCACAAAGCTGAGCCTCAAATGCAAAACTTGGAGATGTTTAATACTAAGCCGCATTCTCGTCAATATACTAACTGACTGGAATGGTGTTTACATGTTGACTATTGGATAGTATTTTGGCATAGTTTTTGCTGCCAAGATGTCAAGCACATTTCTAGAGGATCAAAGCAGCTTGAGGCAATGAAGATTCCAGCAAGTTTGCCAAGACAGTTACGGTTGTTCCCACCACCAAATTTGTTCATTCACATGCCAAGCAACAACAGAATGACAATGAGAATGATGATGATGATGATGATGATGATGATGATGATGATGGGCATTTGTCACTGATTCTTAAGGCAGATTTTTGAGGTTCGTCCAGGGACTGGGTTCTGTTCGACTTGTGACACGCAAAAACGACATCCCAGGATCTTAGTCGAGTCGAAGTGAAACATCCAATGGATGTGCTACGAAAGGGTGAAGAGGTAAGATGTTTCGTCAAGCAGCTGCTCAGACGGAAATGATATACAGACGGATTTCACGTTCTATGAGATTCATGAAGCGTTTGTTGTTGGTTGGAGGTTGAAAATCAGTTCCAAAATATTTGAAATGCCAACATTGACATAGGGATGATCGTCACTCTAGAGTCTAGTCTGGTAAAAGGTTGTATTTTTATGTATGTAAAGGGCATTTTGGGAACAAGATCACCCAACAACAAAGAATGATCTAATGGATCTTGCTTATCCATTTCGAGCTTTTAGAGCCACATCACCTTTGGTCAGTCATCGTTTCCCATTTTTGCTCGCCCACCTGGAAATGGTGAAGGTAGTTCAGTCAACCGCATTGTGTCGAGGTT
Source organism: Breviolum minutum Mf 1.05b.01 (assembly GCA_000507305.1). NCBI lineage: Eukaryota > Dinophyceae > Suessiales > Symbiodiniaceae > Breviolum > Breviolum minutum. The sequence goes on from DF239033.1 coordinate 455,123, forward strand.
CCGAAAAGACTTTATGGCCTTGTCAATGGTGGACCGGGCACCGAAGGGGCAGGGGAATGAGGATCAGAAATCCAGATGTATAGGTGATCGTTCGCTTAAAGAGCATATAGACAATATAGATGCATATGATTGTACATATATACATGCATATATAATAATATATAGTAGAAAGAGGTTTCAGGTCACACTGTTGACATGTTGGAGAAGTCAGAGTTTGGTTAATGTTAAAGAGATTTCTGTTTTTTCTACCCATGTTTTACATGACTTTACATTGTTTAGTTCTGTCGTTGGACCCTGTTCCAAATATGGTTTAATCATTTTAATCCACGTGCAGGCCTAAAGTTTATGTTCAATTGTGAGACAGCTAGGACGCAGATGTTGCAGGTTTGGATGTGTGGCCATTAAAAACAATAGAAAATATATATATATATGTATATATAGATTGAGAGATTCTCCATTTTACAGATGCACATTTGCATAGATTTATACAGCTTAGACATAAGATTCCTGCTAGGAATCCTAGGCCTTGATACCAGGACACTTTCAAGGATCGGCTACGTGTCTCTCAACTTGTGCGACTCAGAGCAACCCATCAGTTGGAGGTGTTCCATTTTGCCCTGATCAGATGTGGATTTTTTTTCTGATTTTTTGATTTTCCCAGCAAGATTATGCTACAACTTGACCTTATGATGATTAGAATGATTGAGTGATTGGCACATTTGAGCCATCAGATGCGATTAGAAAAGATATCGTTAAAAAGGACCTATGTACATCAATGGTGCTTGCTTGTAGTGAAAGTGACACCTCAGTCGCATTTCAATCATCTCATATGCATTCAAAGCATAGTTGCTCCTTTCGATTGGCATTCATACAAAGAAACATGCACATTGTTCAATTTTACAGATGATGATGATGATGATGGTGATGATGATGATGATGATGGTGATGATGATGATGGTGATGATGATGATGATGATGATGATGATGATGATGATGATGATGATGATAGTGATGATGATGATGATGATGATGATGATGTTCTGGACGCTTTTCCACCCAGACTTTCACAAAGCACCTGACCTTACAGATCTCCCTGTGCCACCAAGGAAAGGCCAGGTCTACGATGCCAAAGTCATTCACGTGAATGAACGGATTGGAGCCTTCGTGGATTTGGGCGCCGTGGCCAATGGCCTCATTCCGCTGAAGATGCTTGGGATCAAACGCTAAAGCCATAGATGGATATAGACGGTGAGGATTCCTTTGAGTTCAGCGATTCGAAAGGCGAAGGGGAAAGGTGTGGAGGTGAGAATGCAAGGTCCATACAGATTTCAAGGCCATCTCAATCAACAAGACTTCATGAAAGGAGAAGCTTTTTAGTCTTAGCCATGTTGGCCACATTTTTTTACAGCTGAGATGAAACTTGTGGACCTTGAGCTAAGGACGATTCCAGGAACAGATAAGAAGGACAAGGCAGAGGTCTTGCTTCGAGGATCCCCTCCTGGAAAAGAGATGCAAGCGACTGGGCAAACTGTGCTGTGGCGGTCATTGTGTATGCGACATAGTTTTCTTATGTTTACTCATGTATAATTTGTATAATGTACACATTATATACATTAATATGATATCCAATAAATTTTCACCCAGTCTACTACTACCAGAAGTGATGATTCAATGAGGCATCGCCGTTCTCTTTGCTTTATATTTTAGATATGTATCACCCGACACTTCTCCATGCAAGGGTTTTTATTGCAACACTCAGCACCACGAGCAGATCCCGAGTTGGCCAAGGTCAGAGTGGTCGAAGTGGACGTGGCCAAAGGTCTTGTCACAGTGGCGCCCACCAAACCTGCCTAGGTGAGTTGCGTAGCCATGCGTAGCCTCTAAACGGCCTAGTGTATCATAGGCCCGGCACAAGCCATTGGTAGGATGTTTCAAATGTTTCATGGCATTTCCAGAAAGCCGATGTCCGCTTCACCCTGCAGCAAGAAATGCCTGGATTGACTAGTATTGTCATTGCATTTGTCATCGCATAGATCACTTTGCATATATCATATTATATATATATTATATATCCATAAAAATACATACTTATTGTCATCTCCTGCCACATTTCGCATCGTTTTGGTTTGCTTTGATGATGGTGAAAAGGCGATGTAGCTAGCGTTTTCAAAGCTGCGGGTGGAAGAAGCGTTTTTTGGGAATGCCATCCTTTGGCAGACCTCAATGCCCGGTGATTCAGCTGCCCAAGGTACAAGATACCATGAACATGAGCTAAGTGAAGCAACTATGCAATATTATGACAAGCACATTCAAGAGAAGCAGATATCAAAAACATCAAAAGTATTCAAAAGCGTTTAGATCTGGCTTGTTGATGTTTGTTGCAGCTTCAGCTGCATTTAGATACATCATTCCGCGAGGACTGCCAATTGTTTGATGACATGCCATTGTCCGAGTTCGGACGAGAAGAGATTTGTGAGAGCTAAAAAGGATCTCGAGAGTTCAAACAAACCGCTTGTCGAAGGACTCTTGCGGATCCTATGTCCTATGTGGTGCAATACTTTGAAAACTGCACCAGAAGATACCGGAAGGTCAGGTCACCAAGAGACACTACCTGGTTGGAGATAGTCCTGGCAGACAGCATTCAAAGCCAAATGAGAAAATGGAGAGCTTAACATATTTTAAAGAATGTCAAGAGGACTTTGACTATACTGTACATCATATGATTTGGGAACTTTCACCTATGAAGGACTACGAATCATTCAATTCAGGATGCACGTCGGTGCTCAATTGATACCACCTATATGTTTCTCAAAGACCTTTTGCCTGGGCCTTCAACAAAACCAAACATTTCTCCAAATATTGTCCATGCCTTGGCACAAACAGCCATGGAATGCAAGGGAAAAAAATCGGCGGCCGCAGTTCTTGTGGAAGAGTTTATGAAATTTGCAGATGCGAACTTCTTAAATTGGAAACCCTATGCTTCCAAGATGAGTGAGCAGTGAAAGGGAGCAACGATTCGTGATTTTTCTGCCACTCCTGAAAATGATGATAAAGAATACAGTGTTTCAATTGGTGTTCATTTGGATATTCTAGAGGATCCAGAACCCACAGGATGCTAAGACATTCTTACCACTGTCATCGATACCTGGTCCAAACATGTCGAGACGAGACTCCAGAGTTTCAAGGGCATCATTTGATCCCACTTGCTCATGTTGGGATTCTTGACGGGGATGCGAGGGAACATGTTTTGCATTGCTTGTTCCTTTGGCCCAAGTCTTTGTGGATGGCCGTGTGCTTTTTGGGCAATTGGCTGCTACAGGTGTTGTTTTGGCAATGTCACTGATGATATTCTTGGATATCAGTATTATTCAATGATATGCTGTGTTTGCTGATATGATATGATATGATATCATTCTAAGCCAGATGTTGTTTGATATGGAATTTTGTGGCATAGGGAGCTCGTAGAACCCAGGCCGTCAAGGATCATGAAAGTAATTCGAGCTCCAACTCTGGAACTGAAACGTTTTCCGACCAACCAACCACCTGTGCTGCAGCATGGCATATGGAGTTATGGACGCAGAAATGCAAGAAAAGGACGCAATTCATTCACAAACAATTCACAAGCATTTGCTCGACCCATGTTGGGACTGGCGACAGTGGAAACTTGATGACATATTGAATCACATTGACACATGAGAAATGTTGAACTTCCTTTAAAACCTTCAGAGCAATCAGTCATTATAACATTATATATAAATAATCTTCTACCGTAGCTTTATTTCTGCTTCATCCCCTGAGAAGATCCCAAAATTCAAGGCGCCTCCCTAATTACTGAAGTGAAGCAATCAACGATGTGCCCTCTTAGTTTTTAGCCTTTCTTACGTTTCATAGCTCACGTGTGGTGGTTGGGTCCACTTGCCCATGCCTGCCCTGGCCGTCAGGAGCAGTTGCTGTTGACCCATGGGTTGGAATTTGATGCATTTAATGCATCCAAATCTCCGGGCTGCGTGCGTTCGTGTGTGCGGACGCTCTTTGGGTATCGCTTGAACCCCAGATTTGCAGCAAATGCCGTGCCTTCGGAGAAATCGTGGCGGTGGCAAGCGGCGGAAATTTTGTTATGTTAGAGCAGGAAAGGAAAGTAGGAAAAGGTCGATGGGTTCAAAGCGTGGTTCCCTCCCTTTTTTACTTGGACCAGAATGTGGCAGATCACAAGTCAAACTTCTGTTGTTCGGGCCCTTTCCAATGGAAAAAGGTGAAATTGAATTTTGATCCACTTTCTGATTCTTCCCCAAACTCTGTCAGTTGAGAGTTTGATACATGCACATTCTTATTCCGAGGAGGTGGCTTTCAGGGGTGCATTATTTCTACTCATTTGCAGCATTCCTGTGATCATCCCTGATGGAGTTTCAGAGACGCGAGATATGATGATCAAGTATGGCATCTACAACAGTCACCGGGCTGCAGCAAAATTGACCTGGTCAATGAGGTCAACATAGACTTGCGCTTCATTTCGTGAAACATGATGACACAAAATAGCCGCAGTCAGATAGCTTGAGCCATAGCTGAATTGGGCAACTTGCTAGGCTAGGTGCCTTTAACATCTTTAAGCTTTTGGCTTGACAAATTGAAATTGCCTGGTGCAGATCAATTCCATTTCAACCGTTTTGTTGGGCTTGGTGTCACAAAAAAGGGGTATCGAACCTTATTTGCAGCTCGGACAGGCAGCGTTTGTGTTTTCATCGTCTTCAATCTCGGTAAGACCTTTGGTGAGGCCTTCGAATCTTGCCTCAAATGGAGGCACAGGTAGGCCCAAAACCATGCCGAAATGCCGATAGGCTCCAACAGGCCGCATTGGTGATGCCAATGTGAAGCCCAGGGCTGGGATCATTCAGTACAGACCAAGGGAGCCTGCAAATGTTTGTACACATGTCGCCGGGTTCATGCCCGGCAAACAGTGGCTATTGTCTGATTCAAATCAGCAAATATATTTTTCTTCTTCATGTTTCACCCGTGGCCAAGGACAGTGCTATCTCCGGTATCAAAGGCTTGGCCCCTGCAAAGTTGTCTCCACTTTCACGCCTTGGGATCGATCATCCGTTTGGATCCATTTGTTTTTTTGGTAGGTGAAATCAGCCTAACGTTGTGGTCATGAAAGTTCCAATGGAGAAGGTGATATGATTTTGAGAGAAACTGCCATTTGGGAAAAATTGGTCGATCATAGGTAGCCATACACGATGTGACATGATGGAATGACAAGTGTTCACAGTAATTGTACAACTCGCATCAACTTGCACATTGATCCGCTTGGATTTTGTGGTTTGAATTGGGACTGATCCATTTCCCGCCCTCGCTTTCAATGTCCCCCCCAGGCACGATTTTGGCAGCTTGTATGGGTTGGATCCTGTACACAATCTCACCCAGTGGCTACGTTGGCAATGCTGTTGCTGCTTGATCCAATTGTTGATGGTGTGTGTGTGTTGTCAGGGAAGGCTCTGGTGTTTTTTTGTGTCAGCTCAAGGGGAAGGTTACTGCAATAGGTAAGATGAAACAGAACCGACCAACCCATGAGTGCATTTGGACATGAGCCATTGGTTTTTGCAAAGCAGGTGGGACATTAAGTACTACACTGGAATCTATGCCAGATTATGGACTGAGGTACTGTAAATGAAATAACCAATGTCTTGATAGATCCCTTTGAATCCAAATTTGCAATTCAATCCCTCTAACTCTAGGCTCTAGACCTACTCAGATTTACTCCAACATGATCAAACATGTCTACAAACTGTAAATGTGTTTTCTAATTCTGCAAGGTGTAGCAGTGTAGTGTAGCCTGTGGACAGCGAACTGAGGATTTTTGGCTTGGCATTACCATTGGGAGTTGTTATGTTTGTGTGATCATGTTGCTGAACCTGAACTTGACGTTGCAGATGTTTGCCATCTCCAATTTTGCAGGTAACTTGGGCAGTCACACAGCCATAACCTTGGGAGTTTATATGAAGATCAAGGGGCCAGGTTGCCTGTGGGCACCATCCAACCGCATTGGATCCTTTCTAAGGCAAGATCCAGTTGATCCTGATAGTCTAGCTGCTGTTTAAAGAATGCTTCCTTTTCGCCCTGACTTGGCCACCATGACTTTGAATGACTTGACTGGACAGTTTTTCTTACTAAGAGGTGTTTTTTTTAATGTTTTTGATGCACGAGAGTTCTGCCATCATTGCAGGAGAGGGTTCAAGGTCCTAGGTCCTATTTCATTTCACTTGCAGTGACTTCCAGTTATCCAATTAGGGGTACCCGGGGGTTACCTGTAAGATCTTGGTAGACGCAGCACGCGCGGAACGAGCTTCTCCGGTTTGGGGTGGTATTCCAGCTTTGTCAAGAAGGTTTAGGTTCACAATGCCAAGTTTAAGCCAAATGTTGGTCCGAAAAAAGAGAAAACAACAACATCGACGGTTGTGTTTCTCCACCACCTACACAATTTCTCTGACACTCACGCTAAGGAGGCCAGACTTGTTCTAGTTTAACCACTGTTTGTGTGCGTGTATGTGTTTGTTACCTACGTGGGGACCTCTCGTTGTGAAGCTCATTTGAGCACAAGGTACATGGATGGGATTTTTGAATCCTGATGTTGTTGCTGTGATTACACCTCCATGGGCTGGGAATTGGGACCTGAAGACAGACACCTTGTGCCTTGGTTCAGGTGGAGAAGAAGTACAACAGGAAAGAAAACATATAGTTAGAGGTAAAGTTTGAGAACTGCTGGTATTTAGAGATGTTCAGTTATATGGTGTTACATAAGATGCATATATATATATATATAAATGTAACTGGTTGGTGTGTGTGATCGTGGTCCTTTAATTCTGAAGTGAAAGATGCGTGAAAGATCACAAATCACAAAATACAAGCAAAAGTCACCAGGCTTCAGGGTCTTGTTTGCACTGGTATTGGCTTCATCACCGTCATGGTTGCGACTTTGCTGCCCTATCCTTTGTGGTCTTTGACGTGGCGCGGCCGCATGAACTGACAGAACAAACACCGCACGAAACATAGGACTCACCTTGGAGAAGGTGATGGCTGATGGGAATCAACATGATTCAAGATTCGGATCATTAGGTGACACTAGAATCACTACGAGTTAGAGAGCCTCAAATTCCATTGCAAAGTGATGAGTGGTGCGGATTTGTGTGGCATGCAGATGGGGTGAGTTTGTGTTTGGCAATTGCTTGATGCTGCTGATTTGTCACCATCATTGTACACGCTATTTGTGCATTTGGGTCGCTCTTACTTTCTCGGGTTTTTGAACCGCAAGCAATACTGTATGACATGTTATGTATGGTTCCTTTTCTCATGCCTGTTTGGCTACAAAGTGCTAACTGCATCATTTGCTTCCAAGGTACGTTGAGGAGAATCAGCTTGTGATGAATAAGAGTATTTCAAAAGTCCTTCATATGATGGTGGACTATTACTGCCAGCCAAACCCAAACCTCTATCACAAAGATGCAGTTCTACGAACCTTACGTGAGCTCCAGTCTGTAACAGATGCTTGGAGGCAAATGACCGACAGGGGCGGTTGGATGTTTGAATCTGATTGATTTTGATCGGGCTTTAGGAGGTGGGAAACCTACCAATTGTATTTTGTTGTGTGCATGTGAAACTTGACACGATTGTGGGCGGGGAAATTTCTGTCAAATATCAGAACGGTTCGGCAGTGCTGAACCTCAGGATGACAACGATCCTCTCATCCGAGCTGCCTGGTGGGAATGTCACTTGGTTTGTAAGTTCAAATGTTTATTCCACTGTTAAATTCGTAGCATGGGGCTGCCATAGAGCCAAACTTGCATGAATTACCTTCCCAAATCATTTTGGCTCAGTTTTGGCGGTGTAGATTTTCCATCGCAACATTGTTGTGGCAATGTGGGCATATGCTCAGCTGTGGTATTTGCTTGTGACTCTTCTGGCCTACCTATTTTATACAGATCCGGCCATTGCACAACCAGCAGCTTTATGTCGACCTTCTTGGGCACCTGTTTGGCTCTTACAACGAGTTTGGGGATTAAATCGCACTTTCCTTGTTTGCATGGTGGTCTTTGGGCTACTTCTTGCAACAGATTTGGTCCAAATGCTTTGGCTTCGCATGGGGTATTTTCTATTTGTCTTCCTGGTTGACTTTGGAACCTTTGCGGCTTATGGTGGGCATCCCAGTTTCATTTTCATCTACACCTCCTTAGCCATGGTTTTCCCTCCAGGTCCACAACAATCAGGCATTTTGAGAGTGATTATGGCTCATCAGTTAGGATCTCCGGGTATCAACAAGCTACGCATTGGTGGCTTAGAATACTTAAAACCAAGTACGCTGGAGTATCATCTTCGATTCTCACGGGATCGAGAGAGCTGTAAGCCACATGCTTTGATTGAGCCCATTTGGGTGAGGCAGCGTTGGATGATAGATCTTTGTTTGCACAATATGTGGTTGATGAGAATTCTGAACTGGTCAGGGCCAGCCTTGCAAATAAGCATTGCGGCGGTGTGCCTTCTGGGCAGTGGTGAGGTGTTGTATTTTGCCTTCGCAGCCGCCTGTGCCTTTCACTTGTTGTCAATTCCTCTTTTAGGGATCTTCTTTCCGTTTAACATCCCCTGTTACATGATGGCTTTGCTGCCTCTCTCTTCGCAGGATGCAAATTGCCTCCTTAGCTACCCTGCCCTAATCGCTGGAGTACTGCTCTTTGGCAGTACGCTCCTCTTAATGGAGGATTGGCCCCTGAATGGACTGGCACTCTATCCCTACAATGCACGACAAATCAGTATTTTGGAATCCCTCTTTGGCCGCTACATGTTGGCACATTCATCTGGAAAGCTTCGAGAATCTGACATTTGTTTGACACAGCGTTGTGTTTCTGCATGTCCAGCCATTTGTTTTCCTGGCCACTTCAAGGCCCTTCAAAGCGTTTTGAAGGCCTCAGCCAACACAGAGCCGTTGATGGATGTTGCCCCACAGCTGGCAGATTGGTTGCGATTCAGCCGACGCTTCGTGGATCACAGGGAGGATGGTCAATCCGGCCGCTGTTTCGATGATGTCGTGACCACGGGCCCATGATCAAGATGGGCAGTGAAGATGGGCTATCAATTTGACCTAATTTGATTGCATGCTCTAGGTCCTTTGGTCCAGAACGATAAGCCAGTCACATTGTACCAGATGCTGAACCGTTTTAGGTGATGAAGAGAGACTGCACCGCAAAAATAAAGGACAGAAAACAACTGACCGAGAGATCCACTGAGATGCCAAGAGTAAACCCAGGGTAAACGCTTTGGTTGACCACTCCGCTGTTTTGGTTGACGAATCCGACCTTGACCCAGGAAATGTATGTCTCTGAATATGTCTCTTTGTGTTCGATTCCTAGGTCCTAGATGTTCGTAGCGTGGGGCTGCCATAGGGCCAAACTTGCATGAAGTACCTTCCCAAGTCATTTTGGCTCAGTTTTGGCGGTGTGGATTTTCCATCGCAACATTGTTGTGGCAATGTGGGCATATGCTCAGCTGTGGTATTTGCTTGTCACTCTTCTAGCCTACCTATTTTATACAGATCCGGCCATTGCACAACCAGCAGTTTTATGTCGACCTTCTTGGGCACCTGTTTGGCTCTTACAACGAGTTTGGGGATTAAATCGCATTTTCCTTGTTTGCATGGTGGTCTTTGGGCTACTTCTTGCAACAGATTTGGTCCAAATGCTTTGGCTTCGCATGGGATATGTTCTATTTGTCTTCCTAGTTGACTGTGGAACCTTTGCGGCTTATGGTGGTCATTCCAGTTTCATTTTCATCTACACCTCCTTAGCCATGGTTTTCCCTCCAGGTCCACAACAATCAGGCATTTTGAGATTGATTATGGCTCATCAGTTAGGATCTCCGGGTATCAACAAGCTACGCATTGGTGGCTTGGAATACTTAAAACCAAGTACACTGGAGTATCATCTTCGATTCTCACGGGATCGAGAGAGCTGTAGACCACACGCCTTGATTGAGCCCATTTGGGTGAGGCAGCGTTGGATGATAGATCTTTGTTTGCAAAATTTGTGGTTGATGAGAATTCTGAACTGGTCAGGGCCAGCCTTGCAAATAAGCATTGCGGTGGTGTGCCTTCTGGGCAGTGGTAATGTGTTGTATTTTGCCTTGGCAGCCGCCTGTGGCTTTCACTTGTTGTCAATTCCTCTTTTAGGGATCTTCTTTCCCTTCAGCATCCCCTGTTACATGATGGCTTTGCTGCCTCTCTCTTCTCAGAATGCAAATTGCCTCCTTAGCTACCCTGCCCTAATCGCTGGAGTACTGCTCTTTGGCAGTACGCTCCTCTTAATGGAGGATTGGCCCCTGAATGGACTGGCACTCTATCCCTACAATGCACGACAAATCAGTATTTTGGAATCCCTCTTTGGCCGCTACATGTTGGCACATTCATCTGGAAAGCTTCGAGAATCTGACATTTGTTTGACACAGCAATGTGTTTCTGCATGTCCAGCCCTTTGTTTTCCTGGCCACTTCAAGGCCCTTCAAGGCGTTTTGAAGGCCTCAGCCAACACAGAGCCGTTGATGGATGTTGCCCCACAGCTGGCAGATTGGTTGCGATTCAGCCGACGCTTCGTGGATCACAGGGAGGATGGTCAATCCGGCCGCTGTTTCGATGATGTCGTGACCACGGGCCCATGATCAAGATGGGCAGTGAAGATGGGCTATCAATTTGACCTATTTGATTTCATGCTCTAGGTCCTTTGGTCCAGAACGATAAGCCAGTCAAATTGTACCACACATTGAACCACCCTTTTAGGTGATGAAGAGAGACCGCACTGCAAAAATAAAGGACAGAAAACAACTGACCGAGAGATCCACTGAGATGCCGAGAATAAACCCAGGGTAAACCATGCCGAGATGTGGCCAAGTGTTTGTTGACCGAGGCTTTGGTATGGGCCGAACTCAACTGAAGCGACAGGTGATGCATCTTGGCCTAAATTAGGCGCAGTATGTTTGATATTTCAATGTGTTTGAATACGTTTCAATGGGTCAGGACGGTCAGGACCAGTGTTGGTAACATGATGCAACATGTGTATCTACAGTTATCTACGTGCATAACATTCATAGTTTGTAGAAACTACTACGTATAGGACATGCTTACACATGTGGCAGGTGTGGTAAAGGCTACCAGGAGAAGGTCCATCCGATCATCCGATCGGCTGATGAAGGCACACCATGGACCAACTGTCCAATCGTGTCTATGATCTTGCCTTCAATGCCTGGAGCGTGTCAACGGCAAACCCAATACTTGGACCTGGTGCCCACAGCATGACGCTGGGAGCAGCATGTATTTCTATGTATTTCTTACGTATCATTTTGGGGACTGCTGTTTGTGACATCTTGTGAACATTGTGAAGCAACCAGTTTGCAATGCAGGCTGTGCCTGAGTTGTGAGAAGGATATTTGATATGCCAAGCGTGATGCAAGTTACAGTACTAAGGTGGGACTTGAGAGAGGGTAATCCCAAAACTCCAAAAACAACAGTGCAGAGAAATGTACGTACAGAACGAAGGAAACTATGAAGAAAGCGCTAGGCACTATGCGGTGTGAAAACATTTGGGCACCTGTTTTTTTGTTTATGTACTGTCACTGCTACCTTTTTCGGGCAGACAGGCGCATATATGGTATGATCTATGATAAAATAATCTATGATATTGTATTGATGTGAATGTGATGTATATAATGTTTATTATTCAAGGAAGTTTTTTTTTCTGGCATAAACCTTCATTGACTTTTATCTTGCTTTCTTTTTGTGTTGGGCGGTGATTGGCTGGGGAAGTCGAAACTTGAACCGGCTTCCGTACTGAGGAACGCAGAATTGATGCAGCAAGTAAGGCCACAAACCGTTGAGCTTCTGGGTCAGATGGAGACCAAACTGCAAGAAGTGATGTTTACAGCTTGAATGTCATTTGTCGATTCGTCGATGCTTGTTCGTTCCGGATGTTCACAGGTCAACTCGAGTTTGGGTTTAATCTTGTTGCAGCTGCAAAGTTGAACTTCACAGCAGGAATTTCTCGTCGCCATGAGGAAGATTTGTTGAACATCCTCGAACAGGCCATTGAAGATGGACAGCTGACCCCGGAAGAAGGGAAAGGAGTAGAAGCCTTGCTGGATGCTCGGCGAGAGTGGAGGAAACGATGTGTAGAGGCGACATGAGGCGACCATTGCGATGCGACCATGATCCTGCGTTATTGTAACCAAATTTTGCCCAGGAGGCTCTAGCAGGTTGAATTGAATACCCAAGTACCAGTCTCCACTTGTCTCTAAAAAGGACTTTGAGGCTGCTCGGGTAGCACAAGTATATGTTTTTGATTTTTTGCTTTGTCTTGGTGCTGCCTGTTCAGTGTGTTGCTGGAACCATTCAAAGAAAGCGGCTTTGGATCCCAACTATTTGTTGCTGAACAGCCATCACATTGAACAGGTCAACAAGGTAGGCAACACACGTTTCGGTGCAGAGGGGAAGCAACCACAACTGGCTCATCACATTGGGGATACCCAACATTCTTGCTTGAAAAACCCAAGACCCCTGGAAATGACCCAGGATAAGATGCGAAACTTGGAGAAGGAGTTGGCAACGAACTTCCACCAGCATCGCAGGTCCATTACTTTGAACCAAGCCTCCAGGCCGCTCAGACGCAGGGTAAAGCTGGAGGTGCTTAAAAAAGCCGCTGACGCATCATCATCGTCATCATTTTGATCATCATTTTGATCATCATGGGCATGTGAGTTTAAAGGTTTACACCCCTGAAAACTAACATAATCCTTGAAGAATATTGGTTGGAAGGCTACGTTCCTTTGAAATGGTCCGTTTCGGGGGACATTTTAATTTTTGGGGGTACAATTTGTTGTACTGCGATGCATGTCGCAGTTTGGACCTTGGCCAACGTGGCGTAGAGGCTGCAAATGCCAGTATGCCCTAAAGCTTTTTTGCGGATCTCTGGTGACAAAAACAAAGTTTATCCCTCGAGATCATACTAGAGGCTGCGCTTGCAAGGGCCAGAAAACAACAGTCCCTAGTATTGTGAGAAACATGGTGGCTCACGCTTTGAAATGTGAATCCTACCCGATCTCCCAAGGATGTACGAAGATGTGCGGGTGGCGCAAGTTCTCCACTGGAGCAACTTAGACTTAGACCTGATGACTGTTGCTGCGTGTTGTGTGTGTGTGTTTATGGACGGCACGGAAGCAGCTGTCAACATAGGCTGACCTGAAGGAATTTGTCAACCCTTGAAAGGGTTGTAGGATAGAAGTCAGGCATGCATGGCATGCAGTCCTTGTTTCAGTTGAATGCAACATAATGCAATGCTTGCTGGTTGTGTCTAAGCAAGGTCAGAAATCGAGACAAGTCGCAACGGCTGGCACAGGATTAGTGATCAGTGTTCATCGAGCAGCAATTTTCACTTTTTGGACAACTCAGGTATCAGTCGGATCGTGGGTGAAATTGTGGAAGTCGCCGAAGGGGTGGTCAAGTTCTCACAGGACAAGGATGCTTTGTGCCTCGTTTATGCTTTGGTGAGTTCATTTGATGCTTGGATCTTCGGACATATTATGTTTCTTCAGTGCAGGAACGTTTGAGGGGAGATAGAACAATTCTGATGAAGCATCAAGAAGGTGCTGTTGACGCATGCCTCCTTATGTTTCACAAGTTTGGATCTTTCATCAAAGCAGGTTTTCAAGATTCGGATAGCCTTTCCCTCCAGATTGCCCAAGCTGCCGTGAGGAATGGATCATAGTTCAGATAAGGGACCCCTCGTGTCGCTGAGTTCGGCCTGTCCTCGTAGTTTTGTCCTGACCTTGCTGTAAATTTCACAGTTGAATGTTTCTTGTTCTATGCCAAGATGCCTGGGCTTCGACTCTTCTTGAGTACCAGTTGACTTGGTTTTTGTGTTCATGACCTATTGAAGTCATAAATGGCTTCTCATGCCAATGAATGTCAATGGTAGAAGTGAAGGTAGCTTGCAGCTTTTCAATATCTTTCAATTCCTTCTCTGCATGGATCAAGGCCTCCTTCGCCTGAAACTGGAGGAATGATGACAATGTTTGAGGGGCTAGCGGACAAGGACCATGTACTGTATGCCTGGCGTGGGATTTCCTCGTACTTCATTTGCTTCCTGGCAAGAAATCGAAAGAATGTGTTGTTTTCGAGGCCAGTTGGATTGGTTGCCATTATATAATTGTACGTATGTGTACCTTAGGGCGTGCTGCCCCAGATAGATAAAGCTTTGCATTCCCGAGTGAACCCATATTTGTAAGAATTATATAGTCCTGATGGATGATAGGATGACCCCCCCTAGCGTAGTTTTGGTATATGAAATTTTCAGCTAAGGCCCGCCAAAAGGCCTTATGGATCTTCATGGCATGAGTCAAGTCGGTATTTGCAGGTGATTGGGTGTCATCAGCCCGGCAAAAGGATCATTTGCAATCCATATTTGACATTTCTATATCCAGAAACATTCCAGAAACCCATATTTCATATTGTACCATCTTGAGACACACGGAGCATAGCATGCATTCCGCAGCCATCCCTGAAAAGCCTTAGATCTTCCAAAATCTTCCAAATACAACGTTTGTGAGTTTCTCCATGGCCAGAATCATCCACTCCCGAATTGCACTGGTTGCAGTTGTGTTTGGTATGTGGAGTGACGCTTTCCGTATGGAGGAATTGAAGGGAGAGGCCCAAGAGGCTGGAGAGGGAGAGGCCAAGACCAGGGTTGTGGAGGATTTTTTGGAGAAAACCGATGTTGAGTCGGATATTGTGGGAATCAATTATGTCAATTGTTCAAGTCAAACCGAGATTATGAGGCCTATAGATGCAACATATGATGACACAGTGGTGGGCTTCGATGAGCAGAGTGGTGACCATCATCATGGCCTTGAATGCTTCCGTTGGCAAGGACTCCGCAAATGGTACTGGAACTTGGATGACAAGCTTAAGTGCGAGAAAGGAGTTGCCTTTGTCAAAAATCAAAACCTGATCGTTCCATGCGTGTACACGGCCATGGGCAAAAACTCGTGGTCCAGGAAGGATACCTGGGAATATGGCTGCATGACAGGCAATTATAATCAAAGGTGTTTTGAATCTTCACTGCGACCCTTGGCCAGAGCATATGCAGCAAAAGGCTATCACTCAATGCGTGAAGGAATTGTGCTACGTGGCCAAGAAGGGTTTGTGGAAAAGAGACACCAAGACGGCAGTGGCCAAGAGCTCCCCATGGCCTGAAGTATGGACAAAAGGCAGGTTCAATGGTCGTTTTTCTGCCAGCAAAGGCTGGATGCGCGTTGTTGAGCAGCGCTGCACCCACAGGGAGCCCCGGGAGATCTACGGTTTATTCGAGAGACTTCCACTCGACAAGTTGAAGGAGCAGGTGGCGGTGGATGCTGCAAGTGGCAACTACAACTTCAACAAGGTGTTGTGCGGATGCGATTCTCATGACGTTTGTAAAGATGAGAAAACTGAGTGAGATTGGAACGAATACGCGCGAATTGAAAAAAAATCCCGAGGCTTCCTTTGGAGTTTAGAGGTGTCACCAAGCTACCCCAGGGTCAAGTAGATGGTGCAATTCCATGTGGTGGTTCATTAAAGATCATTAAGGCCCCTTGCTAGTATACCCTTCGGGAGTTACACCTGGTTGCGCCATCTACTATCATGCACTCCCACTGAGATGTGAAAGTTTTCACCAACAACCCGCAGAGAACCCACCTGCAAAGCTAGATGAAGTGTAAGGAGATATAAGGAGCAAGGCTGCTAATCAGATTCCCAAACTCAGTGGCAGCAGTACGTATTTTGACTGAGGGTTGTTAGTTATCATTCTTTTCACTCACACATGGCTGATACCCGGCCATGCTTCCTGAATCTCAGGTTTCACCATTGGATTCTTCGGCTTTGGTGAATTCATTAGCCCTCGATCTGCGGGAATTGCTGCAACAGCACCACTATTGCTGTCCATGTATTCAGGTTCTGCTTTGGTCAATGATTTGAGCCTTGCCAACCTTGTTTGGTATTTATCCATAGAAGCCATAGTAGGGATATGTATGGAATTTTCAGGTTGTGAGATGCCAGTGCAAAGAGAGTGATGAAGGATCACAAAGAATGATTGCCTGATGGTGTGCTATCTCATTTTGGCCTTTGCAACCAGCTGACTAGCTTTCATCTGTTTTATTACTGCTAAATGCAAGCAAGCGCATGCGAATGCATGAAAATGTACCCTTCCGTTATAAGTTGTAGTTATATTTTTATTATATATATATATACAGCTATTTTCAATGTGGTCCCTCAATGATCTTCTCCTTAGATATGGAGAAGTTATCCAAAGAAGCAGCTCTGATTGTCTCGGATTACCGAGGAATCGAATCCAAGGTCTGATGCTGGGCAATGTTTCTACACTACACAACTTGGAAGATTTTGGCTGATTGACCTTTTCACAACTTAAGCGCAGTGCCAGTAAACATATGATAAGATATACATATAATTATATATATATATTACTGCAGGACAGTTGAGGTTGGCATATTGGAGGACTACCACCTGAAGTACGCTCAACATACTCAACTTGGATCATTTACGTATGTTTACCATTTGTTTTGAATTGGTTTCCTTGACTTCAAAAATGATTTGGGATGGATTCCTCAAGGTTTGTCCCATCCGCTAGGATTCTGTGTCACGCCTCTTCCATTGCGGGGTGTGTTGATCACTGCCATGACGCAACATCTTTTGCTTTTCGCATCATATGTCATTCGCCCATCATTCCAAGACACAAACCCCTCAAATTGCATGAAATCCACTGACAAGTTTCAAGGTTTTGGTGCGATTGCTGGGTGGTTTCGTAGATAGCTGCGATTGGTCAGAGTTGGTCTTGCACTCCTTGATGCTGGGCATATAATTTCATGGTTAGGGTTAGATGGCCGAGATGTCTGAAGATTTACTTGCAAGTATGTTTAGTCGAGGTTAGCGAGGTTGAGGTGTTGCCGATTGGAGGGTTTTTCTCCAGCTGCTTCACCTCTTCCATACTGCTGATGAAGACAATCCTTGACCTGCGGGATGGTTGAGACACTGTCATCAGTGTTTTTTGTTTTTGTTTAATGGATGTTCAAATTTATTAATATTCTATACTAGCGTGTTTATATTATACAGTATACATATATGTTACATGTTCATACATCAAAGCTTGAATTTATATATACATTAATTTATATATATATACACACACATATTTGTGTATGTAACATACATTTGTGTAGATTGTTAGTTTTGCATTTTATATATTTAACTAACACTATGAAATATAGATCACATAATCGTCACTGTTTGCGGGATTTTGTCCATCCATCAACTGTATGTATCAACTGGCCTAAGGACCACTTTTCTGTGGACCTTTGGTGGCTTATTTGTCTACTTCCATTCCCGTATCTACTCCACCGTTGGCATCCTCGCCGCTGCCTTTGGTGCTTCTACCCTGCTGGGGGTGTCCTGCAACGATCCCAACCGGATCGGAAAGCGTGACACCTTTGATGGTTTGATGATGAGACTCGACCTTGTTTTTCATGGAAAATTTGCAGAAAAGGATTTGGATACAGATTTTGTTGGTTTCTTTGGAGAATGGAATCAGATGGTACCAGATTTGTTTTCGTGTTTTTCACCAAACAGGGCAAGGCTTCGCAATTGATGTAGTTGCTATTGATGTGATTGATTTCATAAGAGATTCATATGCCCCCAAGTCTCAGCGGGCTTTGGGCCAGTGATTTGACATCCCAACGGGGTACAAGTTGCGCTTTGGTACTGCATGGAAATACCGATAGTAGGATATCCATGGAGCAGCAACCAACCGATTGTCACAAAGTAGCAATGATTCCCGAAGCCTTCGCACTGATCAATTTTTGAGATGTTTTCCCAGATGGCGAGAGCTTTTAGGGTTCTTACTTCCAAGAATGGGGGGCCGTGGTGGCGACCTTTTTGGCTGTCGTGCCATTGCTGGGTGCCATGCCATGGTGGGATGCTATTGCTGGGGCGTGGTGCCATGGTGAGGTGCCATTGCTGAATTCGATTGCTGGGTGCCATTGCTGGGTGCCACGGTGGGATACTATAGTTGCAAAACACAAATTGGTTTATGCTATCCGGGGTCTATGCTGAAATAAATCCACGCCTTGTGTTGCACAGAAGTCTATATAAAGATTTGATTGTATCGTTCCCCAGGTGTCGGTCATGAAAACAGGGACGGTGCGTCAAGGATCCGATAACGTGGCTCCTACATAAACGGCACCATTGTGGCACCATGGCAACCCAGGAATTGTGTGGCGTTCATGGTCACTATGATGATGGACTCTCTCTTCCACTCAGAACGTGGCATAGTGGCATGTATACTGAGATGTGTTCAGTTAAAAACTTCTGTGATGCCACAAAGACAGGCTAATTTACCTTGTTTTTCACTGTATACGGAACAGTATGGAACCACTTTAGCACTACTTATACTGTCCAATTCGATTTGTATTTTTGTTTACTGTACTTGTGGATATTCATCCCACCACCGTTTCACCATTTTTGGTGCATCGAAGCACCCAAGTCCGCCAAGGAGCATCAGACTTGGCTCACAAGACGTTGGATCAATGTTGGGAGCAGATCCTTGGTTTTTGTGATTAAGTTTTCTGTTTGCCAAGGGAAGATCATAAGATGTTGTTGTTGGGCCTTAGGAAAGGTTCACATTTGTTGAACATCAATTGGCTATATATGTCCCCAGTTGGCAGAGTAGTACTGCAGGTTGTTGCCTCTAAAGTTCCATCACAGCGTTTCCGTGGTAGTTGCCTAGGATATTTCAGTCCTACAAAGCCATCCTGGACACCAAAACCACACAGGCACACTTGGACATGGTGATGTGGGTGACGGGTGTTTGGGGCACAGCCTGATGAAGCTTATTTTGGGATATTTTGGGCAACATTGAATTTCTCATGTGGCTTCTTGTGACAAACATGTCTCCAGACTACAAAAAATCGAGGAATTTGCTTCGAAGCACCTGGGACTTTTGAGGTTTGGCATTTTAAGGCACACTTATTGGTTTTGGTCCTCCAAATAATTGCCGACTCATGTCCTGAAATATCATACACTTCTTCTAGGCATCAAACCTCAGCTGTCCTGCCATCCCCCCTCACAGATCCCTGGACACAGACCGACAGACCGGCTCCCATATCCAGGTGATTTTCCATCGCTCCAATGCACGGAAGTTGTTACTGCAGGCAAGAGCCATGAATCAAGATCCTTGGCAATCAAAACGAAAGACACCTTTGACACACTGGCTTGTTCTCAACAGAAACTTACTTAAACGTGTTAAAACCACACTCGGATATTACTGCACAGATTTGGATGAGACATTGACATGCAATCATAGTCTTTCAAAAAAAAACTGCATGTTGATTGGTTTGATGCACAAACTAGGTGTTTCGGTTAGAAGTTGCCCAACAACTTGATCCATTGTGAATTTGGCGTGCCGTATCTCAGATATCTCAGGAAGCCTCCTTAGAACCGCGTTTTTGGCGCATCCCATGGCAACATGACCTCTTTGCCAGCGTGCCTGAGATACTCATTGGGTGCGGCCTGTGATACCAATGGTTCAGGATGTTGAACCTCCCTGATGTTTGACAATTCAATCTCAACTAGCATATGTGGATGCATTAATATGTACAAAATCACGCTGATATGTTCAGTGTATGAAAGTTTATGAATAGAGGGATCCAGAGTCCAGAGAGACTTATCTACCCACGTAGTTTTAGGGAGCGAGAATGTCGTGTTTACAATGGACATAATCAATGGGTATCAATCAATGGGTATCAATGGGTTATTTCATTTAATTTCCTCTTACCTACGACAAAGGACACAGTCCAAGCAGTTAGCACCCTGCGCCATCCTTGACCAAAAATCTTCACCGAAGGTTGGTTGGTTGATGTTTTTGGGGAGGGTAGTTCTCGAACTGATGCCGTCGCTGTCCTGACTCCCTTTGCCTTGCTTGACCCCTCAGGTATGCAATACAACTGAGAACATTGTGACACTTGGACAGACACAATTTTCATGAATCTTCACAGGGCATGTTCTGGCAGTGAAACACCTTATAAAGCCTTTGAATCCATTTGAATCCTACAGATTCATTTGCAGACAGCATTTCCACGGATTTACATAGATTCATATGGATTTACATAGATTCATATGGATTTACATAGATTCATATGGATTTTAAAAAAATATATAGATTCATATGGATTTATAATATGGATTTATTCATTTATTCATGTTATTTGAATCCTTCCATGATCCAGCATGTTCGGATGCTTCGCCTTTCAGGATCGCCTTAGCCACCTTGGAGTCGGCCATCGCAGAGCACGGACGCAGTGGCAATCGAAAGTTCAAAACCTTCGTACAGTTATCCGATGCTCGAAAGATATGAATGTCACATGAGATGTCACTGGGTTCGTGTTTTGTTGCTATTGTATATATGTTGTGTCATGTACGTTCATGTGTTTTTTGCATGTTTTTGTTGGATTGGAAGGGGATACTGGGTGTACAAGTAGGGCCAGTTGTGAGGCATGGTTTTCTCAATTTGCGAAATATGAGTTGTCGAAAGGGTAGTTGATGGGTTGAGGGTGCGGGCATGTTGCCCTGCAAAGTCCAACCTTGACGACTTGACCAGTGTGTAGCTGGCCCAGGAAAAAGCTACCAGCACAGATAACTACGGCATCTAGGCACAAAGTGGTAGCTTTGGTGGACGCAAACCTGCTAGCAACAAAGCAGAAAGGTCGGATTGAATGCTGGTCTTCTCAAAAGCGCTACATAGTGGAATTGTTGCAATTCTCACTGAACGAATGCATCACTTCAGCCATCGTCTGTGTTTATCCAAACACATGCACTGGTTCAGAAGTTGATGCGCTAGTGTCGGCTCATGTTCATGTCTTCATGTCAGCAAGCCAGCAGTGCATTGATGGTTGTGATTCCGTTGGCCTTGGCAAACAGTCTGCAAGTCAGCGCGCGCTTGTGAGGAATGTTCGGAGATGAGACATCTGTCATTCTACTCATTAAGTTTGTCTGTGTCCGGAAGTTGCTGAAGGTCTTCATACATGAGACAGTGCAAAAGTCACTCGCACTGCAAAAGACAAAAGCCTCCAGCAGAGGAGACCAGTACATGCCAATGATGTTAGTTTATACAGTGTCACAAAAACGTTTTTTGCAAACACTTGTAGTTGAGGATATTTGTATCATGCATGAATTATGTATACCGACCGTCCTCAATGTAGTCAAGTTCACAGACTGGATGCCACTTGGATCGTAGGTTTGAGGGCTTCACCGACGAAGACTCAACGCAACAGTTCTCTTCAGAGCAGCAAGCAGTTGAGGAGGACCTTGTGCTGTACAAGTCTTGAGCTTCACTCAGAGTAGTATGTATATTGCATACAGGCATAACGTATATTTCATACGTACAGGCATATACTCTCGGTGTAGAACATATAGATTTATCACCCACAAGCATCCACAAGCTGGTTGCCCAGGTCACTTATACGAAAAAGGTCAGGTAATATTACTATCTAAGCGATTTACGCCACTTCGTTTTCTGGATTTCTTCTTTGCCGGCCAGGAATTCATCCGGAGGACAGTTCCATATTTCTTCGGCCTGGAAGACGATCAGGCCGAAACCAGTATGTCGCACGACGAAATGGCACACCTCTCCGTGGTCTTCGCGGGATTTACTCGGACAACGGCACTTCTAAGATGCCAAAGCTGAAGACATGGGGGGCAAAACAGGGTGTTTTTGTGATGTCATTGTTTCCTATCATATCCTATCATATTCAGTTGGTAAGTAGAGTAGTCGATGTCGAACCAAAGTGAGATTGCAAGTGGAGGATGAAGATGGAGAATTGGCTTGCTTCTCAAACCTGGGTTCCTATCCAAAGAAATCATGTACTGTGAGGTGCATTTGATGGTTAAGGGTGGTGGACATCTGAATTCTTCACCATGCCGAAAGTCCCAGAAACACAGATTATATAGATTAGATTGCTCAAAATATTTCATTCTAGAGGGTATCTCTCATATCATAGACTCATTGGATTTTGTTCCACTTTCACACACCACTGCTTGATTTGTTCAGGTAGTATTTCAGTATCTCATTATTGCCATAAGTGGCGTCATTCGCAAAATCTAATGGGAATCCACAGATCTTTCGTCCAACCAAGGAAGTGTTCAGCATACGATCCTGTCGAGCCATTGGCAATCATAGCTCAAGGCCTGGATTCTTGGTAGCAAATTCTCGGTTCACTGTATTTGTAGAATGTACATGGATGTACATCCTTAGATCATTTGTTAGTAAATCCATGTAAATCTTAGTATTGAGCATTGACATGCAAATGTTGGAACTTGGGACTTGCTTTTTGGTGGGACTTCTATGTAAGTATATAGTATATATATATATATGAAAGTTGCATGTTGATCCATGACTTTTGCGCTTGTCAATGTTTACTTATTCAGCTCGGAATGAGGTGCTAGTGCAGCAGGTGAAACCTGCAACACTGAGCTGGAGTCTCCCCTAGGATGAATTGCGCATCGAAAAAAAGCTCGAACCGAAGCAGTGTGATAGACTGAAGGCGATTGCATAATATAACTGATATAAATTCACTGTTGCATCATGTGGGTAATGCCAAATGGTTGGTTTCAAATGCATAGTGAGTGCGACGCGTTTGATGACACACACAGCAGTACAGGCATTACATACGTGCAGTGTTATCATATACTCGTACGTACTATTGTGTCAAAAATCTTCCCCAAAACAGTGGAAGCCTTTGAACCCTTGATTGACATCCAGCAGATGATGACCGCTTTGCTTCGGCCCAGGTGAAGCCCAGGTTAAAGTCGGAGGCCGCCGAGGTTGGGATGCGAAGCAAGATGGTTGCTTGTTGATTTTCTCCTTCATATCTCAAGACACAAATGCCTAGATCCACATGCATATCAAGTATATCAATTGCAATTGCTTGTTAGGAAAAAGTAGTGTACTGTATATATATATATACACATATATGTTACATACATATATAAGCTGAGGACAATAAAGTGGTAAATATGTAAGCTGCAAGTCATGGAAATTGAGAGATGATAATGTTGTCGGCGTCCTGCTCTGTTTGACATGTCACATCCTGTAGTGAAAGAAGTTGTAAGATGGGTTCAAGAGCAAAATTGTGGATAATATTCAATTACATGATGTGTTGCATAGTTCATCTACATTTGCCATTTCCTTGAAGATATGCCACAGGATGGAGCAGATCAAGGAGTTGAGGTGCAGCGGCTCTTTGCTGACAGGTGTTACATGTAAACAAAGCTAAGCGTGCTGTATACTGTATACAGAATCCTCATGAATCCTCATGTATCCTTAATGTTTAGCTGACTGGTTCTGTTTGAAACATATTGGACCATACTGGACCATGCTTTGCAGGATGATTGCTCCAGTTGCCAAGACAGTTCGGAGCCCTGCCTGACTCTGAAGTGCTCTTATTCTAGATTCGAAGGATGAGTGAAAGATCGCAAGCGGGACATTAGGATAAGTTGTTTGCTTTCAACGTTTAAGTTAATATTCAACAGAAATTGACCAAGAGATGCTGATACAAGCGCTTGGTGCAAGCTGTTGCCTGCCATGAACTTGCTACATAGATTATATAGATGATTTCAGGGATGCCCAGGAATGCCCAGGTGTATTGCCTTTGCCAGAGACGTGTCATCAAGCTGAGGTGACACGGATCCTTTAGTGAAGGTGCGAACTGGTTGAATTGTGTCGGAGGACGTTGTCCTTGGATGACGCAAACCGAAAGTGACCGGTCCAATTCATTCATCAGCAATTGGCCAACCCTTTTGCCCATGACGAAGACATGAAGCACCAAAGTTCTCAGAAGTAGCCGATGCGATGATGACAATGTTTGTTTCGTTGTGTTTCATTCTTGCACAGTAGTATAGTGCATCACTTGTGTTGTATGTCGTGGCACTTTATTCAAGAAGCACCACTGGCCCATTTGCACAACACTTTGAGAAAGCTTGGCCTCACAAGCACACAGCTAGTCTGCACATGAGGGATTTTGGATTGCTACCGGTGACAATGTCATACTGTCATTTCGTGGCCACCCTACAAAAGTGTTTCGTTTAATTGGATGGTGAGCTTCTTCTAGGAGTCTAGCCATGCATTCGAATTGTGAAGATAGTGGATACTTGCTACTTGCTACAGTGACATCTTACTGTGAAGATAGTTGAATTGCAGAGAGAGTATTCTAGCATCTTACAAATATCTTACATAGGTATTTTTTGAAGATAGTGGATGACTTGTTTGTGCCATTTGCTCCAGACTTCCCTGCCAATGGCGGTGCTGGATGCAGATGATGGTGTCCTCAGCCCATTCATGGCCGTCGTCGCGGTAACTTGGATTATTTGGACTCATTTGATATCGTTTTCTCATGTTGGTATTGGTGTATTGTTTTTGTTCCTTGAAACAGCACCTTTGATTTATGTGGATCTTTTTGTTCCTGTGAATGTAGGATCTAATGCCAGGCTACATTTTTTCCCCAAACAGTTGACTTTTGGGGTTCTCAATGCTGCCTTCATGTGTCCGCCTCTTGGTTTGGATGCTGTGTCTGCCTTTCTGGGCTTGTCTTCCGTCTTGTCTTTCATATTGTCTTGCACTGGCAAAGCAGAAGCTTTAAACAAGAGTTTAAATTTCATGTACGATTTCTTTCAACTGTTTGGGGTGGTGTAATCTTGAAAATATTGAAAAATCTCAAGAGTTGTTTTTCAATCTCAAAATGGTTGAAAGGTCCTGAAGGGCATTGTTGGACTATGCGCTTTAGCCTTGCCAGCGGCGCTGGCAAAGACCAACCTTGTCTTGGGGCTTTGCTTGCTGGTTTCTGGGCCCATTCGGGTGGTATAATCATGGAATACAGTGGAAATACCAGAAAACCCGAGAAAAAAAAAGTTGAGGATTTTCCAGGTCTGTGACTTGCTCAAGCATACCTTTTCTACCAAATCCTAGCACATGAAGCCATCTCAGGTTATAGTTGCATTTGCAGAAGGTCTTGGTACATATCGCCTGGCAGAGTGCAGCATGAAGCTGGAACAATCAGGGAAGCAGGTGGCAAAAAAGTGTTGTGGTTTCGGATGGAGCTAGCTTGGATCGGGTTAAGTGCAGTAGTTGTTTTGTTGCTTAGTCCGTCCGTCCTTCGCTCTGTGGGTGCCTTGGTCTTTGGCAATGGATCAATAAAGAGGTCATTGCCTCAACTGAGCAGTAGCCCAGCGTGGTTGGGACCGAGGTTTTACCATGACTCCTTGCATTTGACATAGCTGACTCTTAACGAGTACTGCAATGCCATTTTGTGTTTTTAAACATTTAATCATTTGCAAGCATTGGTAAATACATTGCTTGGTTGCTTAAAGAGGTCAGGGACTGACAGCTGATATCATCCGCAGGTGAAATCAGCTCAAGGCTTTGGGCCTTTGGGCCAAGTGAGTTTGGAGGTCTTTGGTGTCAGCATCTTGACGGGACTAGAGGTACTAGAGATCTTGGGCTAGGGAATGGCAGCGGATGGCTACTGGAATGTGTTTTTTTCTGATCTAGATGTCCGATCCAAGGCATGGCTTAACTGGTTGGAAAGTTTCAAATTCTACTTAGGAATGTGCTTTTAAGGAATGGGGAATGGGAATTTTTACATGCACAAGATTAGTGAAATGAAGATATTTTGAGGCCCCATGACACGACTAATGACATGTCATGACTATACAGCAAGATATGACAAGGCAACATGGAGCTTGGAACAGCTTCTTGACCAAGGTGGCTATCGTCTTTGCGCCATCAACGTCATCTTTGCTCAGATTGGGCTGGCTTTTGCCTACACACGCACCGTCGCCAACACATTACATCAGATTTGGGGCCTTCCCATGAATTGGCTCTTCCTAGGATTAGGCATTCTCCTATGCCTACAGAGCCTCGGACCTGAATCTTTGTCAACCCGAAGCGAGATTTTGTGTGAATGTTGATGGATATGATGGATAACATTTTGCGTTTGCGAGATGCAGTGATTCCGCATAGGTCATATCATGGCATTGGGATGCATTGGGTATTTGCAGCATGTTTCAGCAATGGTCTCCGAATGTTGGAAACTGCAAGGTTGAGCAACACCAGACTGCATGTCACCATTGTTACTTTTGAGCTCTTTTTGTCAGGAGCACGATTGATAAGATGAAAGGCGTGGCATGGCTTTCCATTGTGGGATTACTGGCGTTCCTGTGTATTGTTCTGTGCCTTCTGCGGTTTGGCATTGAAGAGATTCAAGCAGGTGCGATTTCATTGATTTGTCGGCGGTTCCGCTTCAGTCGTTTCACTTGGCTAGTATTTTCAGCCTACTTCGAAGAAGCATAATACATACATATATGTTACATATACATACCATATTTGATATTCACATATTGGAGATGCATGCCGTATTTTTATATGTTCAAGATGTTCATTGCAAAATTCCTGGCAACCTTTACTGCAAAAGCCTGGTGGAAACATGCAGCTGCATCTTTCAGGATGTCAAGCCTGGATGTCAAGTTTCAACTGCACAGTTGAACGCAGTTGACGCAGTTTAAGTCACCCTGTAGGAGATGCTGTATTCCAAGATGTGTGGTTTCCAGTTCAGTTCTCTGGTGCCCTGATCATCAAGATAGCGCTGGAATTGTGGGGGTTCAGGATGCTCTAGGCTGGAGATAGGTGACATCCGGGATGAAAACAGTGGCGACTAAACTCACATTCCATGAAAGCATTTGGAGACTTCATAGTATCTCACTTTCCTAGGAAGGAAAGTACGACAGTTTGAGATCCAGGCTGATAGGTAGGTACCTCAGTACCGCCCGCCAGGTACCGGTGCTTGCCTGGGTCCAGCAATATCTGCATTTGAAGGACTGAGGGGAAAAAAGAAACGTCCATCTATTTTCTTGATCAGAAAACTGGCACTACCAACACACGCCCGGATTGGATCATCCCCGAAACTTTTAGGCAGAATCATTATGTGCTGTATACACTGGTGTGTTTTGCGGTGCTTGCATTGTTACGCTGTTTTCATTCTGATACGCATGGTGACTTGGAAATCTTGTTGTTGGATGTTTTGGACGTTGATGGTCGTTTGCTTCATGGCCACCAGGAGTTGTGGTCTCACAGCATGTCTTTGCGCAAATGAAGTTACAAGATCCCAAACCTTTTGGCACTGTCCCTTGGCTTGAAACGCTTCACAAGTTTATTCAAACAGCTTGCAACATCTCTCAGACTAAGACAGTAGTGTTCCTGTACCATCTGAGAAGTTCAAAAGGTATCGTTAGATGTCGCATGATATCTCTTTAAGGATTAATGTTCATTCACGCGACTCATCCTGTAGAGGTTGTGAATTCCAACCTGAGATGCTCAGGTCATCATCATTAGCCATGTCATTTCACTGCTGCTGTTTGCCTTTATTGGAATTTTTGGCCTTGGAACCTATGGTCAACAAGTGGAGGTCGCTGGTGTAGTTGATTTGGAACGTTTGGGGGTGATGAAGCCTGCGAATGATTGCGACTGATGGCGCTGCTACATTGCGATATGTTTTTCCTGCCAAGCAGGCTTCTCAAGTATTAAACCAGAGATTACTCATGAGGTATAAATACACAAGTTCAGCGCCCAGCATTGTTGGCTTGCTTTCACACCCTTGGCAGCATCCCGGGTGGCTCCAAGCCGCAGGTGATGATCTTTGACAATTTGCCCCATAAAGCGCTGGAGGTGAAGCTTTGCAAGTGACCTCCAATTCGTTTGAAGTTTGGAACTATGTTTGAGACTTGCTAGTGTTTTTTGGACTTTTTGTTTCATGAGCGTGTCAAACAGCAAGAACTAGCCGAAGATAGGGAGTTGTCGCTCCGACTTGCAACTGTGTGGACGATTCTGGGTTTGCTCTTTGTAGGCAAGTCCAGTTCCACAGAGTTCTATTGTTATCTATGCATATCAGCTTGATATCAAAATCATCTATGCAGGCTCGCTATAATATACCTGATTATCCTGAATTTATTTATCGCATTGGTCTACCCCATACTCCACAAGGAACTTGATGACCGTGGAAAGGGAAGGGGAGAGGGAGAGAGAGAGACTATTGATGGGATGTATTAGGGTAGTGTGGAAACCTACAACAAAGTGTCAGATCCAGGTCTTTAGCATATTCATATACAATCAATCAACTTCAAAAGCAAGGCAATGTACATGTACACTTACTGCACTTACTTTCTGCAATTGCTAGGGATACGAAGTTCGGGAATTTTATTTAGCTCCCAGGTTTCATCAAAACGTCATCAGCTGTTTCAACTTCCTGGACAGGGACAACGATGCGTAAGAACAGAATCTAGTTTAATATACTTCTGTATCGTGGAGTGTTTACGGTTGCTGAGTGAAAATACAGCAACTTTTTACAATATGAAGTCAAGACAAGTGTTTTGTTGCTGCGATTATTTCACCTGACATCACGACAAGACTCGGAGCTACCTACCAGGTATACTATTGTTATTGTTGTGGCTATTACCTTTCAACTGCAGATGTTCCCTGTATTCAGACACTTGGACCATTTAGTGTGAGGTTGCCAAGCTGAAGAATGAGCTCAATAAGCATAGGTCTTGATATCAACATCGTTGCTTTGTTGGTTTTTCATCTTTACCTGATGTACCAGATCGTCCATGATCAAGTCTCAGATTTGGACATTCTTTCGCTTCATCAAGGTTCCAAAACACTTGATCGAAGTATATCGAAGCTACTCGTTTTGAACAGCGTGTTGTTCAATCGAGGCATTTCTGATGCCCTGGTGCGATCCATGGTCAATGGGGGCGATCCCTTGTCGGATTCTCCAGGATTGGCAGAGGAGATTGCTACTTGGTGACAAATCTTTGATTGCTTGCTGCAACTCTCCTGACAAAATCTTGATAACCAACCTTTTAACTTTTAACTCAAACCTTATTTCCAGGGTTGAAGAACGCAACATCTTCATCCAAGATTGAATCCAGGTTCTGAATCTCCTGAACAGTTTTGTGCCTGCAGACTGATAGGAAGTGTATGAAATTACATGTGGGGTTTGATGGAACTTGTATGAAAAGCATATTTCCGAGTTTGAATAGCGTGACTAGGTGATATATTACAAGGATCGTCACTTATACAGTTGTTCTGCAGCTACTGTCAGCCATTTTTTCAAATTGCCATGAGGTGAACAGAGATGGGGAAGATCGAAATGAGGAGCTGCTTGGCAGCAGAGATTGCAAGAATGAAAGGGCCTAGAGTCGAGTGGCAATCTATCATTGGGATGGTCTGAACTCAATCACACATCATCTCTGTTGGAATTTTACGTTTGGACATGTATCAGAAATCCAAATCCACTCATCCATGCTGGACTTTGCCTTCATTATTTTTGGACAATAGATCTCGGACCCCACTTTAGGATATTATTCATGTACAGATATGTACAGACACCCACATATATTTAGTCTATATATACAAATTTGACTACATACATGATTTGCTCATTGCAGCCAGCTGATTCCTTCGTATGTTTGGTACTAATTGTGCAGCCTGATCTTCTAAGGTTATCTCCACTGAAGAGCCCACGTTCTGAAACATCCTCGGGCCAGAACTCTTATCCTTTAGTGCTGCTCACACGTTGGTTTTTGGTGATCCTCACCGTGATGATGGGTTTCTGACCTCAGATTTTGGGGCTGAAACATCGAGATTTTGCAACTCAGCAAGACATTTTGACACCGGCACTTACCCAATAATTGGACTCAGGTGCTGTGGTTACATCAATGTCTGCCTTAAAACTGGTTGGCGGGATTTTCTTTGCATATTGCTCCATGATTTTGCCTGGTGCTGCTCACTTACGCTTGAACTCGGGCGAGTTGGGCTTTCTCGATCCTTGCTGGGGACTGTGTAGCTGACATTTTTTTGTCAAATGGCTGTCAGGTGTCCCCCTAATGACATCAAAAACCCACTTTTACACAGCTAGTTCCCGTCATTTCCCGTCACTTCTAGCCAAAGTAAAGTCGCTTGTCCTTTGGCTTTTGTAATTTTCCATGCAAGTGTGAACGGCGACCTGACATTATGAGAGGCGCGAAATCTTGAACTATGCTTCACCTTGCCTGACACCTGTGCGCCCTTGTGACACCGAGGAATTCAGTTCTGATATTTTCCTGATTGGTTTAGGGCTAGTGGCAGTCATTCTGACTTTGATTAGCTGACAAAGCTTTCAAGGGTTGAGCATGCTTTGAGACCTTAGGATTGAAAACGTATCATCATACTACATAGCCAACACAGTTTACAGTCCGGGTGCGTGGCGCTCAACCCTTAGTTTGGATAGGATCGTCCGTTGGCTTAATGATCCAAGGACCACCTGCCTCTTTTTGTACAGCACTGGAACCTTCCCGCCACATCCAAAAGATGAGTTTGAAATAATTTCTGCCACTGCGACATCTTGAGGTAGCCCAAGGGTCCATAGAATTATTAGAATTCCGTCAGTACTATTATAATATATATATATATAGTGGGAACTAAAAGGGGGCACTAGGTAGAAGTACATTCTGAGAATATGGACCTTCAAATCCCATAAGCAGAAGACAACAGAAGTACGTTCGTGTTTAGCGTGGTGGGAGGCACGTTCCCCTTCCGATGTATAGACTTCATTCTGAAGACATGTTCCATGAGGCCTGAAGGGCTTTGGAACATCTTGGAACTTGCAGGGGGCGGTTTCTTAGTGGGGGAGTCCCTTGGCAAAGTTGCTTCCATTCATTCACTAATAGGTCTTGGAGTTGACATGATCTTGCAAAAAGTTGATTGGATGAAAAACCATCAAAGTACAAACATAAACCGAGAAGCCTTTGAATACCACTAGCAATCGGCAAATATCCACTTTGGAGGCAACTGACTACCCTCGTGAACAAAAGGTGATCCGCTTGCAAAATGCATATGGATCACCACAGCACGTCACAAGATTAGAGTTTGTGGCAGTTTCCCGGGCACTTGACTCATCTTGACTCACTCAATTTTACAAACACACATGCATCACTCGCATGGTGCAGAACATTGCAGAACCACTGTCTACAAAATGTTGTTTTGTTTTTTCTCAGGCCATGTTTTTTGTGAGTCTTTGATGGCAGTAGTATTCTGTGCAGTCGGGATCTTGCGGGCGTCTTGTCCGGGACCAAGTGGTCAAAAAGGATGGCATTTCCTGAGGGATGTTGTCCATGGAAAAGCCTTTAGCCAATGTCAGGCAACCTGACGTTGTTTCTTTTGTACCTCATCTCAGGGGCGAAAGATGACTATCAAAAAGTTGGGTTTCGGAGGGGGCCTGCAAGTATGGCTCCGGAGCAGCAAACTGTTACAACCCTTTCTGAGTAGGGTGTTCCATGATGGTGCTGGAGCAGTTGTTTCGAAATGATTCGAAAACAAGTGAATCGTCTGAATCCAAAATATACCTCACAGTAGGGAGGTAGTGCAACTGACAACTAAACTCAAACTCCCACACAGCCGACAGGATTTTTTAAATAGGCATTTTCATAGAGGTCATTTAAGGCAAGTCACATTGTAGGGAATGGAGCCCGGGCAATGTCTCTGCAGGTCAAATGCAAATGATGGTGTGTTCTGGTTTGAAAGCATTTCGCAGTTGGCAGGAAGCGGCCGCAGAAGAAGCACCTCAGCCTGCCTCCAAAGATGAGGCCAGAGGTCTTCATGTGCAGCATGGCTGAGCCTCAAAATGAACTTCCATTCTTTAAAGCCTCGGTCTATGATCTTTGACAACTGGACATTGAGTAATGAACCTGGAGCTTTGCTCTTTTGAGGACAAAAGCTGCCGGGAAGGTAAAGATTGAACTTTTGATCGAAGTTTTACTACAACTTTCCAATCTAGCCATGGGAAACTGCTTAAACAGCGGCTTCATCTCACCGCAGCGGCAAGGATTCTTTGGCTGCGAAAGAGTTGCCATCGGATGCTATGAAGCAGGTGCTTCAAAAATAACACATGCTCGTTTGAAGAAAATATCAGAAAATGCATGAAAATGCTGGTGATTTGGGCTGAGACGAAGGTGCCGAAAGATGTCGAGATCAAGACACAGGCAGTTCTGATCTTGCCATTCTTAAGCATCCACACATGTCTATTGCAGGAGGAACTTGGATTAACTTGGGACATGCAAAAAATAATGTAAGATCACCGTGTTCGCCTCATTGTTGCAATCATCACTCTTTTTTTTTTCGCCTTTGCATCGCAGCTTGGACCTTCGCATTTGCAAGGCAAATTTCAGGCTGCCATGCCAACAGTGCAGCCCTGAAGTCTTGAGTTGAGCTTTGCAGAATGGTCAGTGTTGTATCTCACCGATATCCCAAATTGCAACCCTTCGAAGTTTGGTGCTTGGAAGTGCTCAAATCTGCAAGAATATGATTCCTTGATATATGATTACAGTATGAATGTATTATTATATGTTTTATCATTTCAAAAAATTGTGTGTATGTGTTTTTATATGTATATTATATACATGTACATCGACCCCATACACATACCTATACATACCCCATGAGGGCCCTTTTGGACCTGCCGAGGCTGGTTGGTGCCACAGCCGTAATAAGCATCGCGGCCGGTTGTCTCAGCTTCAATGGAAATGGTGTTCGCACCTAGGAGGTCGATATCCAATCGATGAAGCAGGAAGATGAACGGATGACACAAGAAACTTCATGAAAGTCTTGTTGTTGTTAAAGTTGCATACTAGCACTGAACAGTCAGATTTGACTGGCATGTCCACATCTCCTACAATTGAAACACTGATTATCAAATTTAAGATGCTTATCTAGAGGCACTGGTGGTGGTGTTCGAACAAATGGAGAGGAGGAAGGGTCAAAATATGATAAGATCGGGAGAAGTAGAGGTCACTAGTTTGGACAGTCCAGACACCGCTCAGGGCATTGCAGCATTGCCCGGCACTCAGCCCCACCAATCAGAGCTCTCATAAATTTCGAGAGAAAGGCAGTGCATAATGTGAGCAGAGTAGAAGTGCAAATGAAAAAAACATCCTTGGGATGCTTGCTGGGGCGGTTAACGTGGCATCGTATGCTGTGTAGTCAAAATAGAACGTTATAGGTCAGAGACTGTGCTGACAGTGCCCTTTGGGATGCCGTTGCCATGATTTTTTCTGCGCAGGTATGGCTACCATTAATGCTTTTGCTGCATCCTCAATGTTGCAAGGGACTTGTGAGGGAGGAAGGTAGATGGCACGCATCATGGTTAAACATCAATGGTGGATTCCCAACTGATCCCAATTGTGCGACAAGGAATATATACAGCAACTTGAAAGGGTGCAGATGTAGTTGACTGGACTTACATTTGCACCTCCATGACTTTGGAGCGCAGACTTATTGTCATGAACTGAGGTCGAAACAAATTCATAGGGTAAGATTCAAGTCTTGATTCCAACACTAAGTCAGGGTTGCACTCGGGTAAACCTTAGGATGCCCCAAGAAAATGTGCTATTGTTTGACTTGATAGATCCAATGTGCAGGCGTGGCCAGGGACTTTCCATTGCAATTGCACTTGACCGAGGCAGCATGGCTCGCAAAACTCTGTGAGACCTGATAGAGTTTCACCAAAACTAGCGAAGCAGAACTAGAGTTTCTGAAAACAAGCTCCTATGGGTAAAGATATGTTCATGTTCCAATATGAATGCATATGGATGCTGATGAGGTTGCAGTCCAGGGATGTCCAGGGGTTACTGTAAATGGAGTTGCTCACACTTGCCTGTTTCACGTGCAGATGGCGTGTATCTCTTTTGGAATCTTTTTTTCAAGGATGTTGATTTCAAGTGCAGGATTTCAACTTCGCTGCTGCCAAGTTGGTTCAAATTGCCAAGCCCTTTGAGCTTGCTGTTATTTCGATGGGCCGGGAACAAGGCTCTGACAACCCACATGAGCCCAATGTGGGCGATGTGGACAAGCAAATGAAAACAAGTGTCGAGGTGAAAGATAGGTGCCTTAGCTACCCTTTTGGATGTACTTTTGACTTTTGAAAGAACAGTCGATTTACAATGTGAAGTGTTCACTGGTTGTCATATAGCATTTGAGCAGCAAAAAACTTTCAATTGCAAAAGCAGCTGGACCGTGCGCCGAGGAGTTTTCGAACTGCCGGTTTTGCCGCGTTTCTGCTACTGGGCTTTACCCTATGGCAGAGCTTCTTGAGTCGCAAGCTCAGTGGTCCAAAGCAGCATCGTGTTTCGTCTCGTGGTCCCCAATAAAACATCTCAAAACATCCAAAATGGTATTGACAAACCTTACAGTAGATTATCTTAGTCTTAGTTTGCTAGTTGTATCCTTCTTTGCCATTAAGTAAGTTCGGAGTCAACACATACGATTCCGTTACTAGTAGGCACACGAACCCTCAACAGCATGCTGAATATCACAGAAGAATATAAAATGCTTACATTATCTTAGAGACTATGACCCTTTGGCTGTTGGCATCGTGTAAGGTACGGGGATTGTTTATGGTTGGCCCTCGCTGCTGAATGTGCTGCAAGATGAAGGTGTCTACAGATGCTTAGCTTAGATCATTGATGAACAATTACATGTCCACAACAAATCTTGGAGAACACGGAAGACTGCACTTTCTCAGTTTGTCCACGAGAAGGTACCTCAATAGGCAGATGCAGGTAACTGCAAAAAGTGTATGTTGCTCTTGGGGATTCCGGGAGGATAGCGGAGGTCTTTGAAAACATAGGAAGGCAAGCTGCAAAAAAAAAAACAACAATGCATAATAAGGTACCATGAATACACCTACAAATATAGCAACATCATTTGAAAGTGTGGATTACTTGGACAAGTACAATTCTATACAATTCTCATTAGGTCAAGGTTGCAAGTTATGTCAACGTGCCGAAAACGTAGTTCGCTGTTTTGAGGTCATCTTTGTGATGGGACTGTCACCTGTGCAGAGCGCACCGCTTCCTGATCCAAATTTGGCCAAGAAAATGCTGGTTGATCCCAAAAAAACACCATGTAGCTATGAGTTTTGAAGAACTTGGCAGGTACTTGTTTGAAGCATCAGCGGTTTGTCAGATCATATCAGCTGCTTTCACACTTCAGGTCGCTTTTAACTTGGTTTTCACTATTGGTGGCTCTATAAACATCTCTGGGGCCGTCCTATGTGGTATCCTCGTTGATTCCTGTGGGCCTCGTGGGGGCATCCTCACCGGCCTGGTGCTGATCATGGACCCTCAGACGAGAGCAAGAAATTTGGTATATAAACCTATTCCCGAAGAAGTCCAAGTATGTAAGCATTCAATCATTGGAATGAATGGTGTAAAATCTGTGCGTGTGAGCACTTCATTTTATATTGCGATGATACGTAACTACATAACGTAGCAATGATACACACAGCAAATGTCATCAAATATACACGCATTTACATATTGACATATGTATATATATATATAAATAGATAGTATAGCGATATACAATGCTTGGGAATTGGTGATGTGGACCCTTGACTTCCAAAATTCTGGCTTTCAAGCCACCAGACCATAATGATTGGACAATGACTGCATCCAAATTGTGAGTTGAATGGTGCAAATTAATCAATATGCCAAAAATATGTGCTTTGCAAAGGAGTACAGTAGTAGCAGGTGAAGACATTTAAGTGATCAGAATATATAGCCATGACTCTCAACCGTATGTTGAACTGAATGACATGATCGTGCATGATTCCTCTTCCATTTTCACTCACAATCGTGATCAATCAATTCAGTCGTATATGTTTTTGAAAATTGCTTACCGGTGTTCACTTCCTGAAATTCTCAGCTGAGATTGGTAGCTGCTTGATGGGCTTTGCAGATGTGGAGAGTGACTTTATTTGGCCTTTGGCCTATGCTTTCTATGGCCTTGGTGGATGTTGTGTACATCTTTCTGGTGCGGCTACCCAACATTCACATACGGGGAAGTAGGGTTGTAGGGATAATGGCCAAAAGACTGACAATCAACTGTTTAAGAGCTCCATGTCCTTTCCAAGGCTTCTCCTTAGGAAACGCCTTTGGCAGGACTTCGGTGGGAGCTCCGCAGTCGTTGCTGAATTGTTGCTGAGAGTTTGCCTGCCCCATTGGCATTCTGATTCTTCGACATGCAAAGCAGTTGCATGTAATCAATGGGCTCAGTTCTCCTCAGTAAAGGCCAACCCTGTTTGAAACAGTTTTGGCTGTCAACAGGAGTAAGGGCTTGGTCATCAGCATGCTCGTCTCCGTGTTCTCAATCTCTGCATTGGTTTTTCAAGGTGTGGCCAACTGTGCTTCCCTTGATGTACACCAGATCATGGGACGAAAGGAGATTACCGTACCCGCAGGCGAAACGCATGGGAAGTAGCATCAAAGACAAACTTTTAAACTTGATGTCCAAGCCCTCAGCAGCATTGTTATATTTACTTGCTCACAAATCTTTTTGGCATTTTATATTTACATATTGTTTATTTATGTCAGAGTCGCAATTAGTTGTTTCAGTTTCCTTCTCAATCCTGCTGAAAGAGGCTTCGACCTTCTCTACACAGCAGGGTTGCTGGGCTTGCAGATTTGGTGGCGTGTGACCATGGGTAAGGATACACTGGTAAGGATCAGATCGATGGATGAAAAGCTATGGGGAGCTATAAATAGCTTTACAGGTGACAAGACATTCAACAGTGTCTAGTAGTCCAGAGACTGAACCAACTCCGAAATTTGAAAGACTTGCAAAGCTTAGATCCCAGAAAGTACCTGGTTGGATATGAATTATGCAGGATTCGTTGTATATTTTTATCCAGTGATATCCAGAATGCACCACGCCAAAGAAAACATATATCGAGGGGGGAATTCATGAAGGAATCGATTTCCATGCTCAGGATGCGACGAAACCAGATTCTGTTGCTTCACGTTGGTCTTGAAGGATTGTACCATGGATGAAGCAGCAAGGGTTAGAAGTTAAACAGTGTTCAAGTTCAACCCATTTTTTAAAGTGGCGAACAAAATCTCATACTGACCTTACTAGATGGGGACATATGCATTGCAATTGATATTGATGCATATTTCATATATACATATACATATACAAATACATATACATATACAAATACATATACAAATACATATACATATACATATGCATATACATATACATATCATCATATCTATGAATATGGGTGCTTTTGTTTTTTGTGCTTCAAACATACATTTACATTCCCATATATACATGTAGAAAGCACAGGCAGAGGCAGGTTGACAACGACTCGCCACCTTTTTGGAAATGCTTCAATCACCTTCGTTGGCATATGTCATGCTGAGGAACTTTTGCATCAGTGGCTGGCTTTGGCCAAAATATACCTTGTCACCAGGTGGCTGTCCTGAAATTTTGTTAGGCCTATGATATTGTAGTAGATTAATGTATGTTATATAATGATTTGATCATTAGTGTTACATCAAGCCACATTTGCAGTTGCTTTGCCATTTGCCATTGCAGTCGTATACATAAGCTCCGATTTGTTCCGGTAAAGGTATTTAAGTGTGTCCAACATGAATGTCATCCATTGTCATCGTAATCTTATGGACTGATGGAAATCCCTTGTACCGGGCATTGTGCATTGCTCTTTTGGTGTCAAACAATGTGTAAAACCTGTGGAAGAGTCATATACATCCATCTCCCGCTCTCAGTTCGGAAAACAGTTCTGTCGTGCAGGAAACATACCAGATTGTTGAAACTGAGCCTTGCGTAGCGCTCAGACAGGCACAGAACTTCGCTGCTCTCAATGTCGAATCTCTTCAGTAGAGCCACTTGGTATGAAATGATCACGATGTTTGTCTTTGCAAACTGTGCCTGCAAAATCATTCAAAGATATTCAAGAAGTTGGGGGAAGGCCGCTCAACCTTCTTTACCTTTGTTTTTTTGCATGTACAGTAGGTTGAGATCACCAAGCATTTCCATCTCCCTTGCATTGTTTGATCTATCACCAAGTTTTGTCATGTTTTGTCAATGTTTCTGGAGGTCATGCGATTCGACATATTGACATAAGTCTTAAGCGGTTTTATTGCATCACCATGGCCTCAACTCTGAACCAAGGACTTCGGGAATCTCATCCAAAAGTACTGGCATGGGAATCTTGGGCATACCAGAGATTTGTGTCTTTTTACTGGATGATGTGCATGTCTAAATGACAGTACCATTACCTTGACATGAAACGATCTCAAGGATTACGGGATTTGTGTCGAAACGCTTGGCGCTCCGTCACTTGGCATAGAAAAATGATGGCTTAAGTGAAGAATAATTAGGGGACAAGGCATTAGGAACAAATCAGTGGAATGATACAAAAATCAGCACGGTGGATTCGTGGGTAGTGCAATTTACTACCTTTTCAGACCTTGAAGTTGATCCGTTGAAGCAACAGTCCAGGGCTCGCATGGTGAAAATGACACTTTTGGAGCAAATTTGCGTATGCCCCTGCAAAAATCAGGCTTTGACTTGCAAATTTGGTTGCTTTTTGCTCTTCCACTTTTCCCAGCTCTTTCTGAATAGGCGGTGGTTGGTGTGAGGGGATGACAGGTATGTTTGTTCATCCTAGGTTGTGGTTACAACTACTTTCCGGAACGTCACATTGTTTGTCAGCAGTTTTTTTCTTGACGTGTGCCATTTGGTCAGGTGCTTGATGGGTTGGATGGAAGCGGTGCTGCGTTGGAAGTGTTTCGGCCATAGAATAACATTTGTGGTATGAGCTTACGTACCGAGTAGCCGGATATGGGCTCATGGATGTATCAGTTCACCACATGAATCGTATTGTTTGGACATTTTTCTATAAACAATGGGATGCATGAGTTCTTGTGACATCATGCTATTTTGGAGTCTATGGTCTACACCCTTGTTTTTTTTGGATTCTATATAGATAGATTCTGGTATGATTTGATTTGCTTCTTCATGTGCAAAAGGTACCCAGACATTGAAGTCTGACAAACAACTTGTGGATGTATGAACTTTGGGTGATTTTGCCTTGACATGTGGACTGAAGAAGGGATTGAAAGTAAGTTCTTCCAGTATTGCCTGGTTTCAACAAAGTCTGGGCTAGCATGATGGTCATCAGCCTTCAGATGTTTCTCAAGGTCTGACTTACTGAGCACTAGCGGTGGTTTAGATGTGGAATTGCAATTGTCGCCCCTTGGCCAAAGTCAAGTTTCGTATATCCAAAATCTTACCAAGTGATAGGTATCGGAAAAGGACGCTTGTGGAAGCCATGTCAGGTGAAGTGTTCGCATATTTTGCAGTGAAACAAAGCGCTCAGGTGGTTCAATGTGCTTCAATCTGCTGCTGGCTTCATCGCAATCCCCCTTTTTGGTGCAATTGTCTCAAGGTCAGCAGGGTGTGGACATCGGAGAGGATTTGAATCAATTCAATGAATGAGAGGATGAAAAATCAGTGGGTTTATTGAGGTTACACTGGCGAATTACATGGGATTCAGATGCAGCTACTTCTACCTTAGCATTGCAATAGATGAGTTGAAAATGCCTGTGGGATCTTGTTGGGAGGCATGAGGTCTCTGAATTTCAATTTTGGCGAAGGAAACTAGAGACAGCTTCACATTTTACTGTCGGAAGGTGTTTGATGCTGTTCGCATTGGAGTTGCCCTCAGTTTAGTTATGTGTCTACACCTTTCCCAGTAAACTGCATTGGTTTGTTTTTGCATGATCTAGCGTAATTGGGTCTTCAGTAGCATTTGGTCACTCCTTGCGTCATCAAACCTTCTCGCCAGATTTGGACATCGCCATGCCCCTTTTTGTGCAACAGCATTACTTGGCGTGCTCTTTCTGATTGTGGAGCCGTTGGTTTGGGAGTCGCGACCTCAATCACTTGCAGCACCGCAACAGTCCGAATCAGAGAAACAGAAAGGGGTTGGATTGATTTCGATTGAACAGATTCTACAGTAAGTAGTGTGTAGCAAGTCACGGCAAGAATAATCATGATGCACCGCCCGTGTCAACCATATTTCCCTTCTACTTTACTCTATGGCACATATGGCACATGGGATGCCATCGTGATGCATCACTTTGCGAGAAATCTATCATGCAAGGTTCATTAGTCCCTACCATGCTTCCATCAAGTCTGCCGAGGTGGACACTTCCAGTGCTCTACGTTCTATCAGCCATTCATCGTCAGATGTTCTTCTCTACCTTCTTCACTTTCATTTCCTCGGAGCGAATTGAACATGTTTCTCTGCAAATGCAACGTAGCTTCCATGGGGCCCCCAACAGCTAGAATGTTTGGATTTCGACTCGTAAGTAACATGCACGCATGTTTAGATGGAGAATGGAGAGAGAGAGAGAGAGAGAGAATGGCGTTGACTATAGCTAGCGACAGTGTCATTAGTCGATGTTGCGTTCTTTTCTGCATCAGGAGTATCCTCCACAACTCTTTGCCACCCTGGCGGGCTTTGCAACTCGTCCAGTGGGAGAGTGCAGTCGGTGCACTTGGCAGTCGAACCGGCTAGGGCCTAGACATGCCTAGATCGATCCAAAACCATGCATAGATCATCTGAAATGGGACTGTAGATGTGTCTTTGCGATCTCACTTGAAAGCAGCAGAGATGAGGCCAATGTCCTTGCAGGCCTTGGTACCACCTTACAGAACCTTGGGTTTTGTTCAGTGATTTTCAGAAGCTGTTTCTTGAATTTAGTTTTGCACGTATCGTGATTGGTGTTGCTGTTGTTGATCGCGGTTGTGACAGTGTTGATGATGGGGCTGGTGCTAGTGCTACTGAGTGCTACTGCTGGTGCTACAGCTAGCAAAGTGAGGAACCCATTGCTGGACATAGCATTGCGTGACTTCAATGGGGACTTCCTGCCCTTTCTGATGATGCAGCTAGGAACTGCGCAGCTGTCAGTCGGCGGTTCGGGCTGTAATGTTGGGCTTGTTGATTCATCGAGGGATGACCTTGCTTAAGTGAAGTTTTCCGAAGGTCTTCAGTTCCTTTGATTTGAAAAAGGCGCACATGAGAACGACAAGATGAAAGTGCAGTGCGATTTGGGACTCTAAAACTCACTCTTCCTGTTTGCACAAACTTTGAATTATCACCTGTCCATGATGTCTCATGAGTAGACTAGATTTATCATTCATGTCAATCAAGGCTGCTTGTTTTCAACCATCATAACGCCGTCTTCCCAAGAAGTTGGTAGCTTAATTGTAACTTCAAAGAGATCCCATTGGCCGCAGGACTCGCTGTCATGGTGCTATTGGGTTGCATCATTGCATGGTGCAGGGCTTCCAGACAGTAACTTCAGCTTCGTTTTATGCTGGCAGTTGGTTCAGGGACCCTGAAATCCATCGTCTATCGGTGTTCGTTCTTCTACTTGAGGACACCAGCTGCGAAAATTGATCTTCATGCTAGATGATAATGTACATAGTAGTATACCTATATCGTTTGAAACCAGCTAGGGTAAAAACTTCCAATCTTCAAACATGTGATATACATTTGAAGCTTCTACTCGAATCCTTCCACAGAGATTGGTCACATGCACACATCTTTCTATGCATGTCCTAGGTACGTTTTATAGATCCAATAGTAATGCGATGATGCTTTCACAGATAGCCCACTTGATTCCAGGGATTCTCCCAGGTCAGATTCCAAGAGCGCCGGGCACCAAAGTCCAGAGGCATTGACTGAAGCACAGAAAAGCCAAAGTGAACTGTGAGCCCTCGGCATGCCATACTTGTGCTATAGTCTTGTTTAGTTGTAGATAGTAATGAATTCTACAGATCCGACGGGAGGGCGCACTGAAAAAATAGAGAATTATTGCTTCATTTAATTCAAATCGACTTTTGTGTCTCCAAATTGTATCTATAAACGTTTTGTCTTCCCATGTCTAAAGAACTGGAAAATGGCAGTGGAATTCTGGAGGAATTCTGGAGGAATTCTGGAGGAATTCAGCTGGATGATGCCCATCAAGAGCTTTGCATCTTTCATCTTGGTCAAATACGTCTAGGAGTCTAGGTTCAAAGGAACCGGGCTGCCAGGCTTCCCTGCAAGACATTGGTTTTTCATGGTTTTTCCTACTCCAAAGAGTGCGGTTATGAGATAGCCATGGCACTGCTGTGACACCATGATCGGTGCAAATGATGATGCAATGATTTGACGCATCCACCTTTCAGTACTTCACTTTTGATTGTTTCAAGATATTGCAGGGACAGTTGGCGATTTGATAATTAAAAACTCCCCAGGTTTATGAAATATGAAACCCATTTGTGCTGTTTGCTGGCTGTGTTTGCGACAGTGTGTGTTTCACTGTATGGTTCAGCGAGCAACATATCCACCAAATCCCAGCCAAAACGCAGCATGCTCGGGTTTCAGCTGTTATAAAATTTTCGGGGTTTTCTCCTGCATGCGCTTTTGGCAGCTTTTTTTGGCAGCTTCTAAGCCCAAAGTTCTCAATCTTGATCAACCAGACCTCCAGACGTTCCCCTTAAATCGTAATACTCCAATCAGTTGTAGCCGCCAAAGAGTCTGAGACTGGGCATCCAAAGCCGCTCCATTTGTTTAGCTCCTGTGGAATGTCGGATGCTACGTGGGCGTTCGCCAGCAAAATCGTTTGGAACCATAGAAGCGGGTTCAGAAAAAGGTGGAGCTTCAAATCCAGGCTAGTTGTCGCCCTTCAATGTCCAGTTGAAGCCAGAGAAGTCACTTCATTTGCGATGTTTCAACTAGAAACTCCCTAGAAGCACCTGTCGGCTCTAGAGTGCAACAAAAAGTGCGGAACTTCAAAAGCAAATTACTTGCAAAATCTTGTAGTTCCTGAAAAATGGAAAAAAAAACATGCAAAAGCGTAAACTTCCGGAACAAAAAGGCAACCTGTTCCGTGTCAACCATTCCAGATTACCAGGTAAGTCAATACAAACGAGGATTTTGAGGCTTGCGATCAGATTTTCTCGCGGGAGGCAGCCAATTTCAAATTGCACAGGGCAGCATGTCGGAGCAAAGTCTCATCTCCGCGGAGAACCAACTCGTGCGAAAGACACTGATGAAGGAGTCTCTGCCCTGGGGCAGCAGTGGAGAGCACAATTTTTGTTTGTAATTTTGATAGGCGATAGTTGTGACCGGGATGCATGGTGACAGTTGATAATGATAATGAGGATGATTTGTACATGGCCACCAGATGCATCCAAACAGCCAGGACCTCTACAAGCGGATCAGTCTGAAATCGGAGGTTTGGAAGCTACCCCCTACGACCCTGGGTTTGGCTCACGAAATGATAGGAAAAAACGCCTTTTTTGGTGAGGAAGAAAATATAAGAACATGATAGGGTTGGATTTTTGTTGGCATTGTATTTTCAAAATGTCTTTTGAAACAATTTGATACAGGATTCATGAGGATTCCATATTATAGCGATTCTTGAACGCTAGCCCTTGCATCAAAACTACAGGAGAAAAAGGTAGAGGTGGATATAGATCATGATAAATCAACCTACCAACAAAATTCCTCTGTTGGCTATTGCCACCCACTAGTGCTGTTGGAGGCTGAGGAGGTTCCAAAAACAACGACTTCGGGGAAGATGCCTCAGAGCTTGCGCCAAGCAGCTTGGATTGCTCGGCGAACTGTGATGGTAGGATGTAATCGCGCAATAATTGTATCATCAATCATTGCAACCATTCTCTTCATGATTGGATTTACATGCCAAGTTTCTTAAAGTATCGGTTATTATCAGTTATCAAGTTATCACTTTTTGTAGTCACCAAGACAATATGGTCAAGATTTGCGTATATGCATTGACAGAGCCGTGGCCTGCTTGAGCCCCGAGGAAGTGCAGCGCGCCAGAGATGTGACAGTCAAGGATATGCTTGACAATGAAGAGAGGCAATCGGCAAGCACAACTTGCTCATGATATCTCATGGTCGAGATCCAGTGAGAGTGCCATGACTCAAGTGGTTTTGCTTCCAGATTTTTTCACAAACAGTTGAAGCATCATTTCGGGAGCAGTTTTTTTGTTACAGAATTTGAGATATCATCGAATCGAAATCCAGGTGAACTTCAAACGGGAATGGTATGATTGGTATAATCCGTCGTCCATTGATCAAGGTTTTGCCGACTCCGAGGCGCAAGGCCACCGGTGGGATAGCACAACGTTCATAAAAATTGTATCTTTTTGTCGAAATGATGATAAGCAGTCACATTACCACATTGGAACCGAAACAGGAGCCAATTCAAAAAGTGTCCACAATAACGGCTCTATGGCACAAATGTTTTGTTTCGTCATGTTTGTTTTCCATATGTATCGATAATATGTGGCCAACACGTGGCATTCTTCCATTTTCTCAGCTGCTCCTCCTCTAGGATTA
Organism: Breviolum minutum Mf 1.05b.01; assembly: GCA_000507305.1. NCBI lineage: Eukaryota > Dinophyceae > Suessiales > Symbiodiniaceae > Breviolum > Breviolum minutum. Next base: position 499,564 of record DF239033.1, read on the forward strand.
CCTTGTGAGATGAGACTGCAGAGACTTTTATGACGAGAAACACAGCCCCAGCCCAGGGTTGGGCAAAATGGGGGAGCAGCTGCAACACTTGTTGTGCACCGAACACAGCCTTTGGGTTCGGGAACCAAAATGCTGGAAGGTACAAAGCATGTTGTTTTTTTTGATGTTTCAAGATTGACATAATACTGTATATAGTATTACACGGGCTCCTGCCACGCTCAACTTGGGATCCATCCGTTCTGATGTCTTATCTCCAAAGACATGTTTGCAAAGAGATCAGGCTTTGTCAAGTCGAATTCCCGGACTCGCTAATTTGATGTTCGAGCAGCTTGCTCTTGCAAGTTTCACGAGGGACTATGAATTAAGGAAGCCAAGGAATTGCCGTGATAGGTGCAATTCATCAATGAGTAGAACCTAATTTGTCCACAAGTGGATGCTAGACATTCCTCCCACGATTCTCGTGGCAAGAGTTTGCATTGTTGATCAATTTTCATTGTGTTTTGTACTGTTTTCATTCATTTCACTGATTCAGATACTTCACATGTTGTTGATTCTAATTTGAGGTGCGACTCCAAGATTGGTTGCCTTAATTCATCCCTTGGATGGGCAGTCCTGCATTTTTTGTTTCAGAACTGTCTCCAAAAGTGCTTGTCAAGGTTCGATATGACCTTGCTTCATGTTGCCGAAAGAACCTGCCCATTCCAATCACTACAACTGAGAATGAAGATTCATGCCAGCCGAAGGGTAATAAGTTGGACCCGAAAGAACGGGACCAGACTTTGTTTGTGTGAGTGTGTCCACGGTACATCAGGGTCCTTGTTTCGATTTGCAGATGCTCAGCTACAATCCTGTGAGAGACTGGGATATACTGTTGCATCCATGAAAGTGGGATACGTTTAACTTTAACGATTAGATTCAGAGCCTCTCCAGATATCAGAAATCCGTTTGAAATACCCCATGTTTTGTCCAAATGTTCTTTTAACTGTGAGAACGTGGACCTAGGTTGACCTTGAAGCTGAGCTGCCCAAAGGGCGGTGAGTGCATATTTTGGCCAAAAAGAATTGGCAGATAGTTGTATGCAATTATTGTTCATGTCATGGTTGTTTAGCTAGCACTGCAGTAGATGAAAATAGATCTAAAATGATGGAAATAGCATGTGGGTCTTGAGAGCACGTGCCCCACCTTGCTTTTTCGCAGTCCTTTTCCTACAACGACTGGTCCAGAGTTACTAGAACAATATCTCAGGCAGCTCTGTCAAACCACAAAGACTCTGGTACTTATATAGCAGCTTTCAATATTTTCTTGACAACAGCAGTGTGACGCATGATTGCAAGGCTTTCTTCTTGTATTATCATATCAGAAATTGTCAGATTCGCAGATCCTTTAGCTTTCTGGCATGTTTTGGCCGTTTTCAACTACTCATGTTTCAGACTCTGCCATTGCAGCATGAGCCGTATCGCCGCTTGTGGCAACGTTTTGGTTGCCTGGACAAATGGTTGGAATTGGCCGTGCGGCCAAGTCCGGAAGATTGCCCGGAGGACCGATGTTCCAATGATGAGTAGTTAAGGTAAAAGAAGTTCAGGTTGGTGAAATATCAGGGTTCACTGAGAAAGGTTGCAGAAAAATATGATAAGCGTAGGCGGTATCCCCAACAGCAAGGAGGTTTAACAATTCCTTTTACACACATGCATTCACTCCGCACAACTCCGCATTGTGCCAACCGCAAGATGGCAAGAACTTGGTCCCACATGTTTTTTGCAGCTCTTGGTCCCGGAACCTTTGGAACCCCATCAAAACCCGAAGCCTTCGAAACCATCAGAACCCATCAAACCCCGGAACTCCATAACAAGCGAAACTGCAGCCCCTTTCCGAACCTCCGAACCCATCGAAACCCAGAACGTCCGAAACCGTCAAAACCACCTTGGGGCCCCGGGACCTGTCAGAACCCATCGAACCTGGAACAGGTTCCCAGAACAAACCGCCCCAGCTCGCCCAGAACACACCGAAATCATCCGAAATCTATATTGCGCAAAGACCCCATAGCATTCTGCTGTTGGGGAATAAAGGATTGATAAAGATAAGACATGATCATGATACAACTGTGCATACGTAACATGATCAGCATGGAATGAACAAACTGCACGGGAGAGGGCCAGATATATGGGATGCATTTCAGAATTTTGCAGAGTTGCTTTTCGCCGCTGTACTGCATGAAATACCACCGTCACTAGGTATGTGCTTGTCAAGGGAATCCTCCCACAAGGGCCTTAATTCAAGTGAGGGACGGTGATGTTATGCTACAACAATATTCATTTGCCTAAGTGAAAGCTAAATCGATACGTCATACTTTTATATATATATATATACATATATCCATGTGTTTTTGATGTTTTTTGTATATTACCACAATGCCACTTAAAGATATATATACATATATATATATATATATATGATGTACATTGATTTACAGTATTGATTTGTATTCATACAAATACTATGTATCTCAGAATCTCAGGGGGCTTGTTTCCAAGGGTCAGGGAACTGAGAAGCTGCAGCAATGCGTTCAAGTTTGACATCTTGAGAATTGCCACGACCAATACTTTGGCTCAAGCGGGATTGCAGAGTTGTCTCGATTGCGTCCATCCACCATGGCGGAGGTTCCAGCAGATGAGGTGCCACCCGCAGAGAAAGAAGAGCTCTTCTGCACCTATGCTGCCATGATCTTGAAAGACAGCGAGCTTGACATTTCAGAGGAGAACATCAATACCTTGATCAAGGCTGCAGGAGGTTCCACGAGCACCTTCTTCCCAGCACTGTTTGCCAAGCTTTGCGCGGGAAAGGACTTGGAGAGCATGCTGAAGTTTGGTGGCGGCGGTGGCGGTGGTCCAGCCGTTGGCGGTGGAGGCGGTGGCGGCGCAGCGCCTGAGGCTGAGAAGAAGGAGGAGAAGAAGGTTGAGGAAGAAGAAGAGGAGGAGGACATGGAGTTCGACTTGTTCGGCTAGACTTCGCAAGACTCGCTGTCCTCAAGCCTCAAGAGATTCAAGACCAGAATGCTCTGCCCGTGGAAAAAGCCGACGTTTTTGACAGATTTCAACCTTCGGAGGGTGTGCCTGTGTGACACTGCTTGTGGTCCTTACATGTGAGGGATTTATGACCAATATGACCTTATGCGAACTAGGGAAGGACATGACAAAGGTTGATGGGATTAATGCAGCACACCTTTGCTGGAAGTTTCCTCTCCCAAGCTCATACATAGACCGCATCGACCTGAAGTATTTTTCAAAGTTTTCTCATCTCTCTTTTCGACACACATTTCGATCTGATCGCTTTTGGCACTCTAGGCCCTAAGGCTTAAGTCCTTAAGATCAACACCGCCAGGACATGGATCTTTTGGCCAACGAGGTTGACGACATTGCGTCCCTACAGAAACGTTTGGAGTTGGCCATGCTGGAGTTTCCTGGATTGAAGTTCGCTGTTAGTTTCCAAGTTGTTGGAATTTGTTGGACCTTTTTTACTTCTTGTTGTGCAGGTTGTGGTCCTCCTTGCCATTGGATATAGATGATGGCCATTTGGAAGTGCGACCATCACGGTTAGGCATTGCAAGGGTATCACTGCGGCTAGGAAATGCTAGGAACTCTTGTGGCAAAGGTTCAGATAAAACCCTCTTTTCCTTTGCCCGCTGACTAGTGCCCGAGAGGTGTTGAGGCTGGCATGGGTCTATTTACCACGAAGGCTTTGCCTGCCAATCAACTGGTTGCGCACTATGCAGGCAGCTGTACAAAAGCATCACAGTTCTGATCAGTAGCATGAGTTCGTGCAGTTCTTCGACAATTACTATGGAGACCTTGCAATGTCATGACGCCGACTCCGCGAGATATTTAAGAAGTTGATATTCATCCTGCCATTGCGACTTGCTCAGTCCCTTCAAACATTGCACCTCTCTCCAGCAACAACGGCACATACGGGGAACATGCGGTTCTTTCAACAAAATTGTGTAAGAGGATTTGACACGAGGCAACATCCATACGCTCAAGTCCTCGATGAAACTTCAGGAGCATCACATGCGCTAAAGGTGATAGAATTGATGTCCGCCTATAACATCATGTAACAATGTACTTCCGATATCCATATCGAATCTAAGAAAAATTATCCTTTTTGCATTCATGATGAGAGGTTATAGGCTCTAGGTGTTTTACTTGGTTCAAGTTTACAGGACCAACAATATGTTATGCGACTTGGATCTGCATCTTGCGCTGTGGATGAACTAGCTGTGACTTGCTTGCAGCCTGGTCAAAGTTGTCACGAGTGCTCTAGGCCTCTCCGGTTTGCTTAGCCCAATAAATGATGTAAGACAACCCATTTTTCTCGGATTTTTCTGGTGCAGCCGTGTCCAGTTGTTGAGGCAAAAGGATGCAAAAAGGAGATAAAGGGCCGGGTTAACACAAACATTTGACTTCTTAAGTGATGATGCCGGTGTTTGTTCAAAGATCTTGCTGAGAAGCCCTGAGCAAGGATGGGGCACTTTATGTAGATGCCGGCCCACATTTGGCGGTAAAAAGCAGGTATATCAATGATTGTCGATTCTGGGCTGATATTAAGGGCAGAATTGTGCTGCATGGTTTTCTTCCAAACCTTTGGGTGCAGAAATGAATGGGGAAGACCTGCCATGATGGCTTATCAAGTGCGTGCTGTGGCTATTCCCAAGGTAATCTTCATGGCTACAACCTGCGCCTCGTGTGCCGCCCTGACCAGCATGTGGGTGAACTGTTTACCCTCCGTGATATTCAAGAAGCTTGCATGCAAACATCAAAGCTTCATGAGTGATCGCCGGAAACTCCAGTAGTGTGTGGTTCAACCAGTACACCAAAGTATTATATATTTGCATCGAAGACCAGAGGGTTTCTGATGAGCACACACGGTACACCTTTTGTATATCTATCTTTCAAGGTCTCAGTACTTGCTCGGGTGAGCGGTAAATACCCTTGCCAAGGAAGGTGAAGAACTTTATTTTGATTATGGTGATCGCTATTGGGAAGATCGCACGGCCAGCGGAGCCGCTTGCAAAGTATTGAGCGATGAAGACCTGGAAGCATTCAAATTAAAAGAGAAAATGCATAAACACAATATTTGTACATTGAATACAATGCGGTCAGTGATGTATTAGATATGATGCCACTAACAGTAAAATTGCTCGAAAGTCATATTTTCAAAAACTTGCTCTGATGACATTGGATATTCTCCAAATACCTCGAAATCGCAATGCAGCCATAACGGATAGCAATTTGGTACTCAACCTCAAAAGGACGCCTTGATATATTTGACAATATGATTTTTTTTTGATTGTAATATTTGGTCTTATCATATGGTTCATTGTTTTATATTTTATTAAATCAAATATTTTGTATTTTTGAAAATATATATATATATATATATATGGAATTATTATTTTTCATTTTATTATTCTTATAATTATTTTTTTAGTTATCTTTATATATCTTTATCATGTTTATTATTCATAAATATAATTGTAAAAAATTATAAGTAATGATTTTAAAAGAAATTGTATAATATTATAAATATAAAGAAATAATGATATTAAAAAAATATATTATTAATTATGATTTTAATATAATATTTAATTTATTGATAATAAATTTAAAAAAAATATATAAAATTGATATAAATAATAAATCGAGGTAAAAAATTTAATTAATCTTAATAATTTTATCATATATTTTTTCTAATTTATATATTTCATTATTTTTTTAATTTTTTCTTATTTTATTATATATATTTTTTTTTAATTTCTTAATAATTGATTGTTGTGGTATTTTTCTTTGATAAAAAAATTTTGTTGTGTTTTGAGCGAGCTGGAGTGGTTTTGAAAAGGAATTGGATTCGGGGAAGCGGTTTTAGATTTTGATGGATTTTGAGAGGAGGTGCTTTTAAGATTCGATGATCTTGATAAAATTTAGATTCTAGAGATTGTATGTCCGAGGTTTGCTTAATTGTCGTGATTTTGAAGGTTTCGGAGGTGCCGGATTTTGATGGGTTTGAGGTTTGGAATTTGGCTGCGGTATTGTTGGTTTGATGGATTTTGATGGTTCGGAAAATGGTTGTGGTTTCGAACGTTTTGGAGTTCCGGGTTTTCGATGATTTTGAATTTCGATATTCTTCTTAAGGGTTCCAGGAACAAGAGTTGCAAAAGATATTGGCACCAAGTTCTTGCCATCTTGGGGTTGGTGCAATGTGTTTGGCAATATTGTGCAGAGAATAAATATATTTGAGTGAAAAGGATTTTTTTTTTGCCTTAGGAATATTATTTAATTTTATTTATTTTATAAATTTTTATTTTTTATTATTATAAATTATAATTATTTTTATTTTCTCCATTATTCTCTTATATCCATATTTTTGTATCCTTATTTCATTATTATTATTAGTATTTTTATTATCTTTAATTTATATTTATAAACTTTTGGTGGAGACTTAGCTGCTTTACAATTTGTATTATTGTTGCCTTTCTGGAATCGAATATCGATATCTCGATAATTTCCCACCCCGATATTATATTGGCAACTAACCGCCGAGCCAATTAAATAACCAACATCTAGCCAGCTAGCCACCTAATGGTTAGCCATGCAGCCACAATCAGCTTCCTGATTACCTATATAGTTATAAATTATGATTAATCAGTGATTCAGCCGGCGGCAAAACCACATAGCCAGTTATATAATCAAGCAGTGAATAGCTAGCCAGCCACATAGGTATCCTAGCCAAGCAGGCACCTAAATAGCCAGCCACCTTGTCAGCTATTAACCGCAAACCACATGGCTAACCAACCGCATCCCACCCAGCCTTATAATTAGTCAGCCTCATGGCTACGCAGCCACATAGCTAGGTTGCCACCGAATCAACCAATAAAAATACATAATCAATTAAATAACCAAAAATCATAAAATTATATAACCAACCAATAATTTAAACAGGTAAATATAATCACAGCCACACAATATCCTAGACAACCAGAAATCTAGATCAGCCTCATAACCAATCATCGCCAGGAACCAGCCAACCACATCGCTAGCCAATCACAGAGCCACCCAATCTCATAATTAGTCAACCTCATGGCTAGCAAACCAGCCACTACAATCATACCCATAAAATCATAATAACCAAGCAATATCAGCCAACCAGTAATATAACAAACCTGTCACATTGGTAGCCAATCACACAATCATAAAACCATATAACCAACCAACCACGAGCCAGCAAACGACTGCACTAGGCAGCCATATACCTAGCCAACCGGCCACTTAACAACTAGCCATATAGGCAACCAATCACTTATGTAATCAGTCACCAGGCAATCACATATCCAGCCACGGTGCCGGTAGCCAAGCCAGCCAACCAACCACAACCAGCTAGTCCAGCTCATATCTATACAATAATAAAACTAAGCAGCCATTTAGTTATAAAGCCAGTGTGCCACATAGCAGCCTATATAGGCAGTCACATAGCGAACCAGCCTGCCAACCGCACAACCATAGAATTATATAGCCAATCAGCCACTCATAACAGCCAACCAAATAACCAATTAATTATATAGCTAGTCAACCACAAACCCAACCAACGACATAACCAACCAGCAATATAGCCAGATAATTGCCAAATATAAATAAAAAAATAATAATATTTCTCAAAGATAATAATTCCACATTTTTTTTTAATATCAACCTAAAAAAAATTAAATAAAAATATCGGTAAATTTAAAACCAAAAATAAAAATTAATTATATAATCCTTTAACATATTATATTTAAAAAACCAATATATAAAAATGCTTATAATATCAAAATTAAATTTTAAAAAAAAATAAATCCATTAATTTTTTAAAATCTAAATTTCTAAAAAATTTATAAATAAAAATTTCGAAAATACAAATATAAATATAATTTCTTCGATAAATATATATATTATTATTTATATTTAATTTTATTTTTTTTCTCAAATTTTAATATCTTTAAATAATATTATATTTAAATCATAATAAATATAATATTTCCATAATATTAGAAAATTATATATTTATTTTTATAAATCGATATATTTATTATAAAATAGATTTTGAATTCTAATATCTATATATCTTTTCTTAATAATAATATAAAATAATTATAATTTATATATATATATTCTTTTAATTTAATTTTCGAATTATTATATTAGTTTAAATTTCATAGTTTTTTTTTCCTTCAATGATTGATATAGGCTCTCTGCATTGAAAGTGCCACGCAGGCGCTCAAACTGGGCAAGGATAGGGACATCAGTACCAAGCAGGCAAGCAATCACATATCTTGATTATCTTGCTGCTTCTTATTCTGCCTTCAAAAACCAAACTGCTAAACTCCGCCTGTCGAATGTCTACTGTGTCCACGCCATCCATGTGGGGGCCTCGGGAAACGGAAGCACTGGGATGCAAAAGTGCATAATGGCATTCCTAACTCCTGAATAGTTTCATTTTTCCCCTATGTGAAACCCCTAATATTCGGGCTGACCATCTCCCTTAACAGGAGTTTTAGTCTCCTCAGGAGGGCTGTGGAAAGCGACAACAACACAAGATTTTTTTCCATCAAAAAGCGCATTCCATCTCTCAAATATGTTCAATATTTCCATCAAGCATTTTGAAAATGACCCTCAATTTAGATCCGTTTTAGTCGTAGAAAATCACCACGGCCATTCGGTACCTGAGGCTCCCATGCAACTTCTCCAGCTGTGTCCCAGTCCATCGCACATCTGGTTTCAGGTTTCAGGGAGTGATATTCTCAATGGCTCTTCCTAATCTTCCTAGTTGTGGGGGACAAAGGCGTTCAAGATAGGCCAAGATAGGCCAAGTCGATTTTAGCAACTCGAGTTGATGAAATTGATGCGAGTTGCATTTAGAATGCAACCGGAAACTCAAATTTGTCTGCCTTTTCCCAAAGAAACACCAGGTTGAGATCCCATCAATCACTTGCAAATCTTAAGGAGAGCAACTTGAAGAAACCTCTAACATGTACCTATCACAGACTGAGTAAACCACTCTGGCTGTTTCAAATGGCTAAGATAGCCATTGTCAAATCGGCCTCACATGGCAAATGTTGGGCCAAGAATTTGTTCACCTCAGGGTGTTCGCCTCAACAGCGTCTGCTTACAGAATGCTGGAGATCTTTAACACCTCCGACTTGAAAAAACTGGTTTCCAAGCACAACCTTCAAAATCAAAAGGGTCTAACACCAAACTGCAGTATGATGTTTTAGCCGATATCTTGCAGAAATAAAGTCCATCTGTGAGAAGCAGGTTTGGGAATGTTCGACGTTGAATCGGTTGCTGGGAAATGAGGATTCTCCAATGATTGTAACTTGTAGTTTTGGACCACAAGAACGAACTTGGCCTGAGATAGATTCGAGCCTCTGTTTCTTTCACATATCCATTTCACAGCTCAGAAGAAGGTCAGAAGTTTAGGCACTGCGGCACCCAACAGTGAGGTTCTTCTAGATTGGTGTTTTTGGACTTGGGTTTGCCAGTTCCTACACAAAAAACACAACAGGGTTTGGTTGAAGAAGCTGGCCTCTCTTTGTTGTCTTTTCGGTTTTGCTTACCATTGCATTACAACTACTGATACCGTGACATTCATGCGTTCATCTTAGTTCATCTTGAAGACAAGCACATTCAGGACTATCTATTGCTAGGATCGGCAAGTTATGCATGCTAACTATATTTTTGTGGCACCCGCAGCTCTACCAACCGACTACAATAGTTCTATGCAACCAAAGAAAAGTCAAAGGTGGCAGCTAGGATGCTCCACCCCATCCAGCAATAGTGCAAAATGAATGGATACTCGTGCTCACCGAGAGCATCCCAACGTACCAGTCGACCCACAACTCATCACGAGCTTTGGCCCGTCACGCCTTCGTGTGACACACGTGGCAAACGGCCCAAGCACTTCCAACATCTTGGCACACCTAGTGGATCCTGGCGCGAATCGACGCTATCCTTTTCAAGGTATCATTTGAAGTCTTTGGTAAGTTCATGTAAATGATTGCAACTAGAATGTACCAATTTCAGACTTTGTATGATTCCTGTTCCAACTCCGCTGGCCTGGTGAAGACCAGGGCATTGCCATGCATGATGCCCTGGTGCAGAGCTGTGGGATGATGGGGCCCGCAAAAACCATTCCTACTAGTATCAATCTAGAAATCATTTTCAGGGTATTGTGGACCCGTGTCCGTAGCTTTGCGAATATACACAATGACTGGCAAGCACCTACTATACACGGCCTTACTGTACAATAGAACATGCAAACAGGTCTGTAAGATTGAACATGTAAGCATGCACACCGCAACCAGGAGTGATCCATTGCTCATATCCACTTGCAACTGGGAAGGGCAATTTGGTTCTTGGAACACCAATCCCAGCACTGAGAACGGTGACCAATACATTAATCTCGGGGAACCCAAAGATCAAGATACCCTTTCATATCCTTTCATAATCATGACTTCGAGTCGTGTGTTCTGTAAGCCTTGGCTTGGAAAATGCTAAAGCCGCCATGTATGCCATACATATTGCATCATTGTTGCAATACCAAACGGGGCAGTGGATGATAACGTTGAAAGTAGCCAAATACCAGTCGTGTGGCGCAATTGTGGCATCGGTCCCACCTTCGCCTCCACAAACTCCGCCCCAAAAGTTGGGCAAGGGACGCTGGCAGTTCCCCATGTACCTGCCCGTCATTAACCAACAATAACCCCCACGACGCCACGACAACAACAACAACAACAACAACAACAACAACAACAACAACAACAACAACAACAACAACAACAACAACAAGAACAAGAAGAAGAAGAAAAAAAATAGAGAAACAAGAAGACAAAATAGAGAAACAAGAAGAAGAACAGAAGTAGAAGAAGAAGAAGGACAGTAAAAAGAAGAAGAAGAAGAAGGAGGACAAATGGTATGCTGGCAGGACCAGTTACCGAAAGAAACACATGCTGCAATTTACAATGATTGTTTCAGTCGGAGAAGTTGAACACATGTGAGTCCGGACGTATAAAAGATTACAAAAGTATATAAAGCAAAATCATGAAAAATCTTGAAACTGAAGCAACCTCATCTAAGCCTCGTTGTGACGTCATCTCAAAAAACATTCCAACACCGTCCAAGGCGTACTGCGACACCAGATGTGGGGCGGTCTTGCTGTGCCCACGGCCACCACAAATCTCACACACCGGACATGTTGACCGCATCCTCTCAGGAGCTCCTCCACCAGATACCCGCAAGGTGGCAACAATCAGGAGCCATGTTGATCCAAATGTCTACCAACTTTAGTACAAAATTGGTGCGATGTTTCTCCTTGAAAGGAAGTCGCTCCAAAGCTCACAGATGTTAAAGCCATCGTGCTCCGTTGGCGATGCGAGAGCCCTTGCCTTAAGTGCAATTCTTCCACCATTTACAGTAGCATTGCGCTTGCTCCAGCAAACCTAACCTGGCACTCCAATGTTGCTAGATTTACCAGAAAATCCATGCAATTTGGGGATTTATCCGGACAAGAAGCTTTTCTAATCAGTCTGCCTTGAGTGCGTTGACTCATCAAGCAGCTTTCGAACTAGCTCTGTAGTTCAATGGAAGGTCGCATCTTTTGAAGCCAAGTTGCTCTGCTTCTGCTTCTATCAAGCTATCCACCAAACCTTCTCGCGTTGGGTGCTTCAAATCAAACACATTGTGGGGTATTGAAACATGGTGTTCTTAATTGCTAGAGAAAAAATAAAACTCGACAAAATCAATGCTATTCTCTTCCATCATTTCAAATGAGTTTGAATGTTTTGTCAGGATATACCTCTTGTTATTTTTTTTGGTGCTCCCCCCATTGCATCACAAAAATTTACATCTCCAAATCACCAAGGTCTCCACTCCAGGGGCCCCAAACATTCTGCTGCATCCTCCGATGGTGCTGCCCCGGAGAGCTGCAAAGCCAACAAGATCTGCGGATGGAGCTATGGGTGAATTGGATTAGAGTTTACCAACCTCCAATGCCCTTTGATTTTACGTGATTTGATGTGATTTTTTGGGAGGGTTGCCTCTAACGAACCACGATGTTTCGTCACGATGTTTCAACGTTTCACTCGGAATGTTGTTCCATGAAGTAGCTGTACACTGCAGCAACGTGGTGACAACAATGAACAAACCGATTCAATGCAAAATCGAAACAAAAATAAAAATGATAACAAAATGGATGGCATGTACACTGAAGCTTGCAACAAACGAAGATCCGGCCCATGATATAAACCGAATTATCGAGGCCCCGCATGCAATCAAAAGTCGGCAAACTGAAACGTTTTGGACCTTGCTGTTACAAGAGTGTCCGCGCTTCAAAAGGAACTTGGAGCTGTGATTTTTTTCTGCACTCTCACAAGTTGGAAAAACGTGTCTAAAAAATCATGACTCTCCGCAAAAAAAAACAACCATGGAAAGTTCACAAATACTGTATATAAATATATACGTATATCTATGTATGTAAAAATCATATATTAACATGTCGCAGTATATGTCTATCCATTTTCCAACACCTTTTCAACAGTTCACCCACCTCTTGTCGAGTGCAGCGTTGCCTTGTTCGGCATTGGAAACTTTGCACTGCCTGATGAGTTGGAGCATGTTCACTTCCTTGATACTCGGAAAAATATGGGACATGGGTATCTTTCAAACCATTCTGGTGCTGTTTAAATGCAAATGTTGGGGAAACAGGAAACAGAAACAACAGGATTGAGAGCTTCTTTTGTCTTGAAGCAAGTTCAGGATCTTCCAACTTCTCTTCTGACTAGTTGTATACCGTAATGGGTTAGGTGAACAATGCCTAATCCACCACTCTCAGGACTCCCCAACCAAAAGACAACCCTGTGCTATAAAAACCAAGTATTGCTTAAGAACAAGTATTGAAGAACAACCATCTTTATCCTTGCACCACAGTTTTGATACATACTTATACATATACAAGATAGAGTACGTACATATAATTGTAGCTTATTATATAGAATATACATGTCTATTTTGCGCACTTGTCTCCTTCGAAAAAAGCCAATGCTTCCTTTCCGCGGCCCTTTGGGAATTTCATCACGGTTGGCCTCCCAGCCCAAACGCTCCACTTTGGTATCCATCCCAGAGCCACGTAGCGTTGCTACAAAGGCGCTAAAGTCCTGGTGATTTGTGGAGGTTGGATTAGGAGACCATCCAAGTGGGTGAAAATGTACATGAGATGCTATCCTGGGTTTTCAAAAAAGGTTGGACATTACATTGCTGCGCACCAAGTACACGTCATTTACAATCCTGAAGTTCAATCTGGAATTGCAACATGAGCCCCCTCGACTAGGAGGGTGAAGTTGGAAATCATCGCTTTTGAGTTTTCATATCAGATTTTGCGAGTGTACTACTCTTAATGGCTGAAAGCTTGTACCAGTTACACCAGTTGATGGGTTGTGTATCCCAGTATTTGCAGGGCTTTCGACAGTGCCAAGTGGTCCAGGATTTCAGCCACCAAACAGTATCATCGGCATCATCCTTTCAGGTATCAAGTGCTCCTCTTTGCCACTCCCTGGTCCGCCAGCTGCACACAGCAGCTGCGGCAATTTCTTTGTGGCATCTACCTTGCACGACCATTGGCCCAGGTGTAACACAATGGCCCACCAACATCGCGGTGTTGCAGCAGGTCAAGACCTACGAAAATTCTCATTCTGAAACTCTCAAACCTCCACTTTAGAATTCCATTCTTCATAAGTTGGGTCTAAAGTCATGCAAGGTCCACCTCGAAAGCCAGAGTCTGAAGTGGAATGGGTGGTTGATGCCATTTTCCTCGCATCCTCAGAAGCCAAGCACTTTAGGTTTCTAGGATTTTTTCCATCATGATTCTTCATGCTTTCTTCATGCCTCTTCGGATGTTACACCCTAATTCTCCATCAAATTATGCACCTTACACTGCAGGTTGGGAGGTTTTCAGTATTCATTCAACATTGTGGTTCTCATTGGTGTCAAGCATCTCATTCCAAGAGTTGGATCGCACACCTCAGAAAGGTTGTCAACGGCCCATGTCCAGCATGATACATCGATGCACTCCATGGAACTGCATCGCAGATCCCAGAAATGACATTGGAAAACAGGACATCTTGCTGTGAAGGTCTACGGTCTATGTTAGTTCGTGATTCAGTGACTCATAGAGAATGGAACTGGGAAACATGGTTGTCTTGTCAACTCACCCAGAATTTGCCAAATTGCTTCAAGTTGCAATTTGAATCTGGTTGAAAGGAAGCATGCAAACATAGTTCAAACCAGAGCCAGTATTCACACATCATCTTATTCGTCGTATTGGACATGTAAATGATATGTCATGACTTTACTTGGAAAGATTGTGGATAAAGTCCGCTCTGTTACGCATATCTTGATTTGCTGAAGCAAGGTACCGATGCTCATCAGCCGATCCCCGTCTTTGATGCCAGCACGTTGCGCTGGCCCATCTGCCGTTTCCCCAGGGTGGATGAAGGGTTGATTTCTTCTCCACGCCGAAAAACAAACGAAAGTCAGAGGTCAGCGGTATATGTATACATATATATGTAGATATAGATACATATATATATATATGATTGTGTTTTAATTGCATATTGTAAAATGAATATGAATATGAATATGAGTATGAGTATGAGTATTACAGTATGAATATATAGAATATATAGAAATAATATAATATAATAATATACATATATACATACGATTACGGTATATGAGGTTTCTTAAAATGATGTTACCAAAAAGACTACAGTCACTGCAAATTTGGTCATGTTGAGTAATTCCAATCATCCACTTTGGGGACCGATAATTTTGAGCCCACAAGGCAATACCAAAACAATGTCAGTGGTCAAGATGTCCAAGCCCCGCCTTCGCACACCCGAACCACCACCAGATCGGTGAACTCTTTGAAAGAACAACTGGGCACACCATCAATCAACCTCACCATGCTATGAGCATGGAGGACCACAAAGGTCAACTGGAGAAAAAGCACCTAGATTCACAAAAATCTATGTGTAATTGATTGACTCCTTTGGCCCAAACTTAGTGACAAAAAAGACATCTTCCAAAACGGTGACCGTTTGACCGAAAATTGTTCTAGGGTTTCACTGTCTGCATTTCCGAACATTATCTTCTTCAAAGGCCAATCGGTCAATCTAGTAAACGAGAAAATCTCATCAGTACATACAGGACCTTCGCGCAAAACTTCTGTGCTATGACCTCAGTTAAGTCCGAAAGTAAAAGCCCACTACTTTTGAGTGAATAGACTAACAACCCCGCTTTTGCCAAGTAGATCCTCTGGCAAAAATGGGGAAACACCTTATTTTCGCTGTGGAAATTGCCCCGCAAATTGCCCATGCTCCATCGAGGCACTCATGCACGCACCTGAGGGAAATCCGGTGACCACGGGAGAGCCCTCCATCAATTCCAAAGAAGCGCAGAAAATCATCTGGGCAAACTGGATAGATATATATGATGATATAAAGAATATGAATAGATGAAAATCATGAATGTAACAAATCTAGATGTGGATTGGTTTGGTGCTTCCGTGTTCCCTGCCCAAAAAAAAACAAA
Organism: Breviolum minutum Mf 1.05b.01; assembly: GCA_000507305.1. Classification (NCBI taxonomy): domain Eukaryota; class Dinophyceae; order Suessiales; family Symbiodiniaceae; genus Breviolum; species Breviolum minutum. Next base: position 515,232 of record DF239033.1, read on the forward strand.
CCCTATCAAACCAAAAAAAAAGGCATACCCCGTGGCCACGTCCACAGATGGGGATACGCATCACTCTGGACCAGGCTTTGGATTGAATGATCTCCCCATAATTAGTGATGCAAAAGGTGAAGAGATTGGCCACTTCACCACCTAAACAACAAAATGGCTTCAGCATTGGCATCTGACTATTCTAATGTGAAGCATGGAAATCATCGAGTACAGTAAATCTGTTGAAGCACCTCGTCTGAAGCACTTCTCCCACTTCCACATCACTTTGCCAGTCATCGTTCAGTGGATATTCCACTGTTACCTTTGTTGGAAACAAATTCAGTGACTCTTGGTGGAAGTTAAAACTTTAAAAATGTATTGGTGGTTCGTTCTTAGGCCCCTGATTCATAAATTTTTGTCCGTTTGATTGCGAGGTACCTAGAAAAAGCATACTGTAAATTATGACAAATTGCTATCAAAATGTGTGAGGCGAAGACTTGCCCCTGCCGTTGGAAATTCCAAAAGTCAAGGGGGTTTTGAGGGAAGACACTCGAATGTTTTTTGTGAAATGAGTTGCTTCACCCGCCAAGAGGCGCATCGTGGTCCTGGAGAACTCTTGATGACATGCCAGTCTCGGATGGCATTCGCCAAGTCTTCCTCCAAAATGGTCATCTGCTTCCTGGGAGAAAAAAAACATGCTGGAAAGTTCCACTTGCTGGATTTCTCTTATTGCAGCAACCTCCAAAGGTGTGAAATATCAAAAACAAAAAATCTTCAAGTAATAAAAACATGTTTTATATACACATTTATCATATGTAATAATATGCATAGAATCTTGTGCATGTCAAGTCTCTACAACTTCAGATAACCAGCCTAAAGACTATCTAGTCCTGTTTTTCTGTAACATGGGACAACACAAGGCCCGTTTTCTCTGATCACCATGACCCCCACAACGATGCCAAGCTTCTTCAACACTTTCACTTGCTGCACATCCGCCGACACCGGAAGTGTGGCCAGTTTGTCATGACAGAGACGTCGATCCTCGCAAGTGTTGTCAGCTAGCCATGCTTATTCCAGTAACTTGACCCACCAGCAACTTGACAAAAAAAATAGGACACGCTTTTCAGCAACTTGTCACAATGGGGGAATGAAATGAAGAGACTTGCAAAGGCAAAAGGAATAGCAACTGGAAAAAAAAAACACATCATAATCTCGAAGCCTCTGGTCACCTACTCATTACTTGTTTCAAACTTTTCCCTTCGGCAAAACCGCCAGGTAATCCTAACTTCCCTCCAACGACTCTATGGACCCTTGGGGTTCACCTTAAAGACCTCCGAAATCTTTTGTGCACCAAACCTGACAACGAACTCGGCGTGGGGGACTGATGTAGAAGTGGAGCAGTGGAGAAAATCATGTAGGGGATAGCTTACTGGAGGTTTCCACTATCTTTAAGGAAACCCCAATGGATTGAAGCTCAATTTAATGCGGCCGTCGGCTTTCGTATATCTCCTGTGGGTTCACACATTAAATAGCACTTACCACCAAGGAGCAAGTGAAGCGTCACAAACAAACGCAACGGAGTAAGCATTCTTCAGTTCTTGAAGGGGTTGAATTTGAATCCATTTCAACCTGCTCAGGTTTAGTTGGGAAGCGCAAATCCCCCAACATAAACTGGAGGTTGACAGCCTTTGGTTTGACGAAAACTCTAAACAAGATTCTCCACCAAAACGGCAAATCGACTGTATGAAGAGATAAAGGCTACATAGTAATAATGATACATGATGACAGGAGTGATACTTGTAACGACAATGACAATGATAATGACCATGACAATGACAATGATCATGATCGATGATATTGACAATGACAGCGACAATGATAATGATTGATAATCATGATGATTATGATTGATAATCATGATGACAATGCCAATGAGAATGATTTTAAAAAACAGTGAAAATGACAGTTTTATGATGGCAATATGATGACAATGAAAGATATATAAACCATCATAGACCATCAATCTAAATGCCGGATTTTTCCAAAATTCCCAGGCCGCCTTGAGTTGACCATCTGAAGTGCCAACCTCAGATTTCATTCAAATCCGTAGCGCGTAGCAATTGAACCACATGGCCATCTACTTTTGTCCGTGGAGCCATGTATATTATCTGATATGTATATATATATATATGTATATATCTATATATGCATGATGTGATCCTCTGTGTCGCAAATAATGAATAGATATACATATTTACATTCATTGAAAAGACATAACCTTACATATTGAACATCATTTACATCAATTTACATTCGATACCTTACATAACTGCTCCACCAAACCATCCCAGTTCCCCACGGCACCTTACACTGCCTTCATCTAAGCCGGTGGTCAAATGGGTCAAGGTCTTCATGAAGCCCAATGACCTGCGAAGGCCATGGCTGTCCAGAAATGACGAGGAATCTTGGGGTTAGGCCCTAGATTCTGATGGAAACGCTTGTGTTTGCACCTTAAAATGCTACAGTAATTTTCAAACACAAACTCAATCCGGAAAAAACAGATATATAATTCATAAAAAAATTACTATAAATCGCTAATACGTGCGTTCTCTCAAAAGGAATCAAAATGATTTGGTCTTCCTCCGAATGGATGGTACTACGGTACCGGGGGCCAACAAGAAGCAACACGACATCTCGACCTTGTTCTGATGCTGGATTCCAGCTGCTTAAGGCTTAGGATGGGAAATTGTCCCCATGGATTTGCCAAATATTCTTGCTCTTCAAGTGGTGCAGTGAGTTCCATCTTCCACAAATAAGAAAAAGGCCCAAACATAGTGTAGACAATAAAGTCATATACCAAACACCCAAAATTATATCTCATATATATCATAAATCCCCCAGAAAAAAATTACAGACCAAATGCAGTCTCAAATCACTTTTGTTTCTTACAATGTTGAATCCCTGAAGCTTCGCTTGCCTCTCACCCAGTGGATTCCTTGGTCCAAAGGTTGGAATTGAACGAAGAGGAACAAGAATCATCACCTATTCAAAAGGCAAAGAAAGATGATAGTTTGCTGAAATTTGCTGATTCATTCTCTGATCCAAATATTTCCATGTGAGAAACACATCCTGACTTTAAGCTGGGGAGCCACAAGTGCATCCATTCGCTTGGAAACCATCCTGGGTCACCGAGCCATTGTGGTTTAGTGTCCTTGGGTGATGTGGAAGACCTGCAGCATTCGCTAGCACCCCTTCAAAAGAAATCATACTGCCGTGAGACAGGAAGAACACATGCATCAAGTTGGGGCAAATCCACTATATCAAACTGGTAGAGTTATGAGCTATTGAGTACAGCCGCATATATCGACAGATTTAGTATGAGTTAGTTAATCTCTCAAGTCTGACACACCAAAGGAGAGAGAGAGAGAGAGAAGGAGCGTCTCTGACTGAAAGCCTCGCTTGATCAAATTGACACACCGCATTTGGTCAGAGAAACACTTCCAGCAGAAAAAAAACATAAATAAATGGACTTGTATGCGTTGTCTATCTCTGACCCAACAAAAACATGTTAATCCACGTCTTGATTCATATCATCAAAACAGCAGTGTCTTGTATCTACTTTTCGTGATGGTATTTCACTCCACAAGTAGGAAAAAATCACATTTTATGGTGGTAAGTTACTAGTGATTGCCCAACCTACCAAGTTGGTTTTTTCCCAGGTTTTCCCGCACCTCAAAATGGGTGGAAGTCTCCGATGCCGATCCTGTCGATAGTGCCGTTTCGCAACCTGGTCAGCGGGGAGTGATGCTACCTTGTCAAAGGTGGTTCGCCCTCCAAAGGAGGAAACCCAGGGAAACTTGGAGAAATTGAACATGGAACTCATGGAACCTAAGAAATATGGATCTTCATTTCAAAATCGAGTGATTCTTGGAAAGGCTTGGGATGTTTTCGGCACATGTGGCATGTGTGAAGAGGTAGAATGTTCTGCCCAAGGTATGGCCATCCAAGGATTGGATGAAGGATCGTATTTGCAGTCTTTTGAAGTTCACGCAAGATTGATAAAAGCAAAAAAAACTCACTGCTTTCCATTGATCTTCATTAATCCTCACCGGCCATGGGTGCTTTAAATACCTTATACAGTCTAAATCGGCAAATTCCCTCAAGTTAAGTTCCATGTGGCACTTCCTCATTGTTCCTTGAACTTGTCTTTCATTCTGTGACAATTCAATCCACCACTCCACTTCAAAAGCATCTCTGTCAACCAAAGCCAATCGACCGTCGCGCATAGCGCACCTTAAATGAGGCATTGGCCACCGGCGCTGCAGGCAGTGTTGTCTGAAAACTCTGGACGTCTTGGGGTGCACCTGCACTGATGCGTTGGGAATATAATAGTCCAGGCCTTACACCAAAAAATTGTGCATGAGTTCAAGGAACAAATGCATCACATCATAGATACCCAATGCTTTTTTTCTATACAAAACCAACCGAAATGATTTTTTTGTGGTTGTTTCATGTTGTTTCTTAATCCGACAAAAAAAACAATGGTGACCTCGCTACGCCGTTTGTTTTGTCCTTCTCGGCCTCGGTCGGAGCCTTTGGAGAAGGCCTTCGAAAACCTCATCAAGTTGACCCATCAACAAGGCCCGAAACGCTGGGAAATTGGAAATGATTCGTAAATGCTACAATCAACACCCTTTGCAACTCAGAAAAAGAAGAATGCCCGGCAGGAGTTTCGGGGTTTTTGTTCCGTGATTGCGAGCTACAGGCTAGGCACGCCCTTTTTGCGGATGCAAAAACAATCTTTGAGTCTCAGTTTCTTATCCCCTTCAAAAACAACCAATGAAGCATGTTAACAGTGTACCAGGCGATGCTCCGCAAGCTGAAGTCGGCATGGTTTGACATTCAATATGGCTCCCTCTCCTGCAACGCCACAGGAAGACTCATTTCTCATAACCCGACTCTCAACTCTTGTCATCCTTGGAGTTAGAGAGCTGTTTTCTGAATCATGAATTCCCACCAGCCACCAGGATGGGATAAACAAAAAAAAAACGCAAAACAAACCCTGAAACTTTCCAAAATTCACCACCTCTTGAAGAGATACTATTTCAACCAAGTTTGAAAAAACATGAAAAATCTGTCACCCTTCCAGGCATTGGATTTTCAACCCCTGAGCCACCACACTGCATGTAACCCAAACGTACTCCAGGCGCAGCTTCCGCTGAGATGTGACCACATCCCACCTGGGATAGAGCTGTTATGCCCAGGTCGATACAAGGTTCCAAAAAATGCGCAAGTTATAAATCAATGTATGACACGAATGTATATACCTATATAAGTTAAAGTTTTGCATCTATCTATATATAATATATCATATAGATATCTAGAATCTAGATAGTATGTCATATCATACCACTATCGTTCGGCATAACTCTGCACCCAATCGCGGGCCTCCTGCAAAGCGGAGTGCCAGGCTCCAGTGAGTGCCTTGCAGAAAATATATATATATATACATATATATCATATATAATGTATATATATCAAATTCCATCACTTCGATTTACCTATTTAAACCCAAGATAACCCAAGTATATTTGGGATCCTCCGAAAACAACCGCCGAAGTTCACTTTAAACAAAAAAAAGAGTCCAAAACCTCCCCACTTTTGTCTCATTCAAAAATTCTCAGGCTAAAATCCAACCTCCAAGGGCAGCGTCAAGTTGGAACGCAAGAGCAGTTCATCCAAGTCATCCATGCCCACCGTGGCGTTATACTCACTCGACTCAGCAGTGGCGCTGCGGAAGAGTTCCACAGCAGTGAAGCGGGCAGACAACAAGCCACGTAAGGCGTCCTGGTTGGGGGGAGCAAATTCCAAGAAAAATCTCTCAAAGTTGGTGGGTTTGGTGGGGAGTTGAGAAAATCGGGTCATAAATATGTTTGTTCTTGGCGTATTGCTTTGAGGATACTTTGGTTGGCAAAGTTGATGGATATAAGCAGCAAACTTCTTTGGATCAGCTTTATTAGAACTAACTATGCCCCTGTTCATGAGATGAACTCAGCGAACATCCCACTGATCATTGCACTCCAAGTAAAGATATGCTAGCAGTTGGAGTGAATCATCCTGAATCATCCCAAACCAGAGCAAGTTGGTTTTGGGATGTTTTGAATTTTGGGTGGGGGATCTTTTCCAAGACCCAAAACTACTCACATGACCTACACATTGTGGCCGCCCCCCGCTCCAGGAGGGCAGACTTGCTTCCAAGGAGAAGCTGCCCCTGGACCGATGCCCGGAGACGTTACCGTATCGTAAAGCTATACTTGACTGTCTTCATACTGTTTCATTGGCTGGTTTCCAAAACACGCCTGAGGACACCGCAAGTTCGTTGGATAGATTGTAGTTTTGGGTTTATTGTTCTTTGATGATTTTTAACAAAAAGAATGAAAAATCACAAGTACTCCACACCTCTTCTCGCATCAACTCCTTTGGCATCCGCTGCATCGCACGTAGCAGCCACACAGGCAGCTGTGTGCGCCGCTGACGCGGACGGCTCCTGTCGCATGGATGTCGCGCGGGGAAATGGAGCAGGGCTTGACAAATTAGTTACCATAAAGTTCAAGTGGATAAAACTACCATTTAGAAGCTGAATGGTAAATTATGATGATATGTGAGTCCAAATAGGTACCAACCAGTCCCCGAGCAACCAAAAAGTGCACCCAAAATTTCCATAAATTTCCCCCGTAAACAAAAACAACTGCCAGTTCTTTGAACCTCTCCTTCCTTTCGGAGGTCCAGGTGAAGCAAAAACCTCCAATGTTGTTTCACCAACCTGGGGGATGGGGTTTCTTGCGGAAAAACGATCTGCAAAACACTTTCGTGGACGCTCCTCATTTTGAGACACACCCAAATTGTTGGCTTTCCAACCCTACTTAGCTCGGACGGAAAATCTGTTGTTTCCCCATCAATCCCGGTTTCAAAACTCTATAGAATTCTTAAATCATCTGATTTTGTTCCTGCGGGCGCGGTTTCAAAACGGAATATGACCTTGGTTTCCTTTAGGTGGGCAGCAAGAGTTGATGGACAACTGTTCCACACCTCTTCGACATCGGTTTCTTCTGTCTCCTGCGCAGCTTTACCCTCAGCAGCCTGAAAGCAAGGTTGGTTGCCGTTGCGGTGCTCTCAAGAATGACAAGAAACCTCATACAAATCACAGGTTTGGAGTTTTGGTTCGCAAACAATCCTTTTGTTGGCTTCAGCCAACTCACCCACTTGGGTAATTAAATGCATTGGAGGCAACAGAGGGCTTACTTGCTAAACTGGCATGGTCGCTTGCACGAGTAAACCCACACGGGAATGGAAATCTACCATGTAAAGATATGTCACATGTGTACAGACGCATCTCTTTTTGAAGATGAGCTTTTCCATATATCTACCATAAAGCACGAAATACATATAGGGGAGACCTTTGCGGCCTAGCATTCCAAAAACCCATCCACAGTCTGATTGAAGACCCAAACCCAAACCTCTGATCAACTCCAATCCAAGATTTGGACCCTGCAGCATTTGCTTGGCCCCAACAACATCTTGGCAAGCCAGGCCTTTTCACCGGAATCCTCTTCAGGCGCTGCCTCCTGAAATCGCGAAGAAAGCGCGACATAAAACCTTGTAGGCCCAAGTTGCCTACGCAGAAATGCTTTTATTTTAGGAAAGAGCATACCTCGAAAATGCGCCCTGGCGGTCTCTTGCCAACTTGCATTGCCTCCAACCCCTGCAACACACATGGCGAATCGGAAGCATGATCATTGTCCGAGTCGGGCGGCAAGCCTGCGAGTCACGATGACTGCTAGCGTAGAATTGTGAGTACCAAAAGCGGATTGGATTGAATGTGCCCAGTGTTGCATAGGCATAGACTAAAACCGTTGGACAAACACTGAAGCCAGAAAATATCTCCGAAAAGTTAGAGTATGAGGGTGGAGCCAACCAATAGAGTCCCACAAAACCTGAGCCCCCTGCATAAAGCCTCACAAGCCACAGAACCCTCCAGTACATGGCTGTACTCCCAAAAACTGAGCTTTGAACAACATAAGATCCTAAACTCTCAAACGCGTCACTACATTCATGCACAGTTACCCTGAACAAACAAAACTATGTCAGTGGACACATGCTGGATCCCTAGAGCCCTAACCAGCCTAAACATGAAAGGCTGGACTACTAAATGCAGCCCTAACAGACATGCAGAACAGCTGACCCGAAAAAAAACACCCTCAATGTGGCAATGGAGATATGCCATTGCAAACTGTACCCAAAAAGATCGAGGCTGTCAGGTGGGTATGAGGGCTTAGAATCAGATAGAGGTGACGATCTAACAAGACGTATACAGTACTTGCTTCGCAAGTTTGTTTGGGGCATCTGTGGATGTATCGGTTTTGATCTGCCAACAGTTCTTAGGAGGTTTGGGATGCCATGACTTTGCAGCGACACTGGAAATTGAATTTGCTATGAAGTGCTGTGTTGAGATAACACATTTTTTACTGAAGTCCGGGCACTATTCTTGTCTATCCTAAAATTGAAAAATGACAGATAACGGAATAAAACAAACAAAAAAGCTGAAAAAACAGTGCAGGTTTTGTGCATGTGATGGTTTGGCCCTTTTTTTCGTAGGATGCTGAGTTGAATTCACCTCATGAAGGGTCTTTTGGTTTGCACTGCAAAAGAACGATCAATAAGGTATGGCCTCAATAAAACTAAATAAGGGGAGAGCGCCAAAAGTGTGAGAAACCGAGGTTGGTGGAACGGCACATCGGAAAACCCAGCTATCCCACTCAAAAACTATCAAAAACTAATAAGGATGATTGAGAATTTGGCCAAATATAGCCAAACAACGCAAAGGAAATAATAGGGTTCGAAACTTTGTTGCTCTGTTGCATCCTCGAAATACCAACCAAATGCTCTGAAATGGGAGGACCAAAGAAATTCCTTAATCACCAACCTCCATCAAGTGCCAAAAACCTCCACACAGAGGCTTCTTGTGCCTTATGACGGGGTCTGTGGGATTCTTTTCGGACGCCATATAAGGTCATTGCTGATGGTGCTACGGGCCCTGGTGCAAATCACCATTGCATAGTGCCTTTAAAGGTCAACCCCCTACATCATGCTTGACCGCTCCACCACATGTAGACAGTGTCCTTATGAAAGCTTGGTAAGCTTCATGCATGCATTTCCAAACCCTGCCCTAGCATGCCCCCTTGAGAAGGCATGTAAGGACAACATACCAATACAGTTCAGGCCACCTTCTTAGGGGTTAATATATGCCCTACTAAGCCTTGGGGTGATGTCTTGGGGTGATGCTGGGAAAGTTTTGTTCAGGACGCTCCAAATTTGGGGTCAACTTTTTTGGGGGTACGCTTGGACTCGTATGCTTTTTTATTAGTCAAGATATGAAGAGAAAAAGCTGCACTTTACTGTTATTACGGTTTCACAGCATTCAAGTGCATACAACATCTGGAATTACTGTGTTTTTTGTATTCATGTTGATTGAACAATCCCCCTGCCAGCAGAAACCTTGTCTGCTCCAATTTTTGTCGGTGCTTGTATTCAATGTGGCGACGATAGCCATCTCGCCTCAGGTAGCTGATCACCATTGGGGGCCTCTCCGTTGCTCACCTCTGGTCTATCTTGAAGGTCCTGTTCATGGGAGATTGGGGGATTCATTTCATGGAACATGGTAAAATAGAGTTGAATTAATATGTATATGATATGTATTGTCTCATAGTATAGATATGTATGCTGCTTGTATAAATTCTGCAATATCATTAAGTATAGAATTACAGTCATAGTATATAGATAAGGATGAAAGGGCTTTATAGTTGACTCGATAGGATTTTGATACCAGAGGTTCAATCGTCATTGAATTTTGAAAGGAGTATCATCGATCATGATGAAGCGACTGACGACTCCCAAACGAATAAAAAAGGGTGAAAGAAACATATAAAATAAGCTGTAAAATAAAAAGATAGAAACCTCTTCCTGTGACCATGTTTCAATCACCTTTTCATCATGAGCAACAGGATGATTGTGGCTATCAACATGTACACCTGGTGATGGGAAACAAGAGGTTATTGACCCAAGGCAAACTCCAGACACAGCAAAGGAATGGAAGATAAAATCCATTCACGGTGGAAAATGGCGCCAGGGAGGCTGCCAAACTACCATGCAGCTGCCATGTGCATGATGCATTCCATGGTTGACAGAGAAGCCACGGACATGAAACATTTCACCAAATAGTCTTTGCACAACATCACTTGATGAGTCAAAAAATCATGGGACTTCTCCTTTAAACTCTTCCCCACTTGTGATTCCAGTCCTCAACAACCAGCTTCTCCTCTTGAGGTTCTGCAACAGACCTTCATTTCCATTTTCCATGACTCGATTGCTTTGTTCATCCAACCATGCAAAATGCCAGGTGGTAAGCCCACAACCCACAAGCATCCACAGACTATATATTGGTTTGAAAGTCTAAAGGCTGCAACTAAAAACCACCACAAAAAAGATCCCCTGATTTTCCTGGCCTAGAAGACACCTGAAAATTGGGATCCACCGGGCCGTTGAAGGGAACATGCCAACCTGAGCAATCCAACTGAAGGTTGACTCACTTCCGTGTGGATGAGATGTTAACTGTGTTTTCAAAGGCATTGGACCTCTACACAATTGAATGCATTGGTGAAAACTGGCCCCGGTATTTATCCATCTGCTTTTCAAGATACAACAGCACAACAAGTCCGGCATAAATAGCACATTTCATAACAAATCAGCTCCCTGATAAAAAAAAACACGAAGTGAAGCTGCCCTGCCTTTTTAAACGAGACTGAGAATGGATTAATTTTCCCCCAGGCCGGGATGGTGTCCCATCCCTTAGCGGCACCTGAGGTTGGTGGCTCTTCAGCGGCGACATCTGGATGAAATGCTACGACACCATCGCCACCCACGGTAGGACCAAACCTGCAACTGCTTTTGCGGGAAGTCAAACAATTTCACCCGCAAAAGGGGTAAAAGTCCTACCTCGCAAAAGTAGAAACTCCCTATGGTTTCGGTTTCCAGGGTGGTGTTTGGGGGACAGACACTCCAAGAGGAATTTCTACCTTTCTAATGTTTTCGAAGGCTACATGAAGCCTCATACCTTTCTGATGCCTACATCTTTTGTGCTAACCATCAAGAACCAGCGCATCTGAGTGCCAGGAGCAAAAAAGATCAAAAACATAGCTGAGGACACGACCACCAACCAGAAAACTCAGCTGACTCATCCAACCAAAAATAAAGGCGGATCACCTGAATTCAGATGTTTGGTAAAGGTTGGCTGGATTTGGTTGGTAAAGCACAAAGTAAAACAAGCGGGCCCCTTACTTCACTGTTGGGAACTTCTTACCGTTACGCTTCTGTAGCTTTGATGCGTTGATATTCATTTGATCATCAGGTATCTATTTTACCACATCATCCATTTGAACCAAGGCTGCTTTCGATTCCAACTTGGCATTTCAAAGACCTCCAAAGGCAGATATCCAAAGAACGGAGTATGTCTAAAATTCGGAATTTAGGGAGGCAAAAGAAACCTCAGATGGATACAGTGAAACAACCACTTCTGCTCTCATATCGCTACGGCCGCCAGCCGCCTCTGACGATTCTCTTTTCACGTAAACAGGTTTGCCGTGGTGAAGATCAGTGCGCCTCGCAAAAAAGGACGAGTCGAAAAAGGGCCGTGAAAAGCAGCTGTGAAAACTGCATCTCTCATCGATCTGGCGGGTTGATAGGTGCCAAGAAGCACAAGTAGTGTCGTGGTAAAGCTATTTCAATAGCAATCCTTTTGACAATGAGGCAGGACGAAAATCCAAGGGTTTTAGCAAAAACCTGAGCTACTCTAAGGCATCCCTGTATCCATTGAATGACATGAGTCACCTTGTTTTCGATCGCTATATCCAATCACGGAAGTCACCCAAGGTTGGAAAAGCACCTGTAGGAACCACAAAGAAGTTCTGCCACCATTGGATCAGAGCATTTCGACACATCAAGGTCGCAGGAATCTTCTGGCTCCTGAAGGAGAAATACCCTCATCCGGTCCGGCATATCGCATAATATAAAGTAACATAATATATATATATATATGTAATGCAATATAACATAGTATAATATACAATACAACACAATACAATACCATACCATACTATACTATACTATATTGATACTGATGCTGATACTGGTACTGATACTGTATAAATCCGCCGACCCCTCGCTAAGGGGGAGCGCGCTTAGAAGAGGCTTATTTTTAAAACCTGCTGGGGCTTCGCTTTTTCGCATGCGCTCCCCAAGCAGTTTTCTGGCTGCGGTTTCGCATGGTTTGGGCACTATACTTCTTTCTTTTTAGTGGGTTCCAAAAGCGACGTTTCGGCATTTTTCTGGCTGCGGTTTCGCAATGGCTTCGGCACAAAACCTGCTGGGGCACCTTTTTCTTGAGTTTAGCCTAGTGGCTTGCAGGCTTTTCAGTCTTACGTTGCGCTGTGCCTTGCTTGAGGCAACCTTTCGCAACCTTTTTTCTTTGTTTTTAGTAGGTTCCAAAAACAACGTTTCGGCACTTTTCTGGCTGCGGTTTCGTATGGTGTGGGCACTATACTTCTTTCTTTTTTGGGCACTATACTTCTTTCTTTTTAGTGGGTTCCAAAAGCGACGTTTCGGCATTTTTCTGGCTGCGGTTTCGCAATGGCTTCGGCACAAAACCTGCTGGGGCACCTTTTTCTTGAGTTTAGCCTAGTGGCTTGCAGGCTTCCAAGTCTTACGTTGCGCTGTGCCTTGCTTGAGGCAACCTTTCGCAACCTTTTTTCTTTGTTTTTAGTAGGTTCCAAAAACAACGTTTGCTTGAGGCAACCTTTCGCAACCTTTTTTCTTTGTTTTTAGTAGGTTCCAAAAGCAACGTTTTGGCACTTTTCTGGCTGCGGTTTCGTATGGTTCAGGCGCTATACTTCTTTCTTTTTTGGGCACACTATACTTCTTTCTTTTTAATGGGTTCCAAAAGCGACGTTTCGGCATTTTTCTGGCTGCGGTTGGGCAATGGCTTCGGCACAAAA